>JANJGK010000020.1:43015819-43054442 GCA_039081455.1 Macrobrachium rosenbergii | reverse complement strand
TAAAGATATCATCTACGTATCTAAGCCAGATCATGTTATGGGGTTTGATAGACGACAAAAGTTCTGTTTCGAAATATTCCATGTACAAGTTTGCTAGAAGGGGTGATAGGGGACTTCCCATGCTACAGCCAAATTTTTGTTTGTAAAAATTACCATTGAAAGAAAACACGTTGTTAGTTACACAGAGGTTGATAAGTTTTAAAGTTTTATCTATGCCAAGAGGAAAATGGTCTTCATATGGTTGTAACTTCCTCTCTAAGAAAAACAACACGTCGGCAATCGGGACTTTAGTAAATAATGAATCGACGTCTAGACTGAGCAGTTTGATGTTGTTTGAGGGGATGTTTAAACTATTAAATTTTTGTATGAAATCTTCTGCATGTTTGACGTGGGAGGATGAGAAGGTTCCTAGAAAGGGTGATAACAAGTCTGTGAGCCATTTTGATAATTTGTACATGAAAGAGCCCCTGCTAGATATTATGGGGCGTAAAGGAATCCCATCTTTATGTGTTTTCGGGAGGCCGTAAAAATAGGGGAGAGAGGGGTTGATTACCTTGAATGTCTCTAGTAATTCTATGTCTTTTTTATTGCCCCCTATGGTTCTAACTGATTTGTTAAACTGAGCAGCAATATTTGTTGTGGGATCTTTCGTTAATTTGTCGTAGGTCTCCGCATCGTTTAGAAGTTCTTGAACTTTATTGATGTATGTCTCCTTGTCTAACAGAACTATTTTCCCGTCTTTGTCGGATTTTGTGATGATGATATCCCCCCTTTTTCTTAAGCTAACTAATGCATTTTGGAATCTTTTCGTACGTTACGCTTCGGAGAGTTCGGGAATTTTCCTACATATTAGAAATACAGGGCATGTCATTAACTGGAGTGGGGCGGAGTTGGTTTTCAAGAGTAGCTGTCCGTACAAAAGAAAGATGCTGGAATCTGCTATCATCAATCAAACCAACAATATGAACCTGTCAGGAGGACATTGGAAATCGGACGCCATTGACACCTTAATCCTCGCACCCTTTTTGAAGAAGATGACCCAAGAAACGCGACCGCCAGATCCATCGCCAAACGGGAGCTAATGAGGCCAAAAACCACTAGGGAATTTGGTCAATCTCCTCCTTCTTAAGAAACGCCACCTCCTTAACATCGGAGGCCTAAGGCCACACCTTCATGTTTTTGTATATATACCATTGTAACTTTCCACCTGTCCATATTCTACCAGTGAACAGGGGCACAGAAACAAGTGCCCGAAATATATGGTTTCAACGTTTAAATAGTGTTTTATGGGCCTTCTTATTTTCATATTACACTGTAGTATTACAGGAAAAGACATTCATTTTTGCCCATTATGGAACATCACAGTTTACGCCAGTTTTTCGGCTTCAACCCAGCTGTCAAGCACATCTTCAGACGGTACGAACGGCTAGTACATGGGTTACACAAGAGGAAGAATCAGAGAAATTTTCTACAAGAATGCCTACAGGAACAAGTTTCTCCCAAAATGTACGGTTTCACGCGTTGGACATCGGCGTCAGACCCATTTCCGGACTCCATCCGCACATTCCTCCAAGACAGAATACAAGCCACACACCAAGACATCTATGTGATTAGAAGAAAAATAAGTGAGCTAGCCACGTCACTTCGCCTCATGTGCAGGGATGATGGTATGTACAGATATCTTTCATATTTTGTGCTATCAGGTGCTATTGAGAACAGTGAGTCCCACTCCAGAAATTTGTGCTACAAATTAAAAAGACTGATTAGGAACAGCGTATGGAATAATCTTGGCCTTCCCAATAATGTGCTGAATCTCTCTAACCATCCCCTCACTGCAGAAGAACAGACCGTTTTAAATCTTGGAGTTTCATTCGCTCTAAAACCTGGTCCCGAGAGTAATCTTAATTTCCTAGTTGCTTTTGATAAACATTTTGCAAAAAACAACTATGACAAGAAAGAGGCATGTCTCAAAGGCATTTTGCTAAATGTCTTGGAGCAAAATAACAACAAAAATTCGCTCCCGAAAAGATTCCAAAATGCATTAGTTAGCTTAAGAAAAAGGGGGGATATCATCATCACAAAATCCGACAAAGACGGGAAAATAGTTCTGTTAGACAAGGAGACATACATCAATAAAGTTCAAGAACTTCTAAACGATGCGGAGACCTACGACAAATTAACGAAAGATCCCACAACAAATATTGCTGCTCAGTTTAACAAATCAGTTAGAACCATAGGGGGCAATAAAAAAGACATAGAATTACTAGAGACATTCAAGGTAATCAACCCCTCTCTCCCCTATTTTTACGGCCTCCCGAAAACACATAAAGATGGGATTCCTTTACGCCCCATAATATCTAGCAGGGGCTCTTTCATGTACAAATTATCAAAATGGCTCACAGACTTGTTATCACCCTTTCTAGGAACCTTCTCATCCTCCCACGTCAAACATGCAGAAGATTTCATACAAAAATTTAATAGTTTAAACATCCCCTCAAACAACATCAAACTGCTCAGTCTAGACGTCGATTCATTATTTACTAAAGTCCCGATTGCCGACGTGTTGTTTTTCTTAGAGAGGAAGTTACAACCATATGAAGACCATTTTCCTCTTGGCATAGATAAAACTTTAAAACTTATCAACCTCTGTGTAACTAACAACGTGTTTTCTTTCAATGGTAATTTTTACAAACAAAAATTTGGCTGTAGCATGGGAAGTCCCCTATCACCCCTTCTAGCAAACTTGTACATGGAATATTTCGAAACAGAACTTTTGTCGTCTATCAAACCCCATAACATGATCTGGCTTAGATACGTAGATGATATCTTTACTTTCTGGGACAATAGCTGGGGGGACTTTAAGGAATTTTTTAATAGGCTAAATTCGCTAGTTCCGACCATAAAATTTAAAACAGAATGGGAAAAGGACGGAAAACTGCCGTTCCTAGATGTACTGATCATAAGAAAACAGAACAGGTATGCATTTACAGTATATAGAAAACCCACCTTCGCTGTCTCCTACATTCATTTCTTAAGCTACCACGACGTCTCCGTAAAAATCATGGTAGGGTGCAACCTATTCCTCAGAGGACTTAGGATATGTTCAAATGAGTACCTGGATCAAGAATTTAACACGATCCGCCAACACCTAACGCAACTGCTCTATCCACCACACATTATCGAGAGGGCTATTAATAAAGCAAATAAAATATACTACAGAGGTCCCACTCACAACAGACAAATAGATTTCAACAACAAAATAAAGCTTCCATACGATGAAAACATCCAAAAGGCCACCGAGCAACTCAGTTCTGATAATCCTTTCATTTTCCATTATCCCAAATCCATCGGGAGTTCGCTCGTTAACGTATACTTAAATAACAAAAGGGAAGAAGCCGGAGTTTACAAGATACCGTGTAGTAATTGTCATGACATTTATGTAGGCGAGACAGGTAGATCGCTCTCGCAAAGAATAACAGAGCACAAAAGATCAGTACGTTACGCTTCGGAGAGTTCGGGAATTTTCCTACATATTAGAAATACAGGGCATGTCATTAACTGGAGTGGGGCGGAGTTGGTTTTCAAGAGTAGCTGTCCGTACAAAAGAAAGATGCTGGAATCTGCTATCATCAATCAAACCAACAATATGAACCTGTCAGGAGGACATTGGAAATCGGACGCCATTGACACCTTAATCCTCGCACCCTTTTTGAAGAAGATGACCCAAGAAACGCGACCGCCAGATCCATCGCCAAACGGGAGCTAATGAGGCCAAAAACCACTAGGGAATTTGGTCAATCTCCTCCTTCTTAAGAAACGCCACCTCCTTAACATCGGAGGCCTAAGGCCACACCTTCATGTTTTTGTATATATACCATTGTAACTTTCCACCTGTCCATATTCTACCAGTGAACAGGGGCACAGAAACAATGCCCGAAATATATGGTTTCAACGTTTAAATAGTGTTTTATGGGCCTTCTTATTTTCATATTACACTGTAGTATTACAGGAAAAGACATTCATATATATATATATATATATATATATATATATATATATATATATATATATATATATATATATATATATATATATATATATATATATATATATATATATACGGGATTTGTTGTTGCAGGTTAATCACACATCTGACAACGCCTGGAAGTAAACCTCGAGGGCTCAGGCGAAAAATAACCATTAACTTGTAAGGCATCTAAAGGAATACCTAACAGAATTGGTAAAAACGGAGATTTCACTAAATTTGCCTATGTTTGGTGTCTGTCACGGATGTAGGGTTTTGATTTTGAGTTATAAACTTCCTAGGGTCACATAAGGGTCGCGTGCCAAATTTTGTCTGGGTCTGTAAAGCGGTCCGATTTCTATAGCGCACAAACTAGACATCTTTGATATTCTAAGAATAGCTTTTGTTATAAAAAATATTTTCAAATGCTCATTCATTGAAGTCAATCTTCAGACACACTTTATATATAGGCCTATATATATATATATATATATATATATATATATATATATATATATATATATATATATATATATATATATATATATATATATATATATATATATATATATATATATATATATATATATAAAGATCATCTGAAGACTGACTTCTATGAATGACTAATTGAAATATTTATTACAAAAAATGCCATTCTTAGAATATCAAAGATCTCGAATTGCTACCGAAAGACATTAATTTAAACGTTAATTAGTATAATGAAAAAACGTGCTGTTAAGCAAGTTAAATTTAGCCATTGGGTATAACCTTCTTGATCCTATATGACATCGAAAATCCTCATTTGAAAGAGTCTCGAAAGGTGAGAAAGCACAATATATCTAGAAGCCTTTGATCATCTTTTGTCAGGGGAATAAATATAACATACATGTACCACTAACAAACGTGACAGGGGGTTAATAAATTATAATGTGGTGTTTAATTTCAGAAAACAGATCTCAAAGGTCTCAGTTTTTTAATTTTCTGTAAAAGAAAACTATTGTGGCGGCTTTGTTTGTCCTTCCGCACTTTTCGTGTCCGCACTTTTTCTGTCCGCACTTTTCGTGTCCGCACTTTTTCTGTCCGCGCTTTTCCTGTCCGCACTTTTTCTGTCCGCACTTTTCCTGTCCGCACTTTTCTGTCCGCACTTTTCCTGCCCGCACTCGGATCTTAAAATCTATTGAGGCTAGAGCGCTGCAAATTGGTATGTTTATCATCCCCCCCCCCCTCATCAAACATATCAAATTGCAACCTTCTAGCCTCATTAGTTTTTATCTCATTTAAAATTAAAGTTAGCCATAATCGTACTTATGGCACCGACATAGATACAAGCAACACAGGTCACCACAGAACCGTGGCTGAGTTTCGTGGGCCGTTGCTAAGAATTTCATGGGCCGTGGCTGACGCCACCACCAGACCGTGGCTGAGTTTCATGGGACTCAGCTGAAAGTTTCATTCAGCATTATATGCTGTGCAGAAAACTCGATTGCGCCGAATAAACTTCGGAGCACTTTTTACTTTTTTTTTCTGAATACAAGACATTTTTAAAATGAAGAATGTGACTTATGCTTAAGGCGGTAGAGAATTCTAAAGAGTTAGTCGACTGATATTTTTTTTCTAAGGTTTAGTTTTTGTCCGTGTAGTTTACTGAAAACTCTTTTAAAAGCAGTGGAAAGTATGCATACTTTATTTCGTATTTTAAAAATAGCTTCATATTTCCCTTACTTTTTACATTTTATTTATATTTCAAACAAGTGACGCTTTTAATTACAGCTTAGAAAATGTTTTTGTATGTGAGCAGCTGACTAGATTAGTCACATTAGTGGTTGCAGGGGTTATTAGATGCTTTATGCGTATTCGCAATAATTTTCCACAATTCGCAAATGTATCAGGATGCAGCCGGTGCTCATTAGTGGCAGAGTTCATGAATCGATTACGAAGCATTTTGGCGCTCAGAGCAAATGAATTCTGAACGTGAATGTGCCCTTGGAAGAAAGAGGCAAATAAATTTAATTACAAGTGTACACCAAAGTTTTTTTCCCCATGGGATTACATGCTTAGTAAAATATGAAAAAAGCAACCATGAATAAAAAATATCATTGATTATCTACGCCAGCATAATGATAATATTAATAAATCATGGATATCATATTACTACCATAAGACGACTCAAATCAATAACAAGTAATACAGTTGAAAAGTGAGTTTTCAACTGTTTTGTTATTTAGCTGAGTCGTCATATGGTAATGAGTATGATGTCTATAATCATCGTTATTATTGACATTATCATTATACTGGAGCATATAATCATTGATTTTTTTGATTAATTGTTGTGGTTTTCATATTTTACGTTTCAAATCTGTACATTGAATTTCGGAGTCCTAATCGTGATGTTGATTCCTTACAACTATGAGTAGTATGAAGGAGGGAATAAGTAGAACTTCAAATTTACGACAGTAGGAATTCCAAATGCTGTAATCAGAAAAAATCTACACAGCTCAAATAAAAGAACCAGAAAATGCAATCAAACACCTATAAAGAATTTATTTTCAGCGCTTTTACTATCATGGATAAGTGGAACTAAAAAAAAAAAAAAAAAATCTGAAGGCCGCAATAGACACCAAATTCTTTAATCATATTAGAAGTAAATTCTTCTGCATCATAAGCACAAAATTAAATAAAGTGCCTTATCAAAATAAAGCACCATTTACTCAACATAGGCTAAATGATTTACCGTTTATCAAAAGTGAGTCTATTTGCAAGTAAATTATTCTACACAGAACATTTATGTAAATTAGTACTTTAAGAAAAGTTATTAACACTGCAAGTATTTGACGTGTCTCGGTTTAAACGCCCAGTCACAAAAAATTTAAAAGTTTTGGTAAGGCACAAGCCGCCAAATTTGAGGGACAATTGGACAAATTACTTCTTAATGACCTTCGAAAGGTTTCTTTACGAAGGCAGCTTTGTAGACAGAGGAATCATCCACTACTAGATGCGTAGACTGCTGTTTCGATACAGACAGCATCCGGTAAAGCATTGCAGTACAACCACTGTTGTGTGGTCATATTGCATATTTTCATAGCATTCCTTTACATTGCACTATGACAATATCAAAGGAGAAGACAAGTAGTATTGTTCGAATGTGGGAAATTGTCTATTGCATAATTTTTTTTCGGCAGTAGACACAAATTTCCTGAACGATACTGGAATTAACCTCTATGAAAGCTGAATATTTTTGTCAATATATTTACGCAGTTTGCCCATTAATAAAATAAACCTCATCAGAATTATTACTTTATTTTTTTTTATGTCTCGTAGATCAGCTAAAAAACTAACACACAACAATTTTGTGCTGGTTAACCATGTTCGAATATGAAAAATCTCAAAAATTACCAGTTTTCTAGTTTTGTTTCTTATTGGTTCTATCTTATTTATTTTAATGTGTTTTTAATAGTGCTAAAGCAATTTATATTTTGCACTCAAAATGTCTAATTCTTTATGCTAACAAAGAAAAAGAACTGATGACCTTAGATGAAGAGTTGTCAATCGGTGATACAAGCTCAAAACTTTGTACTTAGCTGCCCGATTATACCAAGCATGGTAATGCTGCTTTTTGGTCCTAAAAAGCGAACTAGAAGTAAAATTCGCAAAGGGTTAATTTATTTCATTTAATTTATTTCAGTTTCCAAATGGAAAATTAAAATTCTGAAAATAATAAAACCAATAGGGACTGAGGTAACAAAACAACGTTTTGCAGAAATGCCGAAGATTTCGGGTGCATTAAGCAATCCACTTTCAATAACATAACATACTGTAAGCACCATAAATCATCCTTTTCAGAAATTTATAGCATCTGGAAGATACAGATACAAAGTAAATATTCTTCATGATGATGAAAGCTTACATGGATATTGTTTTAGGGTTTTGGTAAAACGAAGAGCTTTCGCTTGGTGTTTGTTTCGCTCCCTATCATAATATTTTCTTTCATTTATTTGGTTTAGATTGCGTTAGAGCTTAAAGGAATCTAGGGTAATTCAGATATAAAGAGGTACTTAAAAGTTGTAAAAATATATTTTTGGTGTCAATATCAGAGAAAAATTAAAATCGATTTGTGTTTAGGTTGAGCAAACAATAAAGCTGGAATTTTAAATAAAAATCCTAAAAGCATGTATCTCCTTAAATCTTCAAAGAGATTTTTTTTCTTTTCAGAATAATATTCCTTTGCACGGAAAACCTAGAATTACAATAATGTGAAAAACGAAGTTGCCGCAAAGAAGAGAGCTAAGGTGAGAGATTTACTGCCTCCACTTTTCTCATCCTTATTCAAAGGCACTAAATCTTTCTGAGAAAGAAATGTCTGAGAATTTCTTTTCTCACCCTTCTCCTTCAAGGACAAATAAGAAGTGTCTCGTGTTATGAAAGGTAAATCCCTCTTGGTGATCTAAAGTATGAAATGGTTTGGTCATATATAGAATGTCTTTCAAGTGAATTACTTTATCATATTATTTTACATATAATGACAGGTTTTACCTTACTTTAAATCATAAGGAAATATGCATCCTTATTACAGGATATCTTTATTCTCTTCATACGCTGGCGTCCTTCAGTGCAATGCAACAAACCTTTAGACAAAGATAATGAAGTCGAGTGTTAAAAGCCGCAAAAATTGTTATATTGTGTGTACAGTTAGCTTTTAGTGATTATTATTATTATTATTATTATTATTATTATTATTATTATTATTATTATTATTATTATTATTAGTAGTAGTAGTAGTAGTAGTAGTAGTAGTAGTAGTAGTAGTAGTAGCAGAAGAAAAAATGCAGAGATCTGTAGATAGAATGTCTTCAAAGCAAAAAGCAATATCTTGCTCTTGATTGTATGTAAAATAAGATCGCAAGTTATCCTGCGGAGCAATAAAACCCTTATAAAAACATTAAAAAATATCTACCGATATCATTCTCATGACTTGGATTTCATATTCTTGCAATAAAAGGAATTTTCTTCCCAATCCTTCTGCGAAGGATGGCCTTCGTCTCGACATGGCGATCAAATCATGCAACCGATTAGAGTGATGTGTAGAGGTTGACATCTGACGTCTGATTTTACCAGATATATGATATAAGAAACCGGAGAGGGTGAAAGCGTAATCGTAGTCCAGAAAGATATCTTTAAAAAAAGATATGTGGTATGTTTATTTTCTCATCTATGCATCACTGAGTGAAACTGGAATTTAATTAATCAAGGTAATTTGGAATATGACCAGGATCCGGTTTAGTTTCATCCATTTGCGGGTTTCTTAATTTGCTTTTAGAATATAAACAAACCATAACCTATGACAAACGGAATTCCAGGAAACCACTAAATGTTTGTAGTGCAGTGAATCAGAATATGCGTACACCGTTGTGTCTACTTTGCTTGATGCAGCTTGAAATTATTATGGCTGCCTTACACAAACATTTTTCAGATTTTGCACAGATTATTTTTCAACATAATTAAAATTTTGCGAAAATCAAGTCGCCTGTGAGAGGTAAGCACGCTGTTGGCCCAGCGTTCGACTCTCCTACTGGTAATGAAGAATTAGGGGAATTAATTTCTTGTGATAGAAATTCATTTCTCGTCATAATGTGGTTCGAATCCCACAATAAACTGTAGGTCCCGTTGCTAGGTAACCAGTTGGTTCTTAGACACGTAAAATAAATCTAATCCTTCGGGGCAGCCCTAGGAGAGCTGTTAATCAGCTCAGTGGTTTGGTTAAACTAAGATATACTTGCTTACTTCTCCATAAAAACAATGAACACAAAGATGTGAGGGCTAAAAAAAAAATACGGTTTTAAGCGGGTAGTAATTTTTTTTTCCAGTAAGTTCTTTCAGTACTAAAATATTATGTATGGGAGAAATTAAGATCTCAGTAACTGAAGTGTCCGGATACAGCTTTAAAATCTTGCCTTGAGGAATAGCGATCGATGAAAAGTCTAACCTTTGCCAACAAATGAAATAAAGTTTATTTTAATTTGTTCTTGCTGTTGTTAAAATCAAAATCGAAAGAAAATTATATTGTCATATTTCAGAATTTACTCAGAAGATACAGTTTTAGAGCTTTACAATATGTACTGAAACAGTTTTAAAATAAAGCTAGATTCTTTATAATGTAACATAGTGAGATGAGATACATATTAATTCTTGGTGTACAATTCCTATATTTTATGTTTTTGGAAAATATCTTTTTACACAAACTAAATATAAAAATCTACAAGCTTTTGCAATTGCCACCAGAATTTTCACCAAAAATGTGGCATTATTGGAGAAACATTGATGTTTACCGTATTTTACGATTGCTGGTGCTTGAGCGAAACCAGCCAGGTAAAGCGAGAACCAGAATTATTTATTCGTTGCATAAATTTCCTGTAGCAAATATTCCAACGCGTTCGCTGCAGCTTGGGGAATCGAAGATTTGACAGAATCATATTTCATTTCTCACATTTATTCGTATGAAGGAAAACGATATATATATATATATATATATATATATATATATATATATATATATATATATATATATATATATATATATATATATATATATATATATATATATATATATATATCGCATTCTTTTCATAAGAGTTACTAATTTGTTTCAAACCCGAACTGCAGGAATTAAGGACAGTTAGCATAATGGTAAATATAATCTGCCGATCTTTCGAAATATGACTGAAAGATTACTATTTTTATTCATAAACAATTTCGTGATACCAGTGACTAATGAATTATAATTTTCTTTGTCTTGTAACCTGTTAGCTTTATATGGAACGTTTATTTCTTATTTCACTTTTACATCATTCAAACTCCAATAATTGCTCCAATAAATGTAAATACTTTCGTATTTAAAAGGAATCCCAATAAAGAAGAAAAAGCATTTGCCATTACATAACAATAATAACGGTTTTGAAGGCGTCAAGAATGCGGGAAAAATGGACCATATTAAAAAGAAATTTAAATAATATTTCTCCGTATGTTAGTCAGAATACTAAGCCCTGGAAATGATATCGCATGCCAGATTTGTCGAATGAATATTTCCTGAAACAAATCTAGATCTGTTCTATTTCTCATTATTTATCTTCTGGAACCAGTAAGGGATTACACTGCGACCTGCACATTTACTTTTCATTCCACATTTTTCCCGCTCTATTTTGTTTTCTTGTTTCCTCCAGTTTATTCAGGGAAACGATTCGTGCATCTAGTTTTATTTCTGTTATTTCTTGCATATTTATCTTATCATTTCAGGTCAGTGCAAGCCAAGTTATACAGAAAACCACTCAGTCAGCTTAATTGATTTATCTCAAGAAAAAATAGATAGTTAGAGTAAATATCAAGTTAGTTACAAGTATTTAGCATTTTAGACTGTTTTGGGTTTATAGATACACACATACACAGACACACATATACATGCATACATTCACACACACACACACATACACACACACACACACACACACACACACACACACACACACACACACACATATATATATATATATATATATATATATATATATATATATATATATATATATATATATATATATATATATATATATATATATATATATATATAAGCACTCTTACATGCGATTTATATGCCACTGTATCAATTGGAAATGAACAAAGCTGGTTTTAACTTTATTTCAAGTAATTTTCATAGAAATGTTACTTAGTGGTATATAATATATATATAATCGTATGTTGAGGGACAGTGCAAACGAACATACAGACTGTTGGAACCAAAATATTTTTTCCCACCTGACTGGTGCGAGGGGATGGAACCGTACACTCATTTGTGACTGATTAAGGTCAAGTACTCCATTTACAAATCTGATTGTTAGTGCCGTAGTCGCCTGTCTTTTCCTATTTATGTCAATTACCTTCCCTAATATATATATATATATATATATATATATATATATATATATATATATATATATATATATATATATATATATATATATATATATATATATATATATATATATATATATATTTTACATATCTCTTCTGGAATGAATGGGTCAAGTTTATATATTCCTTGACTGGTATTCATATTCTTAAAAAACTTTCTTTTATAAAACTTAACTCAATGAGGTTCTTTCCCGTGCATTCTGGAAGGAACTGTCTTTTTTTGCTCCTGACCAGTTGATTTTACGATTGTTTTCACTTACATATACGAAAAATCCACTGTTCACCTTTGTTTCTTATACATTTTTTATGCTGCTCCGTACTCTTTTGCAATGTTTTCCAATTTCTGCAGTATTGTTGAGAGACTTCATCATAAGTATGTTTCTTTCTTCTATTGTTCTCAAATGCTATATATATATATATATATATATATATATATATATATATATATATATATATATATATATATATATATATATATGTATGTATATATATATATATATAATATATATATATATATATATATATATATATATATATATATATATATATATATATATATATATATATATATATATATATATATATATATATATATATATATATATATATATACATACACACATACACACACACACACACACAAACGCGGTGCGTTCCGACCCAGTATGTATGAGGACAGAGCTACCTTGACGTAAGATACTAACTAAAGTAAAAAATGTTGTCACAGTAGTTGGTTTCCATGATAATCGCGTGTAGGCTGCAGAGTAAGGAAGTTGATGCTATTCAAAGTGAATGCAATTATTCATTACTCTTATGTAGTTATGAAATGAATTTCGAGCCAGAAATTTATATTTCACTAGTTGCGAGACAAATCTCCAAGTTATGACTACTAATGGAATAGTTCTAATCGTGAGTGGAATTAAATTAAGACTACTCTGAGATTTATATGAAGACTATGAGTTGAATTTACTGATTCCCACTGGAAAGTACAAGTCCTGATAGTAGCTCCACTTGATATTCATTTAGATATTTATTGTTTTCAAGATTTTCAGCTAGTTATTAAGTACATTGCTCTAGTCTCAAACGAAAATACACCACAAAAGAGACAATTTATATTATTCTATCGTTTTGCAGTAAATAAGTAAATTATATGAAAGGAGAAGTGCTCCCGTTTCTGATTATCATATGTTGAACAGCCATACACACGGACACTCACATATATGCATAAAGAGAGAGAGAGAGAGAGAGAGAGAGAGATCATTTATAACATATTGTATGATAAAGTGCAGCCAGAAAGTTGTTGCATATTGTAAAAAAGGATTTCCAAAAATGGAATAGATAAATCGATCATTATTATTATTATTAATATTATTATTATTATAAGCCTGGTTTCAAAAGAAGAATGATGCAAGGTTAAGGTCCCCAGTAGAATAAACAACTCAGTACAGAAATGTAAACTACGAATTAAAGAATAAATTAATGGCAATAAATAAATGGCAAAGTATAACAGATAAGACAAATGAAAACCTTCTATGAAGTGAGTCTTATGTCACATCCTATTCACCAAAAAGCTTTTGCAACAAGATCCTCCAACAGTATGGTCACAAAAGTAGTAAAATTTCTAGGAAACTGTGTTTTTTGAACTTAAAGAAGAAAATGAACTTCAAACCTAGTGCTGTGGTTGAGGTATAGTCTGGGAAGATCTGAATGCAAAGAATAATTAGAATTATGAGAACCTTTTCCAGCACGCTCAATGACCTAACTAAACGTCGGAGACTAATATCAAGATCAGGAATGATAAATGTAAAGGAAAACAAGTTTTTGCCCCAAGGTTAAGGGTGCTACTCAACAATAAAAGACAAAAAAAAGAACAGTATTCAAAACTTGGTAGAATAAAAAAGGGTTCCAACATATAAGTAAAGGCAGTTCTCCATGTATCCTGAACGATTTTTCAGTATACCAATTTTTTATTCAGTTGAAGCAAAGAAAGGAATTCGGGTACTCTATTTTTTTCACCTCAGCTCTGTAAAGAGGTGCGCTTCACCGGAATTAATCTATGAAATAGAATTCTAAGTAGCAAAGTTAGTCCTTCGAGCTTTGCGGAAGAGCTAGTAAACATTCTACATATTTTACGCATGAAACTCCTTCCTTTCCAGTGGAACAAATAAGGAAGTGTAATGAAACGAAATGAAGTCTTAGTTTTCTACGCTTAAGAGCGCCGTTGTTGTATTCCCATTAAGAATATAAGCTTCAAGGGGTTGCAGTGGAAGAACGAAATCCCTTTAGGATATACATCAGTGGGACCATTCTTGGCTATCCTGTATTCAAACGTATTGACAATTGCTGTGTTCTGGATCCGACAGAAATTGAGTTTGAATGCGATGGCCAGTATCGGAGCAACAGAAACAACCTTTCACCTTTTCTGGCTTTTGCATTTTACTCTTGTTTTTTTTTTTTTTTGATTTAGTAAATTGAATTTGGATTTATGATTGCGAAGTTTATTTCGAAACTCTCTCTCTCTCTCTCTCTCTCTCTCTCTCTCTCTCTCTCTCTCTCTCTCTCTCTCTCTGGTTATTTTTTTTTTTTTTATTTCTGGTAGCGGGCTGGTCGTAACAGCGGGCACTTGGCGAGCTGAATCTGTATCAACGACTGATCAAAAATGCTGGGCAATCATTTAAATAAAATTTAAAGATTCTCGAGGGCAGTAATTTGGTTGGATGCATTGTTTTAAGAGCGAGAAAGTCCGGTTTCGATGTCCTAAGGAAACAGACTTACCTGCTTGTTACAAGTAATCCAAATGACCGTTTGTTGACCTGACTGCTGAATTAGGTAGCTAATATCGTCTGTTTTCTTTATTATTATTATTATTATTATTATTATTATTATTATTATTATTATTATTATTATAAGCATGCTGGAGCGGGCTACGCACACTGGAACCAGGGGCTACTCCGGATCCCCTACCCCGCCCCCACCCGTAACGGACAAATAGGTTTGCATGTGGCTGGATGTCTCCCCTATCCTCCCTTTCCCCTACCTAACCCGCCCCACCCGGGGCTGACCAACCAGTTTGCAGGGGGTGGGTGGCAGTGTCATGTCTCCCCTACTGTCACCCGGAGGAGGACAAACAAGAACAGATCCTCTCGGGTTTTATTATTATTATTATTATTATTATTATTATTATTATTATTATTATTATTATTATTATTATTATTATTTCAAACTTCAGGAGAAAAAGATCCACAAAGTGAATTTTGTGTTTAAATTTATTCTTTTAAGCACATTTGAACAGATGACATGTCTGAAAAAACACTGCTCTTAGCTGACGATGGGTCCTGCTATAACTTTTAGTGCCCTTGTGAAATAAATTTTTCAGTCCGCTGTATACCTCCATGAGGTCCTCGTTCATCCTTTGTCTTGTTCAGTCTGTGGATTTTGGGTAATTCCTCTCTCTCAGTCCTTGAGATATGATGTCCTTTTTGACCTTTGGACCAGATCTATTAGGTCTGACTCTTTCAAAACTAAATGGTTGTTGATGATATCTAGGCTGCTGAATAGTTTGTTTCCCGTTATTGTGAGTAGTGAATTTATTAGACTCTTTGACTTTTATGCGTTTATTAGACTCTTCGACTTTTATGCGTTTTTTTTTATTAGGTTTGTATACTAAGTTACTCTCTTCAATGTTCATCATGGACAACTGATGCATTATTACTATTTTTTATATATTTATTGCTATGTGTTTCTTTTAAGGTAGATCCAAATTTTTCTCTGTATCCCGCTCCCCACTTTAGTTCACACCCCTGCAATGAATTACTTAGAGACCGAGCTCATCGTATAATAGGTGTCGCAGAACTTGGGGTTCTTCACTGCTTGTCTTTTTTTCTGCTAACGTGCAAAATTTCTTTCGTTTTCTTAATACTTTCTTTTGTGAATCATTCTGGGTCTGTAAGTTTGTGAAATTAAACTTCATTGTTTAATTTCTCCATATGTATATTTTACATCTTATAGTATGAGAGCTTTCAAAAACAAACCTTCACGCCTTCACTGTGGTATGAAAATAGTACATTCAAGGACTGTTTGAGAGCTAATCATATATAATATTGTTTAAACTTCTGTTTTGTTTTAGCCTAATGCCGTCTTTTTAATTACTTCTTTTTATTTATTGCAATGGTCAGTAAATGAACGCGATTAATAGACGTTTTACCACACCGTAACAAAACCAACAAACATTCAACATGTTTCTCGACTGATATTAACCTCGCTTCACGTTTAAGAAATAATTACCGTTAGTTTAATTTTGCCTCTATTAAACGTATACTGAATAAAAAAAAAAATAATAAAATGTATTTAAACCAATTTTGAAAACTCAATACACCCCTCTTTGTTAACAATATGAATTAACTTGGAGTCAAAAGAATTCGGTTATGGTCGTGGCGTTTTATGACATTTTTGTGACATCCAGGTAAAAGTTCCCTCCATTTAGGCAGATGAAAAGAGTCACTTTTGTAACAGACTTTCAAGAAAAAAATGTTCTGGATGAAAAATGGTTGGTGAAGGTTAAAAATATCTGTTGAAACAGGTTCGCTAGAAACTACAAACTTTGCTCAGTGGCTAGGAAAATGTATGGAGAACTAGAGAACAATAACTAAAAAACCAGATAGATAGATAAAAACGGTATAGAGAGAGAAAATGAGTTAATAAAAGACTGGGAAAATAAAATACATGGATAGGTTTCGAGTTACGAGTGTCGTTTCAGAGTCTGTGAATAATTAAATGATTAAACATTTCATTTGCCTTCACCGAAGGCAGTGTTACATTGATAAAAGATTAATTTGATGAAAAAAGAAAGAAAAACCGTTAACGACTAAAGAATCAGGAGAATTTGGTGTTAAATGAGATATTTATTTCAGCTGCATTTAAACTAAGAGTTTTTTTGGTAATTTTCAGTTGTTGGATATTAGCTTAGTAACAAAACAGTTTTATTAATCAATAGAGAGCAAAAATATGTTAAAAACAATTGTCTCTCCTGTTGTAAATGAACAGTAATATTCTTTTTGGGAAAGCATATTATACTAATGGAAACACCGAGGAATGACAAGTTCTACTAAAAAGCAAAAAAAAAAAATAATAATAATAAATAAATAATTAGTACACAAATTTAAATTGCACAGAAAGTGAGAATTCTTTTTTTTTTCTGATTAAGTTTTCAGTCTAAATGGGTGTGGTGACCCTGTACAGCAACATCTAGTCTAAGCTCTAACCACATAGTATTATATATTTTTAAGGCTTTAAATTCAATTTAGAAGATATTACATGTAAATCCAAGTCAGAAAATTATTCTGCTCATTCACAAAATAAGACACCGAATAAAGATAATAAAATGACACCGAATAAAGATAATAAAATATGACTCGTAGGAAAAAAGCTAATCTTAAGAAGACTAGCAGAGCTAATGTTCCAAGTTAGGATTTTCAAGAGAATTTAATACTGGATTTACGGACAAAAGAAAAATATTGTTGTACAGAAAAACTATGTGAAATTTGTTCAAGTTATACGAGAAAGATTGAGATTTTAATTAAAGAAATACCTCATCATGAAAGCAAAATCCTTTGCGCTGAAGGAAATTAAAATTGTAATTAGTCATAAAAAGATATGTAATAATGACGGAAATTTAGGAATCTTCCAAAACTCGAAAAAAAATGGCTAAATGCGAAAAAAGAAATTAATCTCGATTCTCCTGTCTTTGAAACGATAACACATGTAAAGAACTTAAGTATGACAAATGGTCTTCTGTGGAACCAGAACCAGAAACAGAGAACGTTCGTTCTTCTATTAATTAACGAAGCAAGTTATTTTACTGTAGCCAGTAAATGATTCATAGCCTTTCACTTCTTACTTTGTAAAACATAATGTCCCAATGTATGTGTAGATATAACTGAGGGTGAACAACAATGAGTTATAAATCAGCATTCACGTGGAAACCTAATAATTTTAGTTTCACGGCTATAATTTCCCTTAGAATGAATAAAAAATAAGGTTTTGGATTTTGCTTTGTAATTGCTAGAGATAAATGAAGTTATAAATAAGGGGTATTGGTGAAGGCTAATAGTATTCACTGCAATTATTACAACGGTGCAAACGACATATTTATATTTTAAAGTCACATCATTGTGCATACGTCGTTTGATTTTCTAGCAATGATAATCTTACTGCACCAAGTCATGTCGGACCCAAATCGTTTTGGTTATGTTAGCTTAAGCTGGAGCGGAAACGATACGTGGCCAACTTCAATAGAGTCTAGTTTACGACAGTCACTTCACCCATTGTAACAAGAAAAGAATTATAATTCAATGGAATTCCTTTCACTTCAGTTGTTTTTTATTTCCTTAAAATGGCTGATAAAGCTTATATATAAAGCTTGCTTTAAAGTGATCTGGTTAACTTCAAGATAACCTTTTAATAATAAACTGAGGTGGCCAGTAATTGCATACTCTTGATTATAATGGCCAATTAATATTAATATGTATCAATGTTACTGCAAGAGAAAAATTAATGGAATGCAAACATTTTCTGCGTGCAAGTAATGCTATAATTATTTAAAATCTTTAAAAAAACGCACATAAATCTAGTGACCTATTCCAATAGGTACAAAATACAGTTAACAGGTAATAATAATAATAATAATAATAATAATAATAATAATAATAATAATAATAATAATAATAATAATAATAATCATAATAATAATAATAATAATAATAATGCATTAAAACAAGCCTAGTAAACGCACAATATGAAGATATAGAGTGTATACCATTTTGAAAAGATTAAAACCATTATACAGATAACAAAAACCAAAACTCAGGAACAAAAGGACTGCCAGTGGGTGATTGGCTTTTAAATGTTCGGCACTTTCATCCATAAAACGTTTCTTTCGGAAGCCAGAGCGGGTGTGAAGCTCCCCAGAAATATTCAGAGAAAAACTCGATGGGATAACGAGTCGGGCTCTGAGTTTTCCCTTTTTTTCTGCTGGTGGGAGTTTTATTTCCTGCAGAAAAGTTAAGCCAACGTTTATTTTACTCTTTTCATTTTGGCTCGAGCACTCTTCGTGCATACAAAGAGGAAATGTTGGGAATGACTGAGGACCAGATGAATGGATTCATTTTAGCAGAAATTAATTTTGTATAATGAAAAAAAACTTGTCAATGAGTGAAATGATTTATTGTCGTTTGCGTAATATTGTTTAATGCTTGGCTATTTTGATAAAAGAATGTCTATACAAGGAAGTAACTCAAAGGTATAATGATAATTATAACCAGTATAGGTATTTAAGTCAAATCTAACTAATAACTAGATAATGACTATAATCGCGTAATGGTTCATGGAATAGTATTTTCTACATATGAATGTAAATTTTACTGACAACAAATAACGAATAATTTATGATGGCAATAAATGGAAATATATTGAGCACAAAATCTGAAACAAGTACATTTCTATGTATGTAAAATATATCAAATAAAGTTGATGTGTAACATTATAATTATATGAAAGAATACATATAACTTTATTTGATATGTTCTATATACATAGAAATGTATTTATTTTAGATTTTATGCTTATTACATTCCCGTTATTGCAATCATATATTTTTCGTTATTTGTTGTCAGGAAATTTTACATACTTATTTAGAAAATATTATTACATGAACAATTACATGAGTACAGTCGTTATCCAGTTATTAGTTAGATTAAACATAAATACGCATCCTGGTTATTAAGACTGGCGCCTTTGGCTTCATTTGCTCATGTCGCTGAACTCTTATATGAACATCTTTTCACCAAAAAAATATAATTCTTGAACATTCTATTTATGCCTCCGCTACTTGGAAGATTTGTATTGAATAATTTTTTTTTACCTTTTTTAGATTTTTATATGGATAATAATAATAATATATCTATATAAAAATTTTAATGACGTTTACTATTTCTCAGAGAGTCATTAAGATTTCGTTAAATTTTTTTTTATAGTTTTTCGTTATTTCTTCTATTAGGATGGTTTTGTTCAAAATTTCTCATCTTGTTAATTGCTACTTGAAAGAACGTTTCGACCTGAGTACCGGATCATTCCCGGAGTGAAGCCTATCTTTCGTTTTGTATCAAACTGATTCTATTTCATTTTCATATTGCGGCTTTGAAACAGCTGCCCTTTCTCAGGATTTATCAGAAAACCCGTTTCATTACTTTAGCTTTGAAAGCGGTTCGGATAACGTATTCTAGTATCTCAGGAAGCAAAATCGTCTATAACTTGACGTTTTGTGTAATTTTGTGGGGGTTTTTTTGATACAGGTGCAAATAGTCTGAGAAAACGTTATTCAATATTACTTGAGCAAACACCTTCGTCATACGTTTTCTTTCCTAAGTCAAAATATATTCAATACTGATTTTTTGTAGGAATATCTCCAGTTTATCTCTGTGGCAGAAATATTCTATATAAGTTTTGATTAATGAAGGATAACTACGGTGTCAACCACCTGAGCAATGACAGATAAATGCGTAATCATGGGTAGAGATTGATATTTGCTGGAAATCTGGGTGACTTTCCTTTCCCACGTCCAGTTACAAATCATCAGTAAAGTAATCGTGTTATTTAGGTCAGTTGAAACCTAGCTTTGACCTACAAATTTTAATAAAAATAGTTTTATCATCGTGATTAGAAATAGAGGCCCCATCCTGGCTTTGACAGACAAATCTTCTCGAGATTTCCCCAGTCTTTCTCTCTCCTCGTAAGAGGTCCTCCTGGAGAAAATGCAATTCCACTTTCGGTGACAGTTGAAAGCTTTGACTCTCTTCTTACACTTTTCTTATTTTCCTTCTCTGCCTATGCGAGGGAGGAGAAAGAGTGAGGTCTATTTTTCTCTTAGAAATACTATTTCTTGCGCTAATATCTACAGGCATCATCCCTTCTACCCTTCTAAGTAGTCAACTTTTATATATATATATATATATATATATATATATATATATATATATATATATATATATATATATATATATATATATATATATATATATATATATATATATATATATAATCCCAAAATGTTACGATGTCATCTACATATCTCATCCACAGCATGTCTTTAGGTTTTATTGTATTTATTATTATAGTTTCAAAATATTCCATGTATAAATTGGCTAAAACAGGACTTAAAGGGATGCCCATGCCGCACCCGAATTTTTGTATATAGAATGATCCCCCGAATGAAAAGACGCTATTGATACACATAATTCAACTTACTTTATTATTTTATTCAAGGCTAGTGGGATATGATCTGAATAGGGTGTCCATTTTTTTCTCTCAAAAACTGTAGAGCGTCCTGTACTGGTACTTTTGTGAATTTGGAATCTACAGTACATCTAAGCTTAAAAGCTTATGTTGTGAAGTGAAAGTGATATATGTGCTTCTTTGAAATTGTGACCTCTTAGAAATTTTGTAATTGAAAGCTCCGGCACATGAGATAGTAGGTCTGAATGGAAGATTATCTTTATGTACTCCTGGAGCCAAGGGTTTTTGCATGCATGACGGGAACAGAAAATCAGCTGCTTGATTTAGTTAGGCAGTGGTTCCCAACCTGGGGGAAATTTCCCCCTGGGGGGAAATTTGAAGCTACCAGGGGGAAATAACTACACTACCTACTAACTAAAAAAAATATCAGATGTATTTTATCATGAGAGAGAGAGAGAGAGAGAGAGAGAGAGAGAGAGAGAGAGAGAGAGAGAGAGAGAGAGAGAGTTAGATTCTAACTATTTGTTTATCAGTATATTTGTCTATAATGGAAAAATAAATTAGTAAGTCGTCACAGTGTATTTTAACTACTCTTTCCCTCATACACATGAAGGGGGAAATCTGGAGGGTTGCACTGGGTGCAGGGGGAAATGACAGGAAAAAGGTTGGGAACCACTGAGTTAGAGGGTCCACTGGGACACCTTTTTAGCGAGGGTAGACATCCAAAACCCGGCAGCTGTCGTGTTATTCAGGGTTCTCGTTGAATTTGATGAAATCAAAATAACTCCTTTTTTTTTACATGTGTCGGTTACATAAATTGCAATAACTTAGCAATGAACTGGTCTACAGAGCTCATTCACCTCTCAAAATAAAGAATAAAGAATGATCTATTTAATGAATACAATCATCATAAAAATATTGGGCAATAACCAAGGTCACGAGAGGTCAAAGTATAACCATTTCTGATGAGAAAATAAAAAATATATGAATTTTCATAATTAAATATTTGTGAAAAACAGACGAAGACTGAACCTTTAATGCTTTTACATTTTGGTTAGTACACAATAGGCAAGATTTTGAAATTAGTTGGGAAACTTGTCAACTTACTTTAACCCCTGTGTAGCAATCAATAAAAGGAATATATACCGGATCAACGTACTGAGGCATGAGATATATGCCGTAATTTGTATTCTTAGGGATGGCAGTAAGCATACAAAAATTAATCAGTCCAGTTTATTCTATGTTCTCTGTTCATATATTGTTCATTTAAAACTTTGGGATAACTTTTTTTTTCAGTGAAGAATGTCTGACTCTGGCGCACCAAAGAAAATATTAAGGTCAGGACAGTCACCATCCTCAAGTGGACCTTGCGATCCAAAGAAATGCATAATCTGCCAAAAATTTGATGATAAATGTGAAACTAACAAACAGCACGGAGAATGGCAGGACCCGTATCATTGAAGCAGCGGAAGTGAGAAGGGGCTTAGTTTTTGAAAGACTGAAGCAAGTGGACAAAGGCAAATTCTTATACCATGTTACTACGAATGTTATAAATAGTATACCTTCAAGAAAACACTGGATAAACTCAAACAGTTAAGCAAAGTCTCCACAGCTGCTGCTCGTTTCCCAGAGGACAGCTCAGCCTCTGTTCAACAAAGGAGTACACGTTCAATGGTGGATTCTCTGGACCCCGCATCTCTGCCAGGAAATAGTAACAAGATTTTTTTTACAAAATGTGCCATTTGTGGGAATTGAAAGCACAACATTGTATATCATAAATGGAGGGTTTCTGAAAAAGGACGAGCTGAATTATTCCTTAAGGCAGCCATGATACTTAAGGATGATGTGCTTACCCAAACTTCCGACTTACTAGATGCAAATGCCATATTCGGAGCAGATCTTTACTGTCACAGTCAGTGTATTCGTAAATACACCAGGAAAAGAGAGAAAGCAGCAACTATATCATCGTCAACGCCAACTGGCTAGCAGAAGAATGATATCTATAAAAATTTTATGAAAGATTTAGAACCATGCTTGAACTCAGGGAGATGCTACAACCCTACATATATTTCCAAGTGCTGTAACGAAGCGCGGAGTAATGATCAAACTCATTTTGAGTACAAAAACAGGGATATGAAAATGTATACCTAATCCACATGTCTGGTGGGGATGTCTCATTTATTGTCCCAACCGGTTCAAAATTCAATGTTGAAGTTTCCAGTCTCTCTCACGGTTTGCCCTAACGAATGCCTTTAGAATAGCCACCATTCTGACGAAGTGATCCCAGAAAGTAAAAGTCTCTGATGCTGCATTACTCTGGCATCTAAATTTATCAAAGTCTTTGACCATGACTTCTGAGTCTGACATAAATGCCTCCAAATGAGCCTTGCTATCCTCCCTCTTCTTTTCTGCTACAGAGTTTTTCAACAGTCTTAGATGCTCAAGCCCAACCCTGTACTTCTCAATGCCTTCCACTTTGAAGAACTCTGCCCACTGTAGCCTTTCTATACATTCAGAGAGCATGAACAAACCCTTCAATAACCTTGTATAATGTGATCCATCAAGAACTGATCTATTCTTGCCACATTTTGGCCAAATACTTTAGACTCTACCAATATTGTTTCTTCTCCACTGCCATTAACGAACTTTTCTATCGCACCCATGACTACCTTAATCATATGGAAGGGGCCCAGCCATAACACCACGTTATCAAATTCAAATGGTTTGCTCATGATGATTTCACGGGCAATGTGATACACCCCCTCATCACATACCAGAGGCAAGTGTGTTTGGTTTAGTTGGCTCAAAATATTCTGAATTTTTTTTAATGCTTTGTAGCTGTGCCCTATTCCATAACAGGGTGGAGAAGGACTGGTAGGAACCTACAACCTTCTGACACACATTCTCATCAATAATAAAAGTTAAAGGCACTCCAAGAGGGCATTGTTTGGTCTGTAGTTGTTTCTTTAGCACCTTCTGCCATACATGAGAGATCCATTTCACTAATACCCCAAGCTATGTCATTCTTAGGGACACTTTTTGTATGTGATTTGTCTGTTTTGTACAGTTCTTCTGGAACTAAATAGGTTGTTGGAAGGCTTGGGCTTTTAGCAGTTTTCATGTAAGGAAACAAAGCCTGACAACCTAACTCTTGTGTGAATTGCCTCTCTCTGTGGGTGACACCTGTCTCTGATATCTTAGGCTTACTATTCAGAGTCACTCCCTGAAGTTAACCCTGCATGAGAATTATAACATTGTCATGAGTTCCTCCTATGATAGATAGTGTTACTGCCTCATGATCAAAATTATCAAAGCCTAACCTGAAGCTTGATGGGTTGAAATGACTTGGAAGTGGGACCTGACCATGATTTGCCTCTGTAACAAATGATGCCATATCAGACTTATAGCGGAGTAGCTCATCATAACTAATTGCCAGTCCAAGCCTACTGAGACTAGAGAAAAGCGTTTTTTACCTACACACATTATAAATAACTTCAGAATTCAACATGTGCAATGGGGTTTGCTTTTTACTATTATTTACGGTATAAAAGATGACTTGATACACAGGTAGTACTTTTTTTCATCTTGGAAGATCTAGTGCAACTCACTGCATAAATTCAGGCTCACCATCAACAATGTTGTCACTGTGTAAAATATCAATATCAAAAACAGCTGAGAAAAGTCTGCAACGTCAGTGGGAATTGTCATGTCAAAATATGCTTTCTCCAGTTCATTGGCATCACAAAACCTGTCATTCTGCTCAAAGTATCCGTTAATGGTACAATTTCTCAAAATGGTACTACACTATCTTAATGTTTCCCTGTTCAAAGACCTTTCACTTCTCTCTGGCTCTTTCTCAACTGCACTTGGCTTGAAAACAATGATAATTTTTTTTAACCGGTTGGGACAAAAAATGAGACATCCCCACAAAACATATGGATTAGGTACATAATCACACCCCTGTTTGTGTACTCAAAATGAGTTTGATCATTACTCCGCTCTCCATTACAGCGCTTGGAAATATGTCAGGTTATAGCATCTCCCTGAGTTCAAGCATGGTTCTAAATCTTTCATAAAATTTTTTAAGATATCATACTTCTGTTGGCCAGTTGGCGTTGACGATGATTCAGTTGCTGCTTTCTCTCCTTTCCTGGTGTAGTTACGAATACACTGGCTGTGACAGTAAAGATCTGCTCCGAATATGGCATTCGCATCTAGTAAGTCGGAAGTTTGGGTAAGCACATCGTCCTTAAGTATCATGGCTGCCTTAAGGAATGATTCAGCTCGTCCTTTTTCAGAAACCCTCCATTTATGATATACATTGTTGTGTTTTGAATTCCCACAAATGACACATTTAAAAAAAAAAAAAAGTGGTTAATATTAGCAGGCAGAGATGCGGGGTCCAGAGAATCCACCATAGAGCGTGTACCTATACACCGTTGCTGAACAAAGGCTGAGCTGTCCTCTGGAGAATGAGCAGCAACTGTGGAGACTTTGCTTAACTTCTTGAGTTTATCCAGTGTTTTCTTGAAGGTATACTGTTTATAACATTCGTAGTAACATGGTATAAGAATTTGCCTTTGTCCACTTGCTTCAGTCTTTCAAAAACTACGTCCCCTCTCGCTTCTAATGCTTCAGTGATGTGGGTCCTGCCATTCTCCGTGCTGGTAGTTTCACATTTATCATCAAATTTTTGGCAAATTATGCATTTCTTTTGATCGCAAGAACTCCTTGAGGATGGTGACTGTGATGACCTTAATATTTTCTTTGGTGCGCCTGAGTCAGAAGTTCTTCACTGAAAAAAAAAAAGGTTTCACAAAGTTTTAAATGAACAATATATGAACAGAGAGCATAGAATAAACTGGATGGATTAATTTTTGTATCCTAACTGCCATCCCTAAGAATACAAATTACGGCATACATCTCTTATGCCCCAGTTTGTTGATGTGGTGTATATTCCTTTTATTGGTTGATACACGGGTTAAAATAAGTAGACAAGTTTCCCAACTAATTTCAAAAACTTGCCTATTCAGTACCTAACCAGAACGGAAAAGTATTAAATGTTCAATCTATTCGTGTATTTTTCACAAATATTTATATATGAAAATTCATAGATTTTAGTTTCTCATCAGAAAAGATCATACTTGGACCTCTTATGACTTTGTTTATTGATCAATCTTATTATGATTGTATCCATTAAATAGATCATTCTTTAATCTTTATTTTGAGAAGTGATTGAGCTCTGTAGACCATTTCATTTGTGAGTTATTGAAGTTTATGTAACCGATACGTGTAAAAAACGGAGTTATTTGGATTTCATGAAATTCAACGAAAACACTGAATAACACGATAAGTTCCGGGTTTCTGGATGTCTACCCTCGCTAAAAAGGTGTCCCAGTGGACCCTCTAACTAAATCAAGCAGGTAATTTTCTGGCCCTTTCATGCATGCCAGCACCCCTTGGCTCCTGGACTAATGAGTTTTGGGAAGGCCATAAAAGTAATGTAGTTTTGGGTTAATCACTTTAAATTTCTCCAGTAGTTCAATGCTCTTTTTGTCCTTGCCAATTAATATTAATTTTCTAAAAAAAAAAAAAAAAATAGTCTGTGGGGACGTTTTGGAGGGAATTTTTCGTTAATTTGTCGACAAAATTAACCAACTCCTTAGTGACACAAACATTTATGACAGATTAACGAAAAAACCCCTCCAAAACTTTTTTACTTATAAATATAAGCAACAAAAATGCGATTCAGTTTTATACACGTTTCTGGATTTTGAATGGGTAAGATTCCGCATCTCTTATGGTTTGGTCTATGGTTTTAGTTTGTGACCGCGTGATCCCAGATTACCTTGGATCATCTTTTTGTTTATTACCCTATGACAATTAACCATATGGTATTCTTGTTCTTTTTGTTCACATTGTAACCTCCTTTTCAACTGTCTCATTTGTGCAACGACGATGCGTGAATAAACAACACGTGAAAGCGCTTGGTACTGAACTTCTGCCTGTCATTTTCCTGTGGTATTTGCTTATATCTATCATATATATATATATATATATATATATATATATATATATATATATATATATATATATATATATATATATATATATATATATATATATATATATATATATACATATATATTTCTTTGCTCTAATATAAAAAAAAATTACTGTCTCGTCATAAGATGAATTGCAAAATATAATACGAATACGTTCCCGTTTCACGGTATTTGTTGGGAATTTGCCGTCGGCACTGTACCCGCACAATGTACAAATTTAGTGAATACATAGGAATAATTAGTTCTCAAAATATCTTGGCATACAATAATTTTACTGTAACATCTAAGCAAAAGAGAACATAGAATAATATGATAATATGGTAAAGAGAGTGGTGTTCGTTATCAGGTCATCAGGCCATCAGTAATTTGGTGTCCTAATAGGTTTTCTGCGTAATATATCAGTATAAACCACTGACCTCGGTGAAATAAAAAAAGATTAAATGGAACGAGGATTTATATCTCCTAAGCCTTTTTTTTTTTTGGGGGGGGGGGGGACTACGTTAGCACAAGCAACAAAGAGCGACATGCATAAAAGACCCCAAGTATATAAAGAATGGAAAGGAACCTAGAAAATCTGAAATTACACATAGATTACTGGCAACGAAGGGTGCCCCGCATGGGGGTACACGGCTATATGAATAATAGAAACGAGCCTTGAAATTGAACAGTGATCCATGGAATGCTTGACATAAAGGACTCCACTGAAATGCAGCCTCTTGCTTTTATAAATGATAGAAAGGAACCTTGAAGCTCAAAAATGGCACTTGGAATACTCAAGAACAAAGAGTTCCTTACATTGAGGCTTCCGGCTGTATTATGATAGAAATAAACGTTAAACTCAAAACTGACTCATGAAATACTAGCAAACAAGGAACCATCAAGGTTAGGTTTACAAGAAAACTGGACAAAACCTTATTTGAATAAATATTAAAGATAATTAAAACAAGAAAGCATGGTGTCATCCCACTGCTTTTACCAGTAATCTTTGGTTTTCATGGGCAGAATGATAAGACAGAGTAACAAGGGATATCATCCTCCTTGTTCTTTCCATTATTTTGCGGCGAAGTTAACCACAAAACTATGAAAAAAATTAGAAACTTTTTTTACTCAACACGTTGCAAGAAAAGTTGTGTTGTTGAAGGAAAGGTGTGATATACACAAATTTTGATAATCCCTTCATAGGCATTTCAGTTATATTAAGATTCTTTTCAAGCAAACTGTTCCTTTAAAACTTTTAATGGCTCGAAGTCATATCTAACTTAGAGTAAAGAAAAATAATACTGAACTCCTTCCTCATCAATAATTCTATTCTTGAAATAAAGGACAGAGATTAGCAGTTACAGACCTTAAAAATGGCTTTTTAAATAGCATAAAATTGTGAATGAGAAATTTTGTTTCGGAATTTTTCTGTGTTTTATGGGTGGCCGTAATAAAGTTATGGAAAGTGGAGTGATGTGCGGGGCTATAAAGATTAAAGTTGTCATTTTTATGTCATTACATGAGGGGTCCACAGGCCATTAGGAGTAATTACTCTTTTCCCCTTTATAAATCAGCCATGCCTCTGTCTCACGTTTATTTACGTGAACTCGTTTTTCGAGCGGGATCGAAGCCTTTATTGTAACACAGAGAGTAATGGTATCTAAATACTTTTTGATAGGTAATATCTGCCCTTGAAGTTTAGCTTTGCTGAAAATATTCTTTTTTCGTTGTAAAAAAAAAAAAAAAAGATTTTCGTGTAGATTGAAAACTATTTTTCCTCTATTGATTTCGTTGTCTTAGTCGCTTTCCTATATATGAAAATGCTTTAAAAAATTACCTTCAAACTCTCTCTCTCTCTCTCTCTCTCTCTCTCTCTCTCTCTCTCTCTCTCTCTCTCTCTCTCTCTCTCTCTCTCTCTCTCTCTCTCTCTCTCTCTTTTATAATCTTTTGTAAACACATGAAATATTTTTGTTTAGAGATTGAATTAAATAACTCGCTCTATCTTTATAATAGTTAGCCATATCTAACTTCTCTAATGAGGTTGGGAAAATTACCAGACTATTCTAGTAAAGATTTGCCTTTTGTGGAGGTAATTCCCAATAACCTATTTCATTAAGTCTCGTTTAGCTTAAAATAAGACTTTCAGAAAAATTGTTTCTGCTCTGTAACCAGTCAGGCAAGCACTGTATGCTTTTCTTTAACAAGTGTGTCTGTTTGTAAGTGCGTTCTTGCTGACATTGCATTTGCACATTCTGTTCTGGATTACCTTCTACACTTAATATGTATACACTGAATAAAATATGATTTTAAATGTTTTTTGTTACAACATTCCAGAATATATTCGAGATTTGTTTTGAAGTATGAATTTAAATTTTCTATTTTTCTTAATATTGTTAAAAGATATATTGTAGAGCGTTTGACGAAGGAATGAAAATACTAAGTCATACAAAAAAAAATGAGGCTCAAATACAAAATAATATAGAATAACGGATGGAATTTAAAGATTAAGAACTAGGTGAACTAAGAAATATTGGAAATGTTCAACATTTCAGAAAAAAAAAATTATATTTTCTGAATTATAAGTTGACGATATGAAATTTGACTGTAATAAAGATGGGACTGTGTCAAATCTTGCACGTTTACTAATATTTGTTCTTATCAAATCAATATTTTCCTGAACAATCCACCTAAAATGTACTCAAGACTCAAACTAAGTGGAAACCAAGGAGGTTTGATCAGGGCGAGATGCCCCATTCCCGGATTAGTAAAGCCGACCTGGTCTGTGCGTGTAAGGCAAAAAGCTCACTCGCCTCACCCGCTGCATGACCTACAAAAAAAAAAAAAAGAAAAAAAGAAAAAAAAACTGTAGTTCAGTTCAGCTCGAATATCTGTTTCGGAAGAACATAAGCTCTTTTTTCATTGTTTTAAAGGATGTCTAGCTCGTGTGCTGCATATGGATGCACTCAAAGACTAGGCAATACCTTAAATCCATTGGTTACATTTCATCGGTAAGTTTGTGTAGGCTATAACTATTGCACATTTTTTTAAAACCCCGGAGACAGAGAACCAGCGCATGAATAATTAGACTAACTCTACATGAAAATTTACTTTTCATTTTTTTTTATATTCATTGTAAAGACAGCGAAGACAATATGTAAATTGTACTAGAAAACAAGCAGTTCACGTTTTCATTTAATAATTTACGTTAGTGATAAGTATATCTACCTCGTTCACTTGTAACACACTGCCCCTGTATCCTGCAATAAGTAGTGATACCAAGTACAGTATCATATTTGGATATTACAACAGGCCCGTACCCAGAGTTTTTTATGGGGGGGTCGTTTTTCCCGAAAATGGACCTTTTCTTTTATATATGTCGTTGCATATATAGGTACAGTATATACAAGCTGAAATACTTGAAAATGTTAAGATGAAATAGTGGGCATGCTGTCTAAAATCTACAAATATGGTGGCCTGTATCATATTCCTATTATCACTCTTGTATGTCCTACTATTAAAGAATGATGTTAATGTTTAATAATAAAATTTATAAAAGAAGACTTGCCAAAAAAACAAAAGGTTATTATTTATTACTTTATAAGTACCGTTCAATGAAAAGGATAGTCACAGAAAATATGGACTTCCATAAATCTTTTTTTGGGGCGGAGGGGTCGTTCGACACCCCCCGACCGCCCCCCCGTCCCCCCGTACAGGCCTGTACAGTAGCATTTAGGCTCTTACTTTCAGTTGCTTCACTCTGTTATTACATTTTGTAAAATGATGCAGTAGCACCGACGAAATAGTCTTATAATGGGATATCACATACATTTAAAACCTTATCTTTGTAAGCTAGTGCACACACATACACACTCACAAACGCACAATACTGCAAGTTACATGTTTTTTTTTTTTATGTTTTGGCTTGCAGTTTCCCAAAAGATGAGAATCTTAGGAAAAAATGGGTTCCAGCGACACGACGTGAAAACTTCTCCAAACAAGAATTTCCGATTGTGTTTCGATGCATTTCAAGGAGGAAGATTTTGATCGGTAGTCTCCAAGGTCCCATTACACATTGCGGCTATAACGAGCATATTTGAATCTTTTCCTGGTCATCTTAAGATAAAAGAAACGCCTAGAAGAAAACCGAAAGAGCGCCGGTTAGGGGATCACGTGCCTTCACTTGGCTGTGCAAGTGAAATTCTATAACTGTAATGGAGGTTGTGTGTTTAATGAGAAAACTCAGTGATGCTCAAGCTCAGATATGCCCATTAAGAAAAAACATAAAACTATTGCAGCAATCTAAACGTTGTCTTGTCAAAAAGAATAATGATTTGAATAATGTTTTATGTTAAATAAGGAGGATATCTTTCATGTGTTCCACTAGTTTGGACGTATTAGAGAAGTGTGCTGGTGGTGTGCTAGATCTTTTTAAGAGGCAATTTGCAAAGAACAGAAATCTTCCATCTGGGGTTAAGTATTTTCCAGGACTGAGAAGTTTTGCCCTCACCCTTCACTTTTATTCCCCGCATGCCTATCGCTATGTACGGAAAATGTTTGACACTAGTTTACCGTATCCTAGAACAAATTTGAAGAGTATCAGCAGGTAGATGGCCACCCAGGATTCACGAATCTCTCTTTTACAGCATTAAAGATGAAAGCTGACGCATCATTGGAAACGGGCAAACCTCTAATTTGTTCATTAATCATGGATGAATGGCAATCAAACAGCAGGTAGAATGGGATGGAAAAAATGTTACGGGTCTGTTGATATGAGCACAGAGTTAGGTAATGATAGCATTCCCTTAGCTAGAGAGGCTCTTGTATTGGCTATTTCTTGATTGCAGGTTCTTGGTTCTCATGAACGAGTAAATTTGACTCAGCAATGTTTAAGGAGGCTTCATTCAACTGGTGTTACTATTATATCATTGACATTTGATGGTCTGTCAAGCATTGCTGCAATGATAAAACAATGGGATATTGTTTACACCATAATAATTTAAAAACTTTCTTCCTACAGCCAATGACTCAGCAACCAGTCTGCATCTTCTCTTATCCCTGTCACATGTTGAAGCTGGTAAGAAACTCGTTTGGTGGCGGGTAACATTTTATTGATGGAGAAAACAAGTCAATTAAATGGATATAAATAGAAAGATTGCACGATATGCAGGCTAATGAAGATTTGCATCTACATATAATGTAGATTGGTCAAAGAAAAAAATGAATGTTAAACTAGCAGTTCAACTACTCAGTGAATCAGTTGCAAAATCCCTAAAAAAATTTTCTTTATAATGACCTTAGAGAATTTCGAGGATGCGAGGCAACAATTAAGTTCGTCACAATTTTCAACCGTCTATTTGACATCATGAATGCGAGAAATTTATGCTCTTTTGACTTTAAAAAGCCATTGCAGGAAAAAAAATGAAAAAGATCAAAGATTTTTTGCCTGAAGCTGAGGAGTACATCAGAGAACTTAATTCAAATAGCAAAACCTGTTTCCTTGGCTCTCTAGTTTCTATGCGTAATTTAATTACCTTATATGATAATTTAGTTGGACGTCCTGAGCTACAATTCAAAATTTTTATGACATAAAATGAGCCAGGATCACATAGAACCTTTTCCAGTCAAGTCAGAAGCATGGGAGGATGCAATAACAATCCTACAGTCCGTCAGTTTTCTGCGCCATACAAAAGGATTTTGGTGCATATTGACATGCAAGATGAACTCCGTGGAAACTGCATACCATTAGAATCAGTTCACATACCGACAACATCTGATAGTTCTAAAAACAGAACACAATTAGGCAGTTCTATCCTCAGGAGAATTGACTATTTCTATTGTGTCTTTCCTGCTACTTATAACGTGTATTTTTTTTTTTTTTTTTTGTATGTTGTCTTAATAAAATGTTTTGTGAGTATATTTCGTTGTTAATATAGAATTTTAATTTCCTTATGATGAAAAAATAATAAGAAAGTGAGACGGCCATGAGGCGGGCAAAGGATCTGGTCCTTTCTGACCTACACTGAGAGTGTGTCCGCAAGTCCTAGTGGCTTCACGGATTAGTGTAGGGAAACTGACCTGTGACATCTCCACTCGATTCAACCTCCTTGTTGGAAACGTTCCTCTGCAAAGCCGCAATGGTGTCATGCAAATGTCTACTGCAAGTCTTTATATTCAAGCAGCGATTGTACTTGACTTGCATGATTCATTTTTCAAGAGGAAAATTAAAATCAAAAATGATCATTTTCTTTGCGAAGTAAACAGATTTTTTTTAATAAGAGTCATAAAATCATAAAATGATGAACAATCGTAATTTCATTCTTAACTGATAAAAATATAGTAAATATTCTTTATTTAAAATTGCAGTATAATTATATCATGTTTAAAATTACAGTACGATTATATAACCTTGTTCACATAATTAGTTCAATCCCACTGGCTACGAAACTCATTAGTTTAAATGAAACCGGTTTGTATATATTTAATATGGCTAATTACACACTGTTATCTGGGTGGGTCATCTGGCATATCATCAAGATAATAAGCTGCTTTGCTATTTTTCCATTCATTTTCAATCTCTTTTATTATCATTATCATTAATAATAGTTGTATTAGACTTGATTGGAAGGTATGATCATTATGGGTTTTTGTTTGCCGAATTCGATGATGCTGGTTTATGACATTTTACCCTCAAGTATATTTCCGGTTGACAGTGTGTGTGTGTGTGTGTGTGTACACACACACACACACACACAGATATATATATATATATATATATATATATATATATATATATATATATATATATATATATATATATATATATATATATATATATATTCGATGTTGCTGGTTTATGACATTTTACCTTCAAATATATTTCCGGTTAACGGGGCAGTTCAAGTGTGAGCTTTTTTCATCTTTCTTTCTGAAAAGACTTAGTAAGTTAGCATCTGAATAGTTTGCCATTACTCCAGTTGGCTAGTTAAGGGGAAGGTGTTCGTTTCCCTTATATCTTCTTAGTGATGATATATATGAATAAATAAATAAGTAAAAGTATATATATATATATATATATATATATATATATATATATATATATATATATATATATATATATATATATATATATATATATATATATATATATATATATATATATATATATATATATATATGTATATATATATATATATATATATATATATATATATATATATATATATATATATATATATATATATATATATATATATATATATATATATATATATATATATATATATATATATATATATATATATATATATATATATATATATATATATATATATAGATATATATATATATATATATATATATATATATATATATATATATATATATATATATATATATATATATGTATGTATGTATATATATATATATATATACATACTAGCTAAGCAACCTGTGGTGCCCGGGAAAATTCTGAATGACAACTGATAAACTCTCTCTCTTTCTCTCTCTCTTCTCCCAACACCCTTTCTACTCTCTCTCTCACACTCTCTCCCTTTCCTGTTAAGATAATTGCTTCAATTACAGTTACATTGCCCAGCATTTTTGACATTCTCACCCCCCATTTCTATCGTGGCTTAACTTGGACTTAAAGGGCATCAGGAGTGTAACTATTCATCTCAGCAGCCTCGAAAACTACTGATTAGACTCTAATATTTGTCTTTTTTACATTTTATTTTTCACCCCTTCTCACCCCTCTTTCCTATTGGGGCTGAACTTGGACTTAAATGGCGTTGGGGGTGTCACTATTCATCTCAATGACCTTGAAAACTATGGATTAGACTCTAATCTCTGTCATATATGACATTTTATTTTTCACCCATTCTCACGCCCGCCCTTCCTATCAGGGCTGAACTTGAACTTAAAGGGCTTCAGGAGTTTCATTGTACATCTCAGCAACCTCAAAAATATGGATTAGACACTAATATCTGTAGTTTTCAGTTATTTTTATATTTTTACATGTCACCAGCTTCCCACCTTTACTCACCCCCCTTCCTATTGGGACTGAACTTGGACTAAAACTGCATCAGAAGTGTCACTACTCTTCTCAGCGACTTCAAAAACTATGGATTAGACACTGATATCTGCCGTTTCGGTTATTTTTAGATTTCGCCCCCTTCCCACCCCCTTCCTATCAGGGCTAAACTTGGACTTAAAGGGGTTTGGGAGTGCACTACTCTTCTCAGGGACCTTGAAAACTATGGATTAGATACTAATATCTGTCGTTTCGGTTATTTTTACATGTCACCAGCTTCCAACCTCCTTCTCACCCCCGCTTTCCTATCAGGGCTCAAACTGGACTTGAAGGGCATCGGGAGTGTCACTATTAACCTCAGCGACCTTGAAAATGATGGATTAGACACTAATATCTGTCGTTTCGGTTATTTTTACATGTCAACCGCTTCCCGCCTCCCCTCCCTATAGGGCTGAACTTGGGCCCAAAGGGCATCAGAAGCATCACTATTCATCTCAGTAACCTCAAAAACTATGAATTAGACACTAATATCTGTCCTTTTCTGTAATTTTTACATTTCACCCCCTTCCCACAAAACCCCCTTCGGTGCCAGTGATCTCTTACCACCACAGTGTTCTTTCCCAGATGGTAAGTCATACGTATACCAAGTTTGCTTGAAATTGCTTGATGCATTTCAAAGTGTATGAGGAACATACTTGTACACACATATGTCCATTTATTTATATATATATATATATATATATATATATATATATATATATATATATATATATATATATATATATATATATATATATATATATATATATATATATATATATATATATATATATATATATATATTATATATATATACATATATATATATATATATATATATATATATATAATATATATATATATATATATATATATATTATATATATATATATATATATATATATATATATATATATATATATATATATATATATATATATATATATATATATATATATATATATAACACGTGCGTCCGTGCGTGCGCATACGTGTGTAAACTAATTAGTGCTGGTCATGCTTTTATCTCGGATACTGTTGGAATCCCTTACATTTTGGATAAGTTCCTTAGTCAGAGATCCTGATATTCCAAAGGAATACCAGGAGACAAATCTCATTTGTACCACTCGTGTCGATCTCATGTCTTCAGAAATGAAATGTCAACAATAAACTATTTTGTTATCAATATGAGAGAGAATTTCTTCAAAAGTATATTATGCAAATATATGTAGTCAGTAAGAATTATAATCATTTCTGTTCTTTTACAAAGAACAGTATTTGTGGCGTTCACCAAAACAATTACGTGATAAATATCACAACGATTTCTAAATCTGGACCAAAGAATTTTTTCGCCTGTAAAAATCGGATGGCTATGTTAATCGGAATTTCATATATGGAACTGAAATGTTCATACAAGCTGGTAGATAATATTTCCCTACTCTTTTAGGAACAGTTGGAGACATATAAGATTTTTTTTAATGTTACATGCCTATGGGAATAAGTTAGTGAACATAATCTACTGTAGTTAACGATGCTTGAATATCAAATGGAAAGTAGAACTGAAAGTGAACAATAAAAAAAGAATAACTTGAGCAATATTCAGATGTTTTTAGACAAAGATAATCTAATACTCTTTACCCAACGTTGTAACCTAAGATGAAAATACATGAATTCATTAACGACAGAGTCATCCTTTCTTGGTGTGGTTAGAGTTTGGTTGCATGGTTTGTGAACTTTAACCTTACTCTACAGATTTGTGTTTCATTTCGTTTTGTACACAGAAAGTAATATAACCATCTAGATTAGACATTATGATTTGCTCGGAGTTTATTTTTTCTCTCCAATGACCTTAACTCCAGTTAATTTATAATTCGTTTTATATTACCGAAACTACTCTTTGTTGAAAATTCCCAATGATTTATTTTTTTTTTATTCGATCCAACTCTCTCTCTCTCTCTCTCTCTCTCTCTCTCTCTCTCTCTCTCTCTCTCTCTCTCTCTGTTGATGAGAAAAAAACATATGATACATTTCTTTATGCCGTACTCGCTTGTTTTATCCTCTTGGTACACAAGAAATAATGTAAGAAAGGAATTGTAGAAATTGGTCGTTGTCATCAGGTTCAGAGGAATAATTAATAATTTGTAAAGACCTGCCAGTGAAAAGTTAAAAAAAACAATGTGAATGATAAATGAAACGTTAGAACGATTCTGTCTGAAGATGAAGACGAAGAGGCCAGTAACATGGTCTGCAAAAAAACTATAGACATTGGCTTGTGACGGCATTTAAAAAGACAGCAGAAACAGGGCTAATTTAAGACAAGTGTCTGTAATGAAAATCAAAGTTAAACTGTCAGTAATTCAAACCAATTATGTCTCCTCAGTTTTTTTTTTTATATTACATAAATTGAAGCAAAGTTTACTGGCAATAACCGATGACAACTTTCTTTAAATGTGAATATTCCTTTATATTATTTTGCAATAACATAAATTCAAATATTTGCAAAATAGTCTAAACCTTTATAAGCTTTAAAATGATCACTATGATATTCTAAATTCTGCAAGTGTTCTTGGTTCCCTTATCTGGAGAAAATAAGATTGAATTTTACAAAAGTAGATCAAAAGTTCTTCCATCCGAGTTCCACTCACCTTTTATGCTTTTGAAAGATCCTTGCAAGACCTTGCTTCACACTGCTAAGGGATATCTTAAATAAACAGAGAGAGGTTAGAGCTCTTAGCAAAATCCAAAACTTTTTAAGTGTTTCAGAAATTGGTAGCACTACAAATAACTCTCGATTTAGTTTTAGACGTAAAGTGAAAGCTGCTCTCCTCTCTCTCTCTCTCTCTCTCTCTCTCTCTCTCTCTCTCTCTCTCTCTCTCTCTCTCTCTCTCTCTCTCTCTCTCTCTCTCAATTATCAGAGCAATAATACCCATATGAAGCTATGAGATATTCTGAATTGTATTCATGTACTTCTATAAAGCCATACATGCACTAACAAGTAGTGAAGTATCTGAACAGCGGAAGGTTTCTGAAGTTGTTTTTTCCCTTTTGTTAGCATATCTTCAGATCGGGAGACTATGCTTTTGTGAGGTTAGGATGACTTAACTTAATCTTAGGTTAGTGTTAAAACATAGTTAAAAATTGTTTTCCTTAGCAAAGAGTCTTCAAGGTGATTGCCTCGAGATTCTTCACATACTGTTCAACGTTTTTAAAAGGCAATCTGATAGTTTGCACACTCGTTCA
>JANJGK010000020.1:42995819-43010819 GCA_039081455.1 Macrobrachium rosenbergii | reverse complement strand
AAAGTTTATGTGGAAACTTTAAAGTCTTCTAGGTGGGAGACGAACATAAAAAATAGAAAAAGACATATAACACTTGTATGTGACTATATAATAATAATGATAATAATGAAAGAAGAAGAAGAAGAAGAAGAAGAAGAAGAAGAAGAAGAAGAAGAAGAAGAAGAAGAAGACTGTTCCGATGACGTATTTTTCTCTTTTATCTTATAGTGTTATTGGCCAAGGTCGTCACTTCAGACTTCCTGTTAATTATCCTTATCTTCTCACCTCACCGTGTACACCCTCACACAACAACTATTCTGAGCAATCAGTGGCATCTCCTTATACCTTAGTCTCTCCTTAGTGCTAGTGAAAGGAAATTGAATTATTGTGGAGAGATAATGAGTCTAAAGAGAGGTTATTTTATTTAAGGAATGGCACAAACCTGGAATAAATACCAAGAACGTGCAGTAGAAATCTAAATATTCTAATGTGTGAACAGTATGGTATTTGCAATGTATGATTAAAGCTCTTGCTATATGGGTCCGTTTATGGTAGATAATAATTGGATATCTGGAAGAGATGAGAAAGGCAGTGGAATGGAAATGTGTTTCATTTATTCTCTCAACATTTTCAGGGTCTAATATAAGCAGGCAAAAATTGCATATTGCGTATTCTAAGTATTCTGCAAATGCACAAATTTATCATCAAATTTTGTCTGTTGTTCTTTACATTTGTCTAAACTAACATGGGACTGCATGCGAATAGAGAAGTTATTTTGAGCTCAAAGCAAAGTCAAGTCATTGGAGAAAAGTCAACTAGGAGTTTCTCTATACAAATGCATTCTAAGGCTAATCTGGATTTCAGACCATCTCTTGATAATGCCTTCATAAGGATTCTCTTTGTCCCGGATCTGCTTCCTGCCCCATTACTTCTCTGTAAATAGGATACATGGATTTCTTCCTGATCAAGTGAGTTGCTTTTCCTCCTATTGCTTTTCGTATCAAAATTCGAGGAAACCTATTGTTATTTTATTCTTATTATATGGAATTCATGAGGGTTTAATTAAACTCTTGGTGTTTCCTCAGATCTTTATATATATATATATATATATATATATATATATATATATATATATATATATATATATATATATATATATATATATATATATATATATATATATATATATATATATATATATATATATATATATATAATATATATATATGTATATATATATATATATATATATATATATATATATATATATATATATTATATATATATTTATATATATATATATATATATATATATATATATATGTATATATATATATATATATATATATATATATATATATATATATATATATATATATGATATATATATAATATATATATATATATATATATATATATATATATATATATATATATATATATATATATATATATATATATATATATATGTATATATATACATATATATATGTATATATATATATGTATATATATACATACATATATATATATGTATATATATATATATATATATATATATATATATATATATATATATATATATATATATATATATATATATATATATATATATATATATATATATATATATATAAAGAAGCATAGAAGATTAAAATTTAGATACTTATCCTTTACTCTTCTCTTGGAAGTCATGGGATGAGTCTCATCTGTGCGACACGTTATATGTGACTGACGAATTAGAATGACGTAGTGAACATCATTTCGCTTATCATTATCCTATTTCGTCCTTGGATTTAAGCATTTCTTATGAGTGATTGATTATGAGGATGACAAAATCAAAGAGGGGTGAAGTAATCCTTTTCCATTATCATGCCTTATTTCCCGTTGTTTGAAATGTTTAATTCCTTAATCCTGAAATCTCAAAAGACACGAACAACATCCATAAAGGCAGAGGCTTTTTACATCAAACATCTAAATAATCGAAAATATATACAAATGACCATTATTGTACAATGGTAAAAGCTGGATTTACCAAAATGTGAATGAAGTATGGAGAAAGCCTAATGTTTTTCTTGTCAGCCATTTTACTTTTAATCACGATAGACATAGAGAGAAAGAGAAATGAAGGAAAAGAAAAGGCAATCATAGAAAATGTTACATAAAAAAATAGAGGCTCTATATTTCTAATTCAAGTAATTTACTTATTACTGTATAGTATCACGTCACGTCAAGAAAGTGGAAATGCACAAATTCTTGCACTTTATACCTAATTTCTAAGATAAAATCTTATTAGATTAGTTAATCATTTTTTTTTTTTGTTTTACTTTCCTAATGCGGGACTAGATTAGTCTATATTTTGAGCATTGACCTTAACTATCATTATCCAGTAGAAAAACATTGAGTATTCTTGTCACTATTTTAGCCAACGATGTCTAAAAGCACGGTGTTCTCCGTTCAGGTAAGCAACACTGTGTTCGTAAAGAAAGAGAATTCTTTCTTGCTTTCCAACTGCACAAAAAAAAGAAATTAATCAAATGTTCCTTTTTGTTTTAGGTATGGCAGCAAAGACCAGAGTTGCTTGATAGATTTCTTTTTGATAATATTTCTAAAGGAACTTGACTAAGGTAACAAAGACCATAAAACGAAACGTGAATAAAACCATGTGTTACATAAAACTGAATCAATACGAGATAGCAATCAAGTCTTTGACTTCATCAAACTGGTAATGTGGAATTATTTCTCTGATTCTTTTTGTTGGTCTGATATCCGTAAAGGATATTGAAACTTTATTAGCCATGTACATGTATCTGTATCTCACACTTGGGGACGAATGGCACCTTCAGTGATGTAAGCATTTATTTCAATTCGTACAAAATCAGTGCTACGAATATCTATTCAACCCAGTTAAAATATATCTGTATCTAAAAACTATAATATGCATTTGTGAGCTAAAGCTAATCTATATCCATTTCCTAAAGGCAATCCTTAACAAGTTGATACTTTAATCCACCGGAACCGGTAACTGGTCTGAATCAGCAAGGCGTCTTGTTGATAGATGTAAGGGATTTCATAGTCTGGGCCTAGGTAACTACTGCCAGCGTAGATTGCCTGAGGTATTGAATTAAATTAGATATCTAGCAAAGGCTCATATGCCTTCGCCCATTGTCATCCATTTCAGTTCAAGCTCTCCTTTTAATGGAAAACTCCTCTCTCCATCTTCGTTGACTGGGAAGTTTGCTGATGGGAACAATTTCTTTTCTTCGAAACAGAAAATATCATGGAAAATTTATTCTTTCTCCCATTACAAGGATAGAGAGAGAGAGAGAGAGAGAGAGAGAAAGGGGAAGAAAAGTGGGGGATGGAGAGAAAGAAAGAATTTCATTTTTTCGTTTCCTATCTCGGAATGGAAGACGTCACTGAGGAAACTCTCGAATTCATGACCTGGTCATTCCCCTGGGGATTAAACCTCTGAGGCAGCAATGGACTTCGCCACATTCAGCCTAAGACAGTCGGAAGTTTCTGATGTCATTTTAAGGCCATCCCAAAGAGTATCTGAAGAGGGTCATGATTCTATTATTGAGAGCGAAAAGATAACGCTGAAAAAGAAACTCATAAAATTCTTTTAAGGTTTTTGTAAAGGGAAGCGATCGGCAACTTTTTGTGATTTAGCGCGCGTGTGAGAACAATGAAGATCATAGCTTATTAGTTTGAACGATCATGCCTACTGCCTATTGAATTGTGCAGAAAACTTTAGTTATGTCGGTAAACTAAGATTTACAGTCACTGCTCTCGTATTGAGGAGCACAACCTAGACATATAGCTGCCCTTGAAAGCGCCATTGGTTTTGGATCATAATGAAACTTATCGCAAAGCAAAGAATGAAAAAAATGAGGGTTGTTAATCAATCTAGGCAGAAGTGCACCTTAAGTAGCTAAAAGAGACTCGGTTTCTTTAAGTCAACGGCAGACCAGTCTGTTTACTAATGCATGTTCCTGGACATTGCTATCCTCATGGATGCCAGAGGCGTGGAACCACAGATGCAATGTCCATCAAGATCGAAGAGCCAAAGGTGGAAATGGCCATTGAATGACAGACGAAGTTTTGTTTAGGCTAATGGAAATCAAACTTTTATACTCTGGGTGATGCCGATAAAAGAAAATAACAGCGTTTGTGCCAAGCTGTTTTGTGAAAATCGACAAGTAGTACTGGGATTATCTGGCCTGCAGCCTCATGCCAGGTACAGATACTACAAAGCTTAAATCATTGTTGAAAACATTCTTCGTGGTTAAAACCAATAGCTAGCGGGTAAAACATACAATCCTTCCAAGATTAATAAATACGACACATATGTTGGCCTCCTTTTCATATAAGTTTCTTCAAGTACTATATCATTTATCGATCTTTTCCTCTGTTTGTGAGGGAACAGAAATAAGTGATCTTTCTGTTCCGAATCTCTTAGCAGCTTATTATCTTGTTCCATTGGGATAATTGCTCTTATTCTAAATGGCATCAGCACTCGTGAGTCTGACATGAGTCCAAAATATACCTTTAATATAAGATGGTGTGTTAAAATGAGGATAAGCCTTAAGTGATGTCTAGGTTTGTAGTCTTGTTTTGCAATGACCCCTCGGATACAAGAAACTTTGCAAATAAAATATATGTTTCATTTTTTTAAATCCATTATTGCTTTTAAAAAGCTGCGCCATGGTATATTCTGCTTTTTTTGACTGGCACAGCAAATATTATTTGAAATTTATTTTTAAATTAACCCATATTTATAGAATTCAGTAAAGCATTTGACATTTAACAGCCTTTTCATACAAAGATTTTCGTTATAAAATGGAATAACGTTTAATTTTCAGGAATATATATATATATATATATATATATATATATATATATATATATATATATATATATATATATATACATAATATATATATATATATATATATATATATATATATATATATATATATATATATATATATATATATATATATGTGTGTGTCTGTGTGTCTGTGTGTCTGTGTATAATATATATATATATATATATATATATATATATATATATATATATATATATATATATATATATATATATATATATATATATATATATATATATATATATATATATATATATATATATATATATATATACATATATATGACATATATATACATATATATACATATATATATATATATATATATATATATATATATATATATATATATACATATATATATATATATATATATATATACATATATATATATATATATATATATATATATATATATATATATATATATATATATATATATATATATATATATATATAAAGAGAGAGAGAGAGAGAGAGAGAGAGAGAGAGAGAGAGAGAGAGAGAGAGAGAGAGAGAGAGAGAGAGAGACTACCCCATTTAAATGCTTTTGTGAAATCTTTGCAATTTTGTCAATGATACAGACAACATTTAAATAAATGACCAGAGACCAGAGAACCGCGAAATTTTCCACCGGTCCGTTTCCCAGCGTCCTTTTGTAATCGTAATCGTCTGTCTCTTTGAGAAATGCAGATGAACGTTTATTAACGCAAACCTAAATGAAAGAGAGGTGACCTGGAAATCCCAACCGGTTCCGGTTCCAGCTTTCTATGAAGGATTTTCCGCTCTTCAGGCCAAGTGAACGTTTAGCCAAACCTGCTTTCTCGTCTGGAATGTTGATTATATGAGCGCTATCCAGAATGCATGCAACTGATTAACACAATTTTCCGTTTAACTGGCGTTCTTCCCATAGAAGCAAGCGGAGTGAAATTCAGTGGTTACTACTCAAGATGTTTGCCATTGCTTAGGAAGTTGTGGCACTTGGTACAGAAATGAAAGAATGGTTACTTGACCTATTTAGAGCAATATAGTAGGAGGGCATAGTGCCAAATGACCGAGGAGAAAGTCCGATAGTAAATATCTTTAAAAGGAAGGGAGATACAATGGAGTTTGGGAACTATAGAAGAAAAAGACAGACAGAACTTTTTTTGAAGTTTTAAAGAATGTCTATGAGTAACTATGAACACTGGTGGTCAGCGGCACGCTTTCAATACGGACAGGTACAGGAAAAGAAGCTGGAAGGTAACCGGAAGTTATACTGTGCATTTAGAGACCTAGAGAAGGTATTCGGCAGAAGGGAAAGAGAGGTAGTGTTTTGTTGTTTAAAAAAGAGGAAAGTGCCAGGGAAGTTGGTTAGGTTGGTTGAAATGATATATGAAAGAACAAGGATAGCAACTATAACAGCCTTTGGCAAAAGGGAAATTTTTGAAGTTAGAGTTGGTTTGCAACAAGGCTCGGCACTTAGCCCATTCGTTTTTACTGGTTATGGATGCATTAACTTAGGTAATATAAAAGATGTCTATCCTAATATCTAACGGAAAAAGTAGTATGCTGTTGCCTACTGGAATCTTAGGAAGTGTGAATGTAAACAAGAAAAAGCCGGCATTTGATGACTAATCTGATCTCATCTCGTTCTCCCACTACAAAATTTACATTTTGAGGAAATTATTCCACTTAATAATTCTGACAATTTAATTTCCCTTATTTCCTTAGAGTCCTTATTCTGGTTTCCATGAAATTAAAAAAAAAAATAGCTCATGGTTCGATGATGCCGAAAATCTATGCGTTACCACTGATGACGATAGCATTCCTATAAGCAGTATGTTTTTTTTTTTTTTTTATCACATTCATTAGAGGAATCTTTCTTTTCTAGAAGTCAGCAGCCCCTCCCCCACACCTCCCTCAACCCCATTCTAAGGCCTATGTCCTTCCGATAAAACTGCCCAGTTTACCGAGTCCCTTTTCCAAAGTTTTGGCCATCTTCCATCAACTCCTTTCGCACAACGAACCTCTGTTACCTTTTCTGCTGTGACGTCTCATCACACTCTCCAGCAACCACAGGTACTTTATCACCTTCACTTAATATGTATAACTATGAAACTTCTTCCTGTCAACGTGATAAATTATTACGAACTAAACGGGGCTAAACGTACCCTTGAGCGACATGCACCTTAACCCTTTACTTTTTGGGTATAATTTAAATTACTAATTTTTAAGGCCATCTCTTAGCTGATATATTTTTTTTTTATTTTGAATTTTTTTTTCTTTGTCATGTGCAATTATTTTGTTTTGAACCAACTCACTTTCAAGATAATGGTGTTCTTCGCTATGTTTACTTATTCATTTTGAGTTATGATAATAAAAATTACACGGAACGCCAAGTTCGGCACAACTATCATTAGGCCAAGGTCGACTTCCTAATGGAGTGATCACTACTTTAAGATTAAACTAAACTTGAAACCTTTATGGGAAGTAGTTGAAACCAAAACATCAATTCATACTTTTATAATCGGATCACCTTATATCAAATATACAGAGCTCATCGAAAATTAAACTCATCGAATTTTAATCATAACTAATTGGAGTTTGCTAACACTTGACACCTTTAAATGGTATTTTGTCTGACATCACAATAAGCAGGCATTGTATCTTTTTCAAATTGTTCATCTGATACAAAAATGTTTTGTATACAAAGAATTGAAAATTAAGAAGTAATTTACCTCTAAATTTTAGCTCCACAATTATGCATAGAATTAATTTAACATGTTTGTGTAATCTTGTTGCTGTAGTGGTGTTGGATGTGATTTAATGACTGGATGAGTATATGTCACGAAACATGTTTAAATAACAGTCTTAATGAGTAGGATAACTGACGGGTTCTGCTGCATAAGGCGGTCCATCCTTCCGTAGGCAGGAGAGGAAATTACTAAATTTGAAATAAGTAGAAAACAACTGGAATAAGAAGAGAAAAACTGAAGGTAATGGACGCAAACATTATTTACTACTTTCAGGCTACGGTTGGTAGTACATATAACCTTAATTGCATATTGCTCGTACATTTCTTTTTCTCCCGCCTTCGCCATAGTGGATTCTAGTGTTTATTTTTTGGTAATTATTAATCGTACTTTTCCGATAGTTGCAAAATTAAAGTTTGCTTTTGTTTTAATAGAACGAATGAGAGAGAAAAAGCTATCAGTTATTTAAAAATGAGATAAAGACTCATACAAATGAGAGAGGGAGATAGAAGGTGGAAAGCTAGTCAAAACAGAGATCAATGAAAAAACGAGATAGAGATAGATAAATGGAAAGAGAGATAGACTGAAGGAAAGACCCTGACTGTGAGTCGCACTGGAATTGCACAAGCCAAGCTGAAAGGATTCGAGAACCAACCAATGCTTGGCCCTGGTCTTCTTTTGAAAGCAGGATTTTCTGTGTTTGCATAATTAATACTATTCTGGGGCGTCCTCTTTTCAGTGTTTGCTTTTCATTTTAATCCTCTGATTTTCTGTGATGAATTTCTTTTCTGTCTTAGGCAAAAAGCAGAGTTTTCAATTGGATTTTGTGACAGCCTCGCGTTCGTTTATGCTTAAAAAAAAGGAAAAAAAAAAGACTGAAACACGAAAATCTTTAGAGATGGCTTGTTGTGTCACGATTTTCTTTTTGAGAATCTTTTAAAGAAAATACTTTTTTACGAAGAAACTGAAGTAGGGAGCATAAATTTGCCAAATCCCGCCCCCCGCACCTTTCTTTTCAACTCGTTGCAGACCCAGCTTTTTTGTCACCAAAAGACTAGCTTCTCATAACACTTATCCATGTGACTCTTTAAGGTAAAGGAACCAGTAGAAACTACTTTATTGCCTCTGTTTTCTGTATCTTTCTTTTGAGGGATAATATGTCTTTTTTCATAGAGCATTCATATCCTCAATTTAGTGAACTTTAGTGAAGAAAGCGAGCGAGACAGTTCATCAAACGAGGACGCGAAAACTTTTCTGGACTAAATAAAAGGCGACATTGCCAAGAATACGAGAGATGAAAAACAATAACGTAACTGAAACGCATGGCAGAATTCACTCAGCTTTGGTTAAGACATTCTTTTGTCTGGAAAATTAACTAGTGGTTATCGTACGCGTTAGACCAAGCGACCATTTTCATATCTTAAGGACCCCATAGACGATAGAATCTCCGGATCAGGTCATCTGAACTTCTGGTTCAGATGACCTAATCTATGGTGTTCTCCTCCGACCAAAAGTGGGCGAATCCGTCGGCCTCTCCGACCACCTCGCAACCTACCGTTGCCAGGTTCGTGTCTTCCGTTTCAGTCCAGGTGGCCCGAAGCCTCCATGTCTATGGCGTGATCTCAGGATTTACTTCAGTTTCAGCTAGAAGCTGAAAGGGAAACATGGCAACTACGTCGGCAGACGAGTTCTGGGAGGAGTTTATTGAACGTCGTAGGACAGCAAAATGAGACTTATGATAAATTAGTTGGAAAAGTACAGGAGAAGAATACAATGTATGTATGTATATATATATATATATATATATATATATATATATATATATATATATATATATATATATATATATATATATATACATATATAATTTATATATATATATATATATATATATATATATATATATATATATATATATATATATATATATATATATATATATATATATATGTATATATATATATATATATATATATATATATATATATATATATATATATATATATATATATATATATATATATGTACATATATATACATATGTAACAGTCATGATGGTGACCTTTGGAAAAGACATACGATGACCTGGCAGGGCGCTTTCGCTGTAGAGGCAATGATGCCGGTGGCGAGGAATGTCTGACGTATGCATTTGGGATCTGATGAATGCGTCTTAAGCACATGGAAACAATGTGTGTTCGTTCGGTCACTGAACTAATGCACCGGAAATGCGTCGCTCTCGTGGGGCATGTGCGTGCGTGTGTGCGGTCCCCCATAGTATATGACGGGAGGCATATGGACTCATGGGAGGACTCTGGTTTCGACGGGTGTTGTGTGTGTGTTTGCCTTGTTTGTGTTTAAGTACCACCACTGCGAAAATACCTTATCTAGCGGACATAAGAAGTGAGTACCACAACTCATAAACACTTATTTTTTCCAGACTTTATATAGTGCTGCAGTGACATCCCGTTGTGCCTCTCTGACACATTCTTCTGTTTTGAAGAAACTCGAACATTGTCCTGGAAGGACAATTAGTGAGAAGTGATGTTACTACTTTTACAGACTAGATGACTTGTATTGTGGTCATTACGACCTTATTATTTTCCTTGATGACAAAGGGGTTCATTGACTATTATGGTTTGGTGTAAAATAATATCTATAATGGTTTGGGGAAACAGTACTCCCTATAGTAATGTGTTCCTTTAACAGGGAGTGTGAGTCACTCAATTTCATGACCGTAATCTTTGCAGAGTTACTTCCATTAGATTTATCAATAAAGTACAGTTTTCTATATCAGTGTCTCATTCCAGTAGGCCTTTGTGTAAAGACAAGATTAGAGAGAATCTTATGACGAAAAGAGAAGGGATCTGCTGACCCAGATAAGGCCACAGCTTCCAGGAATATCTCAAGAAAGGTGAGATGCTAAATTCTGTTCTTAAAACAGGTACATTACTATAGAGACGGCCCTCGAACCCAGGCGGTTAACAGTGGTCGGCAGCGGTGTTAGACTTACATAGATAATTAGAGAGTTAGGAATACGCTTCCGAAGAGACATATTTTAGTTATTCTGGTATTGGCATCTCAGAATAGGATTTTGTTGTGGTCAGCGATTCAAATTAGGGCGTGGATGTCAAGCGACTCTGATGAGTCAGTCTTTTTCTCAGGTGCTAAGTCTTTGTGTGCGTTAGTAATGCGTCTCGAGCCACAAGTTGTTTTTATGGGATTAATAGGGCGTTAATCATGTTGGGGAGTATTTAGAGATATTTTTTTTCTTATTTTTATAATTACACACAGACGTGTGTTACTTTGGGTACATACATGCGTGTATGTAAAGTGGGTGGGGTTGCTTGAGCTGATTCAGCAATTCTCTGCCTGACGACGGCAAAGGTGGTGCGCTCAATGTTTTTTCTGTTTACATCAGGGACCTTGGATGAGTTTAGTGGGAGAGAGGTGTTGCACTGAGGGGAGGGACGAATTCTTTCCCTTAACCTCTCTCTCTCTCTCTCTCTCTCTCTCTCTCTCTCTCTCTCTCTCTCTCTCTCTCTCTCTCTCTCGTTACATATTCTATACGTGAGAGTGGATGTCCATTCTCTTTGCGAAGACTGATTTTTTTTTTTTTTTTTTTTGACCTTGAAGAAGTGAAGTAGGTTTGACTTACTAAAGGGCAAATCAGCTGTGCGCTCAGTCAGCAATTTCTTTTTTTCCATGGGACTTTGAATTTACTTATGGGTTTGCTTAATTGTGAACTTAGTTTTGAATTTAATTAAGGGTTTAATTAATTTTTTTTATTTAATTGTGGGTTTAGTTAATTTTGGATTTGATTCTGGGTTTAATTACCTTTGGATTTATTAGTGGTTTGATTAGTACCTTCTTCTGAGTTCTGGGAATTAATTGCTAGAGTAAAGGGATTTAATGTTCTAGTTTTCGTGTTTTATGGAAATTCTGTCAGGGGAAACTGGTTTATTTTTCTTGTTTTTTCTGTAAAGGGTGTACTTTCACAGGACTTGGGAATTTGTTGTATTTGTGATTAGCCAAGAATAAGTTAAACGGATTTATTTATGAAGAAGAAAGTGGCAAAAATGAGGAGAGGAAATAGTGATCAGAGATTCCTTAGATCAGCTTATGGTTGTGTAGGACGCGGAGATCCAGTCTGCGATCCGAAGGATTTTGTTGAAAGTCGGAATGACCAAAGATCGATGGGTGACCTGAGCTCTAGGTTCCCACGGGGTCGTTGCTTTAATTGCAATATGCAGGGACACATTAGGAGATTTCGCCGTGTTAAGTATTGTGGCAGTTGTAAGAGTTATGGTCATACTTGGCAGTCTTGCCCGTCTCGGAGACAGTATATTGATAGGCCTGCATTTCAGAATTTTGGAAGCTCAGATATGGGAGTTCCTCACACGATTTTTTCGAGGGGATTTTGTGATCAGCAGACATTGTCTAAAGACCGATCAGTTGTAAAGGAAAACTGGGTGGGTGTCTCTTGGGATATAGGACTTCTGGGAGAACCCTCAGGGTCGAAGCCAGTTGTAATTGGGTCTGTACATGGTATAAATGTAAGGGCCTTTATAGATAAAGGCACTTCCATTAATTTGATTAATTAGGATTTGTTCAGATCAATGTTTCCCAATCGCTCTTTGAGACCAGCTAAGGAAGTTGTATGCGATGCTCGAGCAAATAGGTTACAGATTTTGAGATACATAGATGCAGATTTATCTCTCGGGGGTAGATCTTTGACAGAACCATTTTTGGTTAGACGGGGGAGTGCTTTGGGGAATATGTTATTACTGGGTCATCCTACGTGTCAGAGACGAAAGATATCGGTTTATATGGAGGTCTGCAGTATAATTGTGGGCGTGCCTGGGGTGTTTGTGCCGCATGAAGGAGCGGATGTGAGTGTAGTGGGTGACGATGGATCGGGTACGCATGAGGATCTGGGGGTGAATGCTGAACATGTATCAGGGGATGGGAAGCGCTATAAGGGGGTGTTGACGGATGATGTGGTGCTTGGTCCGGGAATGGTTGCTATGGTGAAAGTTCGAGTAAAAGGGGGTGCATAAATCCAGAGAGATGTGTGTGGATGAATGTAGCGAGAAGCTGAAGGGGGTTTTGTTTACGGGTTCCATAAATAGTGTATCGGGTTCAGGGGATACTTGGGTGGACTTGCTAAACTGCAATGATTCAGTTCGCAATTACCAGAAGGGTACTTATGCAATCGACTTTGTTGACTGGCAAGTGTTTAGAGATCAGTTAACCAATGATGATTATAAAGAATATACCAGGGGTGGAGAAGATGTTCTGGCCGAGTTTGCGGACATAGTCGCACTTAAAGGGGATAAATTAGGATTAACAAATGTGTTAGAACACAAGGTTCACTTGGAGGACAAAACTAAGCCTATTTTTGTTCCTTCATATAGGATTCCTTTTAAGATTAGGGAACAGGTAGAGCAAGAGGTTAATAAGTGGGAAGAAGAAGGCATTGTTAGGCCCAGTTCATCACCCTTTAATTTTCCGTTGCTAGCAATGTCTACGAAGGATGGTTCAGTCCGGTGTGCGTAGATTTTAGGTAACTAAATGAGAAAACCATTCCTGATCACTACTCCGTGGCACGTTTGCCAGATTTATTTGTAGAGATAGGAGGGCGAAGGTTATACTTCTTAATTGATCTGATGCAGGGTTATTTCCAAGTACCACTTAGAGAGGAGAGTCGAAAGTACACGGCCTTCTCTTTGCCAAAGGGGCATTATGAGTTCACACGAATGCCGTTTGGGTTAACGAGCAGTCCGATGACATTTACTAGGCTAATGAATACAGTTTTCCATCGTTTGTTAGGGAAAAAGGTGTTCATCTACATGAATATCCTAGTTGCCACTGATTCAGTAGAAGAACATTTAGAAGTTCTTGGGGAAGTTTTTAGAAGACTTAGATTAGCGGGTTTGAAGATAAAGTTAGCCAAGTGTAATTTTCTCAAGAAGCAGATAATATATTTAGGTCATGTCACTTCTAAAGAGAGTGTTAGAGTGAATGATGATACAGTAAAGTTAGGGCAATTGTAGAGTTTGCCACTCCCAAGACTAAGAAACAGATTCGGTCTTTTTTAGGGATGGCCGGATTTTTCCGTAGATTTGTGAAGGGTTTTTCTGTTCTGGCATCTCCTTTGACAGATGCTCTGAGGGATGATGTGCAGTTTGTATGAGGAGATGGACAGCAAGTTGCCTTTCAAAAAATTAAGGATGCCCTTGTTAATCCCCCCGTGTTGAAGTTTCCTGATTTAGAGCATCCTTTCACGTTGGTAACAGATGCTAGTTATGATGGTATAGAGGCATGCCTTATGCAGAAGTTCAATGGAAGACTCCATCCGATTGCATTTTACAGTAGGAAGTTTAAGACACGAGGTAATAATGAACAGTTATGGTTGGTAGTAGACAAAGAGGCCTTTGCCATGGTCTCGTCTCTCATTCACTTTAAGATGTTGCTTTTGGATAATCAAGTAGATGTTCTGACGGATCATAAGTCTTTGCTGGATCTTTTTAATAAACTGGATCTTTCCCCAAAAAGAGCCTGGTGGTATTTGACAATCAGAGATTTTGATGCTAAGCTGAAGCATATAACGGGTAGACAGAGTGTCATAGCAGATGCCCTTGGTAGAAGTTTTTCGGACAAGGAAGGTACTCATGTATGTTGTGTATCGGGAGATAACATAGATTGGGATATTAGTTTGGTAGAAGCTAAGCAAGATGAAGATGAAATTCTGAGAGACGCAAAGGCGTTTCTTAGAGGGAAATTAGTTAGAAAGGGTTATAAGCTGCCTTTTGCAGGGCTTGCATTAGAGGGTAATTTGTTACTTAGGAAGATTAGATACAGACTAAGAAATATTTGCCGATACAGGGCACCAGAGGTTCTGATTACAGATAAGGGGCATGAATTTATCAGTCAGACAATTCAATGTCTTGCAGATGTAATGGGTATTAAGAAAGTCAATATTATCCCATATAGACCAGAAGCGAATGGCTTGTGTGAACGGGCAAATAGGAAAGTCGTTGAAGCTCTTCGGATGACCTTGGGAGGTAATGATCCAAATTGGGATCGATATCTTCCACAGGTTCAACATAGTATTAACGTTATGGTAACCAATACCATTGGAATGTCTCCTAATGAGGCGCTGTTTGGTTACCCAGCGCGGGGTGCGTTCGATTTGCTGCCCAGTCCATCGGGTGACGATACGATCAAGTCGTTGGTAGGTACTACGAAGGAGAGATATGCGCGCCTTGCTAAGAATCTTGAAATGAAAACGTGAGACATGGTAGATAGGAGCAACGCAAAGCCAGATAGTGTTAAAGTGGCTGATAAATGTCAGGAATCAGTTGAAGTATAAGCTGGGTCCTAAATTTGAAGGT
>JANJGK010000020.1:42980819-42990819 GCA_039081455.1 Macrobrachium rosenbergii | reverse complement strand
AATAAGCAAAATAACGTTATGCATTAGTCTATCATCGTGGTGATCATTTACAGTGCAATAAAACATTTTTTGCTACTAATATAAACAACTGAAGGATATTTTTTCAATACTAAAGTTTCTTACAAAACGCTTTTCATTTCTGTTCACTGAGTATATAATGCTATAAATCCTCATTTTTGTGTTGTTTTATTGCATTTGTTCTCTTTAACCCTATTACTGAATACTTCATTCTTATATTCATACACTATTAATTTACCTCTCTTTATGATAATAATATTCATATGATTATGTATGACCGATCCTCCCTTTCACCTACTCAGGAGTACAAAAAGATTTTCTTTTCTATAAATCAGGCTAACTTCACGTATCATCTCGATGATTCCCCGTGTTCAGTTAATGCATGCTTGTCATGGCAATAATGATTTGCTACCATTCCGACAATACTGTTACGTCCGGGACAGTCATTCGGGCAATTGGCCAGGGATCGATCTGACGTTTACATTTAATTTGTCCTTTGTTTGGTTTAGATCATTCCGTAGGATTACACTGTAACAACCTACTTTATACTGGTGCTTGCTTTCACCCACTATTTGTGTTGAGCTAGAACTCCATAAAAATATATTCTACAACAACATAGTTTTTCTAGCATTTTGTAGTCTCTGAAAAAATATTTTTAGATATTTTGGTTTTTAATTCCAGAAATGTATTCGTGGTTTTCTCGTTTACTAAGGCCTTTTAGAATACTTCTTGTGCTTTTTTTTTTATCATTTCAGCTCTCTGATAGACGTGCTCTCCTCTGTTTCCTGTGTTGGAAGCAGTTCAAAATAATATTTTTTTTCAGGTTTCGTGTATATTTGCATCATCTGGTCATAATCTAATAACCCGCTTTCTAAAGTATTTGAAGACTTATCTATACTTGTAGCTTCTACCTACTAGTTACTGTGAATGAAATGATATTAGGCACAGCTATGTTCTCTCGTAATAAGTCTGCATTACTCAAAAACAATAAATATCAAGTGGTTTGTTCTTCCTTTTTAACATCAATATTTCGTCACAGCTATGTTGCCCAAATTAAAGAATCTTATAATCATCAACATCATCATCATCATTATCATCATCAAAATGTGTTGCCATTAATATTGCATTGTATAATTTTTTATTCGTATACTCTTGATAATTTATGATTTATCCCTTCATTCCTGAATAACTTTGATGTTAACTAACATCTTGTGGAAAACAAATTGAATGAAATCCAGGTATGCGGACGTTAGCTATCCATTTCATTCATCTGATAGCTCATGAAACAAGATAGCTTCCATGAAAATAATTATTATTAAGATTTAGGGCTTACACATCACACAGGGCCGTGAGGATGAAATTATTCAATTTCCTCAGCATCCCATTTTTCTCAAAAGCATTAGCTTCTCTGTCAATTCGGGGAATTTTTTCCAACTAAGGGAACCACAGATTTTTGCTAGGTGTGCATGTGGCTTTAGACAGAATATAGCTGTAGTCCGAGGACTGGACGAAAATAATGAGATTGATAGAGAATCCGGTTGGAAAAAACATATGATAGGTGGTTGTAGATGATTTGAATGCAAAGATAGGTGACAGAGAAAGAGACACCACTGTTGGTGGTTATACAGTAGCCTATAATGAAATAAATGTAAATAGAGAGAGCTATGGAGAAATATGACAGGAAGATGCTTCATTGCAGGAAATAAAGACTCTTTGTTAGTGTAATCGGCAAGAAGATTATATGTTAGATCAGAGTAGATGGAAGAGTAAGTTAATGGGTCCAAATGGCGAGAAGAAAAATGGTTGTGGGTAAATATGATCATTATCTGGTTGAAGCAAGTTAAGATAGAAACACGTTTGACATGAAAGAATTAAAATGTGATTGTAAATGTAGTGAAGTGAGTGTAATAAGAAGGAAATGATAAGTGCATAAGGAGATAAGAGTACTTACTTGGTTTGCAGAAATATATGTGGTCCTAGTGACAGCCAGAAGCATTTCTTGGTATAGGATGACAGAACGAAGACATGTGCTGAGATGGAAAATATGTTTAATAAAAAATAATAATAATAATAATAATAATTTAGGCGCAGTTGCATGGTAAATGAGGGCATGTGCAGGCAAACAGGAACATAAATAGAGCATTTAGCAAGAAAATGAGGGCGCAAAACAAGGTAGAAATGACAATCGAAGGAAGAGGCGAAAACGTATTTTGAGTAAAATTAAAAAATTGTTCAATAGTATTTAAATAAACAGAAGGAAAAGTTAACCAACAAATAGATAAAAAAAGTAAAAGATGCAAAAGAGCGATGCTGTGGATAGCGAGTGTAGTCCATTGTCGACGTAGTTTAGTTGAATTTGGAAGATAAAGGAAAGGTGGGGCTGAATCACGCAAGAGTGAAAAGGGTTATTGTAAGGCTGAGAATGCCTGTAGAAGTTATTGTTTAGAATGTACCTGCGTGTGTTGAGGCTTTTCCCTCTGCAGGGCGTGGCTTGATAAGGTTATTATTTCCTGATTTATCAGAATTATTTTAGGACGAGAAGGAAAACTCCACGCCCTACCCGTGTGTGTTTAGGCGCCTTTGTTACTGAGGTATCTCGCCTTTCCTGGAAGTCATGCTGAAGTTACTGAAACGCCTATCTCTCTCTTTCCCCACTCTCCCCCCTCTCTTACTAAAATAGTAGCATATGTCCATGAGAAATGGTGAAAAGATTGTTAGGTAGTCATATCTTGGAGTCCCATTGGAAAACAATTATAATCCTGTCGATGTGCAAAAATATTATTCAGTAATTATTAGGACACTTCAGGGTATGTTTGAAAGTTACGACGGGTTAGGTTAAGATTTTGATGGTCGTAGGGAGGTTAATTTAGGAGTTTATCATTATAATTTTCCCAAGATAGAATTATAGCGATGGCTTTCATAAATAATGAAATATTAAAAACAACCATTTGTAAGATTATAATGACTTACTTTTCCTAAGATGCTTTAAATGTAAAGATTTTAAAAATTTCCTTGTGAAGGTGGAATTCATTGAATGCCTAGAACCTTTAAAGTGTTGATGAATAATTGCATATGAAAATTCAGTGAATGAACTGTATGGAATTCTGTTCATTATGACAGTGAATTTGGAATACTAAAAGGTTCCGTAAAACGGTGCGAAGTTTAACCTGTTGACATTGTGGAAAATAATCTGATAAAAGTTCAGGGGGATCTGAACTATTTTCAATTACTTGATTATTCATATGTGTTTTGCAGAATTAAAAAGTTGAGAAATAACGAAAAGGTTTATCTAACTAATATAAAGAAACAGATTTTAACTTCAAATATGGGGTGGGGAAATATCGCAATGTCATTCGTCATTTGCAATGTCATTCGGCATTTGCTGACAGATGAAGCGGAAGATTTAGTCTTTCCACTTCATCATAATGCATTTGGTAGTGAATTTTAAATACAGTGGAGAAACTTTGAAGATTGTAAGTTACTATTCAGTTATGAAAATCGTAAACTTTTGGATTAAATAAAATTTAGAAATGCTTTCATGTTTTTTAGTTATCGTTTACATACAATTTTTACAATTTGGCGAAAGCACTCTTTGAAATAAACTACTGAGAAAAGCAAGGCATTACATAACAAAATTGTCAGTGAAATATCGTGGTCGTTCATAAGGAGCTGTTGCTGAAGAACTAGAGAATTATATAATCAAACATGAAGAGTGAGATTCAATGGAGTCTATCATAGTTGTTCACATGGAAAAACCTGCTGTGCACTTCGGTATGTTTTAAGATTAATGAGAAGTTGCAGAATAAACTTAAAAAGTATACATACCTAAACATGTATTTTAAAGAAGACCCCAATAACAGACTTGGACCTTAATTTTCCTCAGAGTGGTTGTTTACCCGAGACTTTACGAGGTCTAATGAAGAGACGCATTTGTGTCACAAAAGGACTTTCACGAAGTAATCTCATTCCCTTGTAAATTAACGCTAGAAATTAGCATAATGACATTTGGTTATCTTTTCTTTTATATTTTGCTCATTTGCCTGTGTAATCAAGAGTATTTTCCTAGTGCCACACGAACAGCCTAAGAATGCGATTAACTATATCTACACACCGTATGTATATGTAGTATTTGTTTTAGTTTAAGTTTCATGTTTTAGGCTTTTGTAAGTTTTTAACTGAGTCGATTCTTAAATTTTATTCTTTGCATTTTACAACCCTGATGATGAGACATGAAAATTTGGCCAAATAAATTTGTAGGACGTTACGATGGCTGTTTGCTGTTCTATTCCTGGTATATATATATATATATATATATATATATATATATATATATATATATATATATATATATATATATATATATATATATATATATATATATAAACTTTATCGCTTACACAATAGTTCTGTGCATTAGTACAATTACTAACAGGACCTCATTCAAACTGGATGGTATGTATATATATATATATATATATATATATATATATATATATATATATATATATATATATATATATATATATATATATATATATATATATATATATATATATATATATATATATATATATATATACACATATATATATATACACACACACACACATATATATATATATATATATATATATATATATATATATATATATATATATATATATATATATATATATATATATATATATATATATATATATATATGTGTGTGTGTGTGTGTGTGTGTGTGTGTGTGTGTGTGTGTGTGTGTGTGTGTGGAATAATACCAAAAATATTCCACCTGAATAGTTTAACTAAGTGTCTCTACAATCGCTTATAGTTTATGTTAATGTTAAGCACTGTTCATTACATGGCTTTTCCATATTAAGGTTTTAAGACTTGTTCTACTAAGTGACGATATATATAGACAAATATAAAAGTCAAATATTAAAAATAATTCTGTGATATACTAGTATATAATATATACAAGAAAGACAAAACAGCAATCGACATGGCAATCCAAGGTTTTTCTACGGCAACAAGTAATGTGAGGACAGCCAAAAGGTCAAGAGTTAAACTGCAATCCAGTTGTGTCTGTAGTACTTATTTTACCTATTCATTTAGAATACAAAGACCTAAATTACTCACAAAGATGATTATTCTATGCAGGAGATTATGTTTTCGTGGGGAGAACCCCTTATGTGGTGGTGGGGTTGTGGGGGGTGGGCGGTTAAGCGTTAGTGAGGTGTTGTTGAAGAGAGCATTCCCACTGCCTACTTCATAATCCAAAGCTTTATCTTATAAATGCAGTAATTCTTCTTCTTTGGAAGCTTTGGCAACAACTCCTCCCAGATATATAGTTGATAAATCTCGTAACGTTGCATATTATAAATAAGTTTCCCTCAAAATCTTAATTAGAGGTCCATACATCAATTTCCGTCTTCGCTTTATTTACGTTTGCTTTACCCCAGCTGTCTGTTCTTTAGTATCATGTCTTTTCACATATTTGATGCCATCACATTTTCATGCCTCTTGTATGCAAACAGTACTTTCTCCCTCTCATGTTTCTGGATATGTGACATTACTAAGAATGACTTTTAAGTTTCTAACTTTCAGTTCACAGTGTGTGGCCATCATCATCATGAACATAGTTCGCTCCCAAAGAAATATGAAATCATAAATACAAGGCTATCTCTATTCAAAAGCATATATTTCGATAAAAAAGGAAAAACGTATGGCCTTTACTTTATATACCTAATCACTGTGTTATTGGGGAAAATTTTTGAAGTAGGTAGCGTTTTTTCTTCAAGATGGCTGCGGAGTCTATGGCTGGGGTGCCGAATGTCTCTGTAATACCAAACACACTGTAATTTCTAATTAGTTTGTTAAATTCGTTTTAGAAAGGATTAAATTTAATTGGGTATTCCTTGTTGTGGCTCCAATGAACCGTTGAAATGTTTAATTTATTTCTTTATTCGTTTATAAACGAACAATTGAATAATAAATATATAGTTAATATTTAGTTATTGCCTTCGAATATCAAGTATTACATGCGTGTGTAATAATCGTGGAAATTGGAGTGGCATGGCAATTTATCCGTAAAAAAACGATATCTTTACGCCAATTCACTTTTAAAAGTATTTGCTTTTAGATATTAAAATACTAAAAAATCTGATTGCCGATACGTTACTAAGTTTTCGTGCGTAAATTTTCAGTCACATATCAAACAATAAAATACATTAAAATCAATTATTATTGACAAAAATTAAACAATGAGCTTTGACGCTCAAATTTGGTGATTAGAAGAAAAATGTTTTATTGTATGGATGGAGTTACTCATGAAATCTGGTCTCATGACATTATGCCATATAATTTTGGAATACTATTTGGATGAAAGAGTTCTAAGTAATATACTCGAATAGCAAAATATCTAACAGAGAGTATCGTAATTGCGACTATGTGCATGTGTGTGTGTTTGTCTGTGTGCGTGTGTGTGTGTGTGTGTGTGAGAGAGAGAGAGAGAGAGAGAGAGAGAGAGAGAGAGAGAGAGAGAGAGCGAGAGAGAGAGAGAGAGAGAGAGGAAGAAAGGAAAAATTTTGCACCAAAAACTGGGATTTCTGCTATGTTGTTCTTGTGATACAAATATAAACACCAAAATAAGCGAAGGCTAAAGATGGCACTAATCTTACCATCTTCAAAGGGAAAGGAAACAGTATTGTCTAAAAGAAACACGTAATATAGCAAAGCTTTGTAAACATAGATATTTGCTTCTGTTAAAATTATATGTCATCAAATAGATAACATCAGATACAAGAATTATATTTTCATGTGTCATTTAGAAAAGATATGTAATATTAATGCATAAATGTTATTACGCATCTGAACTGGATTGTCTTAGTAACATTATGTATTCATAAAGAGTAATGTTATACCGTATGGTGAGTTGAATCATATTACCCCATCCTCATATTTTTTTTATAAATAATAATGTACAATCTTTTTGGTTTGCTTTCGTTTCAACGTGGGGTGAAATAATATACTGCTCACTTTGTCTGTCTGTCTGTCTGTCTCTGTCTCTCTCTCCACACACACACACACACACACACACACACACACACACACACACACACACACACACACACACACATATATATATATATATATATATATATATATATATATATATATATATATATATATATATATATATATATATAATTTTTATTGGTTCTTTCCTTTCCCTTGATAAGTTAAACTTTTGCATATAATTTGTGAAACCGAAGGAATGCAGCATTCCCTTGATAATATCCTTAAATAACGAAATGTATCTGAATGAGATGATAACAGAAAATTACTTCAACAGGACATAAACATATTTGATGTCTTCCTCGATTATTGTTTACATTAAGTCTTTATGAATTCCTCGAACCATTTTCTATTCTCACGTACCTTGAGCGGCATATCTGTTTCACTGTCACTGTAATCATGCATTATGTACATAAAAATCGAAGTCATATTTCTAGTTATAAATTTTTGAATGTAGTAAATACATTTGTCAAATGCAGGTACCTAATTCAGATACTCTCCTCACTAAGATAATTGAATTCAAAACGATAAATTAATGATGCAGTGATCTTTTCATGTGTGGGATTCGTACAAACACATCGGAGAGAAAGGGGGCTGTCATTCCTAAACCAAGACATACAGTAACTTCATCTGTACATTTACGATGTATCTAATATACATTCCTGCGATACTGATGACACTTTGCTTGTCAGGCTATAAATACTACGTCGAGGAAGCCGGGAAACAATCATCATTTCGGCACAGTGATTAGTTCCAGCGGAAAGGTATTTGCACCCAAATGCAAACAAAGAGATGAGAGCCTTGAGGCCAACTGTGACCTGCTTCCTTGCTAGTTCGTCTCCCTCTCTCTCCTCTCTGCCATGTCGTGAGGAGATCCATAAAGTTATTTCGCCTTTCATACAAACAGAGATTATAATGGGAAAATAGAACAAAAACTCTTATTCAGGAATTTAGAGTGAGTCAGGATGAACAATATAACGTAAGTACTGAAGCGAAATGTTATACATGATTACACTGACTAAGTCAAACTCCACATTATAGTAAACATAAGCTGTGATTCACTGTCCATTCAATGCACGGGTAAGATAATGTGTTTCTTTTATTAGAATTATTAATTAATTATTCATCTGACTTTTACATTTGTTATGGTGCATTTTCGACTCATGTGGTTTGAATAGATATTTCTCTTATTCCTCTAAATGAGTAGCCTACACGCACACTTTATAATTTATTCTGATAATATTAGAAACTTTGAATATTCATATGGAATAGCGTCAACTGGAAACAGGATTTTAGAATCCGAACCCAAAGTGCAATTCCGTTTGATCGTAATGCCAGACCTGTTACGTTCCTTCTGCTTGTGTTCTGCACATAAGACAATTATGTAAAGCAAGGGATTTTGAGACACCCTTATAAATTATATTCTCTCTCGTATTCATGATAAATAAGGAGTCCTTTTCGCAAAAAAAAAATATGACTTGCGGAGTTAAATTATGCTTTCTATTTGATGCAGGCGCATGAACATCCGGACAGACAGGCGCACATGCACTCTCAGTATGTCTCATATTCATAGGAAATTCCAAAGTGATAGCTCGTAAAGAACTCTATTACATCTCTAGAATTTTGATAGTTATTTGTATATATGTATGTATATACAGTATAAGTACGCATATATATATATATATATATATATATATATATATATATATATATATATATATATATATATATATATATATATATATATATATATATATATATATATATATATATATATATATATATATATATATATATATATATATAAACAGTATATGTGTGTGTGTATATAGATATAATATATATATATATATATATATATATATATATATATATATATATATATATATATATATATATATATATATATATATATATATATATATATATATATATATATATATATATATATATATATATATATATATCATGCATTTATAAAATTCTTCCCTTCAGCCCGTTAGATAGGAAATCATATTTAATGGTGACTGGAGGAAACTCCACTAAGGGGGGGCGAGGTGAACTCAATTAGGCCTACCCCCATATCGTCTGATTTGGGGGTGACCACACTGACCTCTTACCCCAGTATCGTACCATTTTTTGGGGGGGTAGAAAGCCATTAGGCACAGAAAGACCAGCCAGGGCCATAATTGGGTTGCTATGCTGACCCTTAAGACTCTTAGCAATAAGACCTGTTCCTTTTCGAACTATGTGCTGGTTGTGATTGTCTCCTCCAGATTGACTGATGTCCTTGTGCCCAAGCCTAAAATCAAATGAGCAGATATCGCGAGCTCGCTGCTCACTCCATCGCGGACCGCAAAAGCACCCAGTTGGTGGGGTCTCTGTTCCCTTTCACACTGGCAGGATCTCGAGACTTCTGCGGCCGAAATTCGTCTTTTGCAAGCGAGCGCCATGCACTGATGCAATAAGAACCCTGTTATGTGACTCTTCGAATGGTCTACCCCTGCCCTTGTGAACCAAAGTATCCTTAGACATTTAACTGTCATCCTGCCACGTGCAAGAGTCTTCTGATTAAGTGGTCCAGGAGCGCAAGTCACAGTACCCCCCTTTGCAAACAGTTGCGCGAACTACCTATGACGAAGATGCATGACAAATTATTTCCGGGGTGTAGCCCTTTCAGATTCAGTTATTTGCTACGCATTGTCTAGCGTTTATTTCACATTGTATGTGCATGCTTGCTACTCAGTCAGCCCTTTCATATTAATTTCCTGGTTGCTCTGTTTGTAAATAAATTCAATTTAAAGTGTTGACTAGTTTTAAAAATACGACATCCACTTCTATGTTGACTTAGATGCGATACCAATGTAAGTCAGTTTATTCATTACATTTATTGCTTATATTCTGAGTGCTATGTGTT
>JANJGK010000020.1:42958260-42980719 GCA_039081455.1 Macrobrachium rosenbergii | reverse complement strand
CTCTGTACAAACGCTGAGCACTGGGGACCCTCCGCCAGAAGTTTAAGACTGGTTTTGGTTCAACAAGGTCTTCAGCCATTAACTTCGCTATCCACAGGGCTTGAATGACACTGTTGTAACTCATAGCCACTGAATACTGGTATGGATGGAATTCAGGTAAAGGGAGGAGGGAGGCTACTCTGTGTCCACACGCAAACATTATTGTGATATTTATTCTTAAGACAAGACAGGTGCTTTGGCACCGGACTTTGATTACAAAATGATACTGTAGTTACTTCGTGGATTGTGTAATATCTGTATCAAGTTTTTTTTTTTTTTTTTTTTAGTTTTATGTCAAATGACAGTTGTCGAAACAAGAATATATTATCCCGTCAATCAAGAATACCAAGAATACAAATATACCCAGCTTGACAAGTTTCAGGGATAGCCTCTATTCTCCCTCTCGAGAATGACAATATGCCTGGAAGATCTATATCACAAGGCACCACCCGCCTCCCCTTCAGTGAAGGCTTCTCCAGGAAAACCATGACACAAGATTAAGCGACTTCAAAGTGTCAGATATGACACCAAAAACCGTTTCGACACTTCAGACAAGAGACATTAGGAATACCCATCATGATATTATCAATTATCCTGCCGTCAGCATACAGTGAACATTTTAATCTCTATTTCAACGACAGTCGGGAGAATTGAATCAGTTTCCATCACTCGAGACCAGACTGTCGGGAAGGCAAGGCTACTGGCCCCCATTATATAGAACACAGTTAGGAGAATAACACCAAACATACCATCAACTGACATCTCATTATAGGTAATTGTTGTTGCACTAAACGAGAACCTATGAAAGTCCTGTAAAGATATAAATTAAAACCCTGGGCTTTCATCCTACTGCCTGGTCACTCTGATCGCCCTCTTTCAAGAAATATTATTCCAAAAATCATTAATCTAATATGTCATATTTCATTTATGCCACATTTAAAGAAACTACGTTTCTTAGTAAATCTAAGATAATTCCCAACATATATATCTGTATTGATCATGAAAGGAAGGCTATTGTGAAATCTCCGTTTGGTCAAACCAGACGCAGACGTCATCAATAAGTACCTGTGTAGTGCTTTAAGACAGTGCGTCATCATACATTAGCATCCGTTTGCATAAACTCAGCGTTCTCCTTTTGCTCAGAGCTGGAGGCAAATGTCACGTAGCCGTGGGAAGTTCTTGGGAACGAGGTCATATGTTTGTTCGTGTGTGTGCATCTTAGTCTTGCTATGTAAAAGTGTGACAGCTTAGATATTAGTTCGACATGGGAGATCATCCCGTGCAGACCAATTGTATTCTTTTGTAAATAAGTCTTTATACGAAATACAAGAAAAACCACTATGGAGTTTGTCTGAAATCCTGCAGAACATTGGTCTGATCTTCCAAAAACAGTCTTATTCTACAGCCATGAAGAAACTGAAGATGTCATAACCAAACTCTGACTGAGTTCCAAACATAGTCCTTATAACCAAACACCTGGAGGAATTTCTGATGAAATACCTTCATACAACAGTGGTGGCAGCACACACAACAGCGGTCACAACAGAGCTTTCTGGCAGCACCTCTACATGGCGTCTACATTGGTAAACGGAAGCTCCGATACGGCGAGATGCCCAAAAAACCATAGACAATTGTCATCTTCATAAACATGGTTACAAGCAGACGGAAAGAAAACAATCAACAACGAAAAAGCGAGGAAAACATCTGACCTTCACAACACATCTACCCCAACGCATGGCAGAGAGAGAGAGAGAAATCTACACAAATCTACGCAACATTGCACATCAACACTCCACGTTGTTCCCTGAGGGTTTCTGCAATCAACATTCATCAACATAAGAAGTTCAACATCCACAATAACATCCCTTCGATGACGTGTATCTAGCCAGACGGAAGTTGGACAGCAGAGGAACCTCGTCGACCTACTTACCAGAATCCAATAAAAAGCTAAGTACAGCCATTATTTATAACAGTTGGTATATTCATTTACAGTGTTCGGGTCTCGAGTGGCAGGTTGCTGATATAAAGGTGAGCAGTGCCGTAGATTAATACCTTTGCCTTGCAGACGTAGCGGTTCCTGATACCTCATTTTTTCTCATACTTTTGTGTCCTTTTATTCTTTACGCCTGACACATTGTTAACTCTGTTCTTTTTCAGGAAAGTGCATTTATTACCTTTCATTATTGTATTTTATGATGCATTTTTCATAAGTGATGTTATTTTTTAGCGGTTATATGAATCTCGGTTGTTATTTACTTGCGTTCCTGGTTTAGATTTATGAGGTTACGTAGCGGCCGTGTTTATTCATATAGGTTTCACGATCACTTAGAGAGTAGGCGTGCAGATAGGAAACTTAGTAGGAAAATGACTCCTCCAACCCCAAGTGGGAGCGACCCCACCACTTCCCCACAGAATCCTGTACTTACGGTAGTTAATGCTAGATCGCCAATTGTACCATTCGCAGGTCGTGTCAATGGATTTTTGACGCAGGGTGTCGAATCTTGGATTTCGTCTATAGACGTACACCTCACGGCAAAGTCCATTACCGATCCGGCTTTACAATTGCAAGAGGCAAAGAGTTTCATAGATTTTGCTAAGGGAGATGCAGGTGCATACTTGCGGGGAATATCTTTTAAAGAAACAAACACTTGGGATGGTTTCAAAGCCAATCTGCGTTCCATTTATGGGAGTGAGGATGCATTGGATGAAGTTCTTGCTTTACGCAACATCATAAGACTCACATCTATGACTAATCTAAGTATAGCAGATAGGGCAGCTCTGATAGGAGATAGGCTCGAAGAGTATAAAGAACAGATTGATGGCTCAAGTTGGGTCAATGGTAATCTGCATATCAGTTCCAAATCTGTCTGCAGGTTATTCTATTTAACACTTGTAACAGCAATGTTACCTGAACCTTTGGTTAAGTGTTTTGATGAAAAATTACAATCAGATAGCTCAGAATTAGATATCTATAGGCAAGTTCGGAAACACTTGTCCAAGTGTACAGATCTCGATCCTTCTCTGATTCAGGATTTTACAAAGCAAGAAAACAAAAATCATGCGTCTACATCACCGCAACAGGTTAACTTAGTCACTAATAATCCATCAGCAGTCATTTGTTACAATTGCAAAAAACCTGGTCATGTGATAAATGAGTGTAGGTCCCGCTATTGTTCAATCCATAACAGTACGCATCATAAGTATAGTCATTGCAATGCAAGAAAGAAGAATTTAAACAGTAACACAAACATTCAAAACACTGGTAATGACGCTAAAAAGCAACAGTACCATGGGGGAAAGAACAAACATTACAAGCAGAACAGTAATGCAGGTCAGAAACAAGTACATTCAAATCGTTCCTCGGGAAAGCCAACTTCAGGCTCAGCAGTTCCAAACAATAATGCGTCAGTGAATTTTCCGAATGCCGGCGGGCAGACAAACACCACATAGCCAGCTTAAAGGGGGAGGAGAGTGATATTGGGTTATCATCACTTTTTGAATCAGATAATAAGTTTAATGTTCTCCAAGATATGTGTGAAGACAAGAATTTTCCAGAAATCGAGGTAGTGTCTCCCAAACATGCAGAGCACGGTCCCGTAGATTTTTGCAAAATACACGCTATTATTGGCTCAGAAGAAGTTAGACCCACTTTGCATGCAGTTAGCTTAGAACACAAGCATTTCACCTTGTTTTTTGATTCAGGTAGTCCACGTAATATAATGGATTTACGTACCCATCACCTTTTATTTTCAAGATTTCCCATTGAACGCTCTGATGTTCGTTTGTCAGGAATAGGCAATAATGAATTAGATGTAATTGGTACATCTCAGATACAATACAGGTTGGGGCAACGTACTTTTACGGATACCTTTATCATAGTTGGCAATATTAATATGTACCCAGTAGTTATTATGGGATATCCATCAATGTCATTACATAACGTAATTTTAACACCCGCAAAACACGGAGTGTTTATAAAAGGGAAATTCTATCGGTCTTCACACACATTGAAATCCGTTTTGGATCAGAAGGAGACAGAGAGTAAGAAGATAACGTATATCGAAGAGCCAGTCACTTGTCTCATAAGCGATGATATTGTTACAGCAACCCAACATAACTCTCAGGCACCCGTCCTTGCTGCGTTCGCACAAACCATCGAGCCAAACACACCATCGTATCTCACGGTCAAGGTTAAAAGAAAATTGCCAGGCTCAGAGGTTTTAATTCTTCCTGATACCTTAAAGATCAATGGGCTTTCAGTCACGCAAGCATTATACACAGTAAATTCTGATCATCGGGTTAACATTGAAGTTTTTAATCACTTAAATGCTGCTTTAACAGTACATGAAAATCAACATATTGTCAATATCGAAGCATATAAACATCGAATCCTTACAGTTGCTGAAATTAACTCCACTGAATCAGCAACAGACGAATCTCTTTTAAAGGTAATTAAAGGCAAAATCGAAGCAGACATCTTAGATAGGGATATAAGCAAGAAATTTTTTGATCTTTTATCCAAATATAGTGATGTTTTTTCTACTAGTACTGGAGCTTTAGGCAAAACGGAAGTCATCGAACATCAAATTCGTTTAAAGGATAAAGACCAGGTCATTTACGTGCCTTCATATCGTCTACCGGCCAAATTTCTGAATGAAATCAATGTTGAGGTAGATAAAATGTTAAAAGAGGGGGTTATTAAGAAATCTAACAGCCCTTATAATTTTCCCTTGATAGTAGTACCAAAAAAGGACAAAACCTGGAGGATTTGTGTTGACTTTCGCAAGCTTAACGACCAAACTATCCCTGATCGTTTCCCAGTACCTTGCACAGATGATATTTTGTCTCTATTAGGACAGAATAAATTTTTTACTTCCTTGGACTTACTTAAAGGCTTTCACCAGATACCCTTAGCTAAGGATAGTACCCAGTACACTGCTTTTAGTACAGCTAGAGGTCACTATGAATTCCTACGTATGCCATTTGGGCTACGTTGTGCTCCTATTACGTTCACTAGAATGATCAATATAGTGTTCGGAGATTTACTAGGGAATATTCTCCATGCTTATATGGATGATTTAGTTATATTTTCCAACACCTTGGAGGAGCATTTAAGTAAACTAGAAATAGTCCTTCAGAGGTTAAGAGAACATCATCTAAAAGTAAAAATTTCTAAATGTGAGTTTTTTAAAGACGAATTAGTCTATTTGGGTTTCATGGTATCTCGGCAAGGTCTTAAAGTAGTCCATGATAAAATCTCTGCTATTAGTAAATTTCCCGTTCCTACTAATGTTAAAGCCATACAGCAATTCCTCGGGGTTTCGGGTTATTATCGTCGGTTTATCCGAGATTATTCAGTAATAGCAGCTCCTTTAACTGATCTCATAAGGAAGGACGTAACTTTCAAATGGGAATCCCAACATCAAATTGCTTTTGATACCTTGAAAGAAAAAATCAGTTCTGCTCCTATTTTAAAGTTTCCCGATTTTACTAAAGAGTTTATTATTGCAACCGACGCATCAGATCAAGGAGTAGGAGGTGTGTTACTCCAGTGGCATGACAATAAGTTTTTCCCCATTGCTTTTTATTCTCGCAAATTAAAAATGTCAGAGAAGAAATATGCAGTAATAGATAAGGAATGCCTCGCCATTGCTAATTCGTTGGTACATTTTAAATATATAATCTATGGGTATAGTGTCAAAGTTCTAACTGATCACAAGCCCCTTACTGACTTTTTTAAAGGTTTCAATCATAGTCCTAAAAGAACTCGGTGGCACATGATTATCCAGGACTTTGGAGCTAAAATTGGATACTTACCCGGTAAAGCAAACGTAATCGCAGATGCGCTATCTCGTAACCCAGTACCAACACACTCAATACCTTTCGCTGATCTAGAAGAAATTCCAATTCCTTCGCAAGCTATGAAAATTGCTATCGAAAATGGTCAATCGTTAGCCCAAGCAACAGAGAATATTACAGATATAGAATGGAATCTAGATTCAGTACGACAAGAACAAATGAAAGATCAGAAATTAAGAGTAATAATAGATGCATTAAATAGGAATCCAGATGATAAGGAATATGTGAAATATACGAATCAATATTTCTTGATTAAGGATAACATTCTATGCCGATCCGTGGCTAGGAGAACCAGGAGTTCAACACAGTTAACTAACGACCAGGTGGTTGTACCTATCACATTAATCCCAATCGTTCTGAAATGGCTTCACAACCATCCTCTGCATGGTCATCCTGGGTTCGAAATAACCTCTCAAAAGGCCAAGTCATTATTTTACTGGTCTACTATGTTAAAAGATATTAGGACATATATTAAAAACTGTGATATATGTTTCCGTCACAAGGGCCATACTAAGAATCCTGTAGGTCTCGGAACTTATCCCGTGCCTAGCAAACCTTTTGAAAGGGTACACCTTGATTTATTGACAGGTTTTTACGAGACAGACCGGGGGAATAAAAACCTCTTGGTTATAATTGACGCCCTTACACGGTATACTGAATTAATACCACTAAAAAGTAAAACAGCCATTGAGTGCGCTAGGAAGTTTTACGAGTGCTATATATGCAGACATGGAATTCCAAATATAATAATCTCTGACTCAGGTGGAGAATTCAATAATCACTTCCTTAACTCATTGTGCGAAATTCTGCAAATAAAGAAAGTCAATACGATGATATACCATCCTGAATCTAATGGATTGGTAGAACGGGTTAATAGAAAGGTGCTAGACATACTGCGTGTAAACATAGGCGGTATGGACCCAAACTGGGACATCGCAATACCCACCGTGTCCAGTACCCTAAATAACAATTATCATACTTCAATCCGTATGTCTCCCCATGAAGCTGTATATGGGATACCTGCTAGGTCACCTTTTCACATATTATCCCCGACATCTAGTTTATCAGATCCGTTGAAGGATATAATAGATGTTAGCCGAAGTAGATATCAAACACTTTATCAAAACCTCTTACAGGCTCAAGTGTTAATGAAGAATGCACATGATAAAAAAGCTAAGGTCACAAAGCCTTACCAAGAAGGAGATATAGTATATGTACAAGTCTATGTTAGAAAAGGGCTAAATTGGAAATTGTTGCCTAAGTTTGAAGGTCCTTTCATAGTTATAGAAGTTTTAATAGGTAACCGACTTAAAATTCGGAATCAGTCCGATTCAGCGGATGTTCGAACAGTATCTATCTCTCATGTGAGAGCTTAAGACAATGGTTTGTTATGAAAAAGTTAATTATTGTGTGAATTTTTACATCATTTGGATGATGCGATGTTTTGTTTCATTATTTACAAGTTATTTTCTTTTACAGGCTCCAACATGAAGCTTGTCAAATTATACCATGCACTATTCCTCTCAATGTTTATCGTAGCTGGGAAGAGTTCTGAAATAACTTTACATCATGGTTCTATAGTAGAGGAAATGAATAATTTCTTTCTAACTGGCAGTAATATAGTTTTAGAAGTCAATATGAACGCCATTTTTACTAGCGAAAATGAAGTAATAACTTTGAAATCAGAATTGACTCTTTTTTATCAATCTCTGGCAGACTTGCATATATCATTCTTAGCTAGCAGTGATCCAACGTCGCCGAATCAAGTCAGTGACACAATTAATATGCTTTTCTGGGAATTAAGAAATAAAACAAGCGAAGCTGAAATCTTGGCTCGTGATTTGCTAATGTGGTCAATACCTCATGACGTTACAGAAAGGCGTAACCCACTTGTTCTAGCGGCATTAAATTTGGTTGGTTCCGTAGCAGGTCTTGGGTTAGGGATTTCAAATCGTTTAAAACTTCGCGATCACGGGGTTAAAATCGAAAATCTGGAACATCAACAAGAGGTATTAGCAGGAGAACTAAACAAACAAATTCAAGCTTTGAACAGCGTAATCAGTAAAGTAAATGAACAGTCACGACGTTTCAATCAGATTCATGACACTCAAGTTTTGTTAGCAACTTTGATGTATTATCACGCTAAAATTAATCATGTATACTCGAGAGTTTCAAGCTTTATCGAAAAATCAAAAGATTACGTGGAAGCTATAACACTTGCTGCTAAAGGCGTGTTGTCTCCTCATTTGTTACCGATTAAAGATCTTACTCAGATTATCAATAATGCTCACGATAAAATGCGCTATGTTCCAGTAGTAGATTTTCATAAAGTTGAATTTTATTACAGCTTGATCACAGTTAAAGTTGACCTTGATAAGATCGTAATCGACATTCCTTTCAACCCATCAGACGCGTGGAAAGCGTATAAAATTTCGCCTTTTCCCACGTATGTATCTAACGTCTCGACACCTATTATTAATAATCTGTCAGCTCTAGTATTGGTTTCCGCCAAAAAGGAAGCTTTTACGGTAGTCCGAGACCAAGCACTGTTAAATGATTGCCATGATGTTATGAATAATGTAGTGTGCAGGATCGATTTGTTTGAATTCTTAAACATTACGACATTGAATTCATGCGAATTGGACTTGGTACTTAACAGAACCTCTCCCCATACACATGAACATTGTTTGGCTGGTTTAGTACGGTATCGTGACAATCAGTTTCGTCACAGGCTCGTGAATGGCACGTCATTCGTCTTCTCTGCAGAACCATACATCGTCACTTGCCCAGATGGTACTAGGACAACAGGACACATGTTCGTCGTTAATGATGGCTGCACTGCAACAACGTCGTCACTCTTCATCCGAGCTAGCACATCCATCATCAGAGGCCGCAACTTCTTCATCAACACATCGTGGGGAAACACTAGGCTGCAAGGTCTAACAATTCCCTACAGCAGGCCCATCGAAAACGCTATTGCATCATTAGACTTGCTGTCTCCTGCGAGCCATTCTTCTGATCACCATGATTTTCTTCTCCTCTACACATTAATTGCCGTTGGTATGTTCCTGGGAGCCGTAGGCGTAATCGTCAGCGTAATGTTTTGGAAAAAAGCACGAGAGATGAAGGAGACCATTGCGAAATCTACTGTTTCTCAAAGGTCAACGTTGGACTGGCGCAATTATATGTTCCGAGTTCAGTAATGAAATTACTGGCCATTTTTTCATTAAAGCTCGAGTACACAGAGAAAGACTGAAAAGGTTCTATTTTCGGTGGTAATGTATGTGAGGAAGAGCTGAACATTTCTGGTGTTATCATTTATCTACATTTATTTCTTTAATAACCTATACTACATATGTATGTATCAATTGCGTGTAGTAGCATGTTGTTCATTCTACATTTTGCATTTTGGTTGTCCATACTGATTAATCTATCAGGATAACTGTTTGTTTATATAAACCTACCATATGGTTATTACCTTTGGATACATTTTTTAAGCATTGATTTCAATCTCTATCATTGCAAGTGTATTCATATAATCTGTGCACAAATGTTTTTACTTCGTATACGAATTGCATTATCATTTCAGAATTGCATTATCATTTCTGAATTGCATTATTTTATTTGATTTATCCGGATTGCATTATCTATATATGATTTACATGTTAATCATTAGCATTGTCAGTATAATCAATATTTGAGTTATATAACTTACCTTTTTTTTTCTCACTTTGCTACATTTTAGTAAGACTTGTGTTCACAAATATGCAACATATTTCAGTATTTGCTGTCTTCAGTAATTACTATATATCTCATTCACATTTTGAGTATAATGATATTTGGAAGCGTATATTTTCTTTTGCTCTGAGGATTTATGCTTAGCTAGTGAATGCCTGTTTTGATGATTTCGTTCCTATTGTGTTTTACGTGGCCGAGCAAATGTCATATTTCATTTATGCCACATTTAAAGAAACTACGTTTCTTAGTAAATCTAAGATAATTCCCAGCATATATATATCTGTATCGATCATGAAAGGAAGGCTATTGTGAAATATCCGTTTGGTCAAACCAGACGCAGACGTCATCAATAAGTACCTGTGTAGTGCTTTAAGACAGTGCGTCATCATACATTAGCATCCGTTTGCATAAACTCAGCGTTCTCCTTTTGCTCAGAGCTGGAGGCAAATGTCACGTAGCCGTGGGAAGTTCTTGGGAACGAGGTCATATGTTTGTTCCTGTGTGTGCATCTTAGTCTTGCTATGTAAAAGTGTGACAGCTTAGAGATTAGATCGACATGGGAGATCATCCTATGCAGACCAATTGTATTCTTTGTAAATAAGTCTTTATACGAAATACAAGAAAAACCACTATGGAGTTTGTCTGAAATCCTGCAGAACATTGGTCTGATCTTCCAAAACAGTCTTATTCTACAGCCATGGAGAAACTGAAGATGTCATAACCAAACTCTGACTGAGTTCCAAACACAGTCCTTATAACCAAACACCTGGAGGAATTTCTGATGAAATACCTTCACACAACACATGTACAATTAATCCGCTTTCTAACGGTCCTGTTGTTTCTATGATTCATTAAAGAAGGGAACTGTGTGTTTGGCGTCTACGGTAAAGGTCAGGACCGTTCTCATATTTTATGGAAACAAAAGTTAGTTTATTCCCGCCCTCCGGACAACATAAGCCTTGTATAAAGGCGACGGCATAAGGAACTCTTGTTTGTTACATGTCTAAGTGATCTTAGAAGATAATCACTTAACGAGTGACATTATATATATATATATATGTATATATATATATATATATATATATATATATATATATATATATATATATATATATTTGTATATATCATTGATGTTGTGCATACGAGTTATATAGACATTGCATTTGTTAAGACTTTTCTTTATTATCAAGAAACAAACATAAATAGAAAGACAGTTTCTTCACTTATAATATGGATGACTTCCCTTAAAAGATTTTATCTTCCTTTTTCCTTAATAGTCCGTCTCAGACAAGTCAGCTTTGTGCATCCAAGATCGATTATTCTTCAGAAAAAACTGGCAGCAGAATACAAGTCTTGTAATATATATAGTGGCCCATGACCCACTTTAGTGTTAATGAGAAAATACTAAAGGTCTAAGATAAGTGACATCCGATGAAGTACTTTTCCCTTCTTCAGCTAATTCAATGACCTGTTTAATTTTAGTCTTCTCGCCATTGCCTACCATTATATCCTTAGTTATATTCCTTACATTCTTGTTCATTTTAATTCAGTTGATTCTTCTTAATTATATCCATACTTGACTTCGTATTATTAGACTTAAAATTAATATAAGCAATAAAAGGCTATGAACATTTACTGACTATGAATATCAATGTTACTGCGTATCAGTATTGGTCAGACATACAGTAGGCGAAGCTCCCTGATGAATCAACAAGAACTATCAGTCATGTTCTTCCACATCTTATGAATATGGATCAACAGTGATATCTTAATTAGTAACATGAACTGTTGATCAGCATTAAACATTTAATTCAGTTCAGTTTATTTGGAGGTATCCATTCTCGTGGAAAACATCGAGGACGAAGCAAATGATTTAAGTCAAAAATATATCGAAAGCCGTAGAAGACTCTCTTATGCTCGTGTTTATAATTAAATCTCAAAAATCAAAACACAAAATGTAAAGTGTCAATTAAGATAAGGAGGAAGAGCAGTAAAAGGAAAAAACAACGCGTTTCTCAGGCCCATACAAATCTGTAATATATAAAAAAGAAAGTTTTCACAGTGTAAAGAAAAATAATTCATTCACTCTCTTCAAATGGAAAAATAAAATACCTGAGATTAGGGCCAGGAGCTAGGCTTATTCTTTGTGGAAACGTGACTTAAAAATAGGTCGGACAAATTGTAAGGATTCTCTGCTCACGCATATATATATATATATATATATATATATATATATATATATATATATATATATATATATATATATATATATATATATATGTGTGTGTGTGTGTGTGTGTGTGTGTGTATAGGATGTATTTCCTGATTATTATAATCCATATCATGAAATCACTCCGAAAATTTTTATTTACAATATATGTTTATCCGCAACTTCTGTACTGAATAGAATGAAATATTCTTTTTTCATAACGCTACTTCATTGTTTGTCTTATATCATCTAAGTGCGTCTTTGACTTGATGTCGGAAATAGTCACTTCATTTTGAAATTCGTGTTTCTACTCAAGCATCCCCCCTAAAAAGTGATATAAATAAATATCAAACGGTATACGCTAGTCTTCCCCTTCCCACAATTCTCAGTATCATAACACCAGTGTCTCTTAAGGGCTCTCATTAATTACCCTCTGCAACGTGCTCACAACAGGGAGGGAGGGGAGAGGATCCTTTTAGAATGAATGGAAGCGTTACATCTGGTAAAAAAAAAAAAAAAACATAACCTATAGTTGCTTTGGAGATCGAGAACGCTTTCTTAGCTATATAATTCTCGTTTTCTGTTCTATAATATCCTTCCACTAGAAGTGTTGAAAATATGCAAAGAACACACGGGGAGAATTTTGAGTACTGGCAAAATTCAGAACGGGGAAAGGAAAATATCGCTTGGTGAAACTGAATTAATTCAATATTTATTCAGTGCAATCAAGATCAAATGCAATCAAGATTTATTATGCACAGTATGGAAGAGGCTTATATCACTGATTATGTCCGACTTCTGTCAATCATTCTTCCCTTCCGCCGTATTAGGATTTTGTGTCCTCGACTTTGCCTGAGAATTTGACCTCATTGATATCCAGATCAATGACCTTGGCCATCTGTATGACCGTGAATTCGGGATGTCCTCGATCTTAAATAACTCGGTTTTGATTTCAACCAGTAAAAATTTTATACACGGTGTGAAGAATTAATTTATATAACTGCTATAGATAAATGGACACTACGTTAGGTGTTCAGTGAAAATGTTATTTTCACCACTGACGTCGTCTGACATTTGTGTGTACGTCCTTGTGAATGCACAATCGATTTCAGTTAATGGCATGTTTTCAAACACTCTGTGTCCATATAATAATAATAATAATAATAATAATAATAATAATAATAATAATAATAATAATAATAATAATAATTATTATTATTATTATTATTATTATTATTATTATTATTATTATTATTATTATTATTATTATTATTACTGCAGCAGTTTTCATTATTACTGTTCTTGTTTTGGTTTTAAACTATTATTGTACTATGTTTTTAAGCAATGAACTTTGGAATCAATTCATCTTATGATTTCAAGGCGTCAGTCCGGTAATATGACCGCAGGAATAACTTTCCGACTAACGCTTGACAAAAACCCTGGTTGTGGCTGAGTACCCTTCTCAATAACAGTCATTCGCCCATTCATATATACTGCACATCATGCCAATCTCTTGTCACAAGGAGTGTGAAATTGATTTAAGAAATGAAACAGGACTACCTGGATTTTAAGCATTACGTGCTGTTAAATATAATCGGAGGAACGCCTTGATAAAGTATCATCATTTTATCATAACATTTATTAAAAGGCCTAAAATTAAGCCAAAAGGCTGAAAATGAAAAGTAAAATGAAAACATTAATGTAGGAGCTGGTTGAAGACACAACAATGACTAAATCAATTGAATTTTGGTATAATGTGGTCTTTAAGAAAATTAAATTCAAGGAAAAAACGGATGACAGAACCTCGACGATTAAACTGAAGGAGTAGGAAACGTTGCAATGGTCCCCATCGGAATGAAAAGGTTTCTTGGAAAACTCCTTTTTAGCAGAAATGTCAGATCAAAGACGCGTATCAAAGGTCAGAAGAAATTTAATTTGGTTTACAAAGACTGAATGGAATCAGAGTTCTTTATTGATGAACAAACGGTCTGCGTTTGTTGTTTTTTTTTTTTTTTTGACAGAAATGATTTCCAGTCTTATTTTTTCCCTGAAGAATCGGTAAGAAAGCCTTTGATAAAACAATCACGAGTTAATTAAGAAATGGATGCTTTCACACTCGGGGTTTCATAAAATGAATGTGTCATATTCAAAATGAAATTTAAAACTTTAGGGCTACAATAATTATATACAGAAAATATTGCTTTCTATGAAGAAATTAAGAAACCGAAAGAGGTTCCCACCATATGTAACCAAAATGCTCTTGGAAATTATTTTCATTTTGTAACTGATTTGATATTAATATGAGCGTACTACAAGGTTAATTTTAGAAACAAATTCAGGAGTTGCAGCAGTATCTGCCATATTAATAGTCATGGTCGTATCGGAACTTATTACGTTGGAAATAATGTTAATTACTCCTAGATTAACGACCTCTGCAGATCATTCGCTGTAGCGTGTAATGAAAATCTATTAATGTTGCCCTTTATTCTATTTGTTGCACAAGGCAGACCATTTATAATTTATGTAATTATATTCTCTCGTTCATTTTCAGGATGTCGTTATTTTTTACAAATCATTCGATAATCGCGTCATTAACTACCTAGAAATAAATTCCACGTGCTTTTACTTTTCCATATTATTCATAATGAATAGGTGAGGCTTGCTCAGTATCCACTTCCCCTTTCACACCTAGGATATTAACATTTGTTTTCTGTCTAGCAAGTAAAACGCTTTAATTGAAAATTCTCTCTCTCTCTCTCTCTCTCTCTCTCTCTCTCTCTCTCTCTCTCAGTTTTACAGGAAACAAATTTGCCCCCCCCCCTTTTTTTTGTTTCCTTGAAATATGGCATGAGGTCACTGTTCACATCTATGAAAAATATTCTTCGTTAAAAGAGCAATGAAGAGTTGCAGGATATAAACAGCGTTGCTTCATGCACGGGACGTTTAAAAATGAGGATATAAAACTGGGGCTTTGAGGATGATGTCAGTTTTGAGAGAAAACTGCCTTGTGCAAAGAAGCAAAATGACCGAAGGTAAACCAAGGGAAGAGGGAAGTGGAGGGAAAAAAAAAAAGAGTTGTGGGGGGGGGGGGGGAGGAAAGGCAAGTGGGACATTGTTCACAACCAAGGTCATACAGAGCTGAAATATGACTTTGTGTCTCCTCCTCATTTCTGTTTGTCTCCTGGCAGATGAGTTACGGCTCTTGAAATAATCAATTCTTGAGAATGATATTATCAAAACAAATGTGGATCTCTCGTTTTCAACCTACAACTCTCTCTCTCTCTCTCTCTCTCTCTCTCTCTCTCTCTCTCTCTCTCTGTGTGTGTGCGTGTGTGTGTGTGTGTGTGTGCGTGTTAATATGATTTTACTTACAAATAAAGATCTACAGTTAAGAAAATTGAATTTCTTCGTGAGCGTAATAAACACTCAGTTGTAAATGATTTTTCTACAAAAAGTTTTCAGAATTCTTCACATACTTCCGTACTCCTGACTGTTGATAATGCAAAAGACAAATCTGTCGTTCCAAGTAGGCTTAATACGGTTACCTTTTCAATTAATGACCAGAATCAGCGTGACCTCACATCGCTGATCGACCACTCAGCAGTATAACGAACGGCCGTAATACATGAAGTACTCTCATTTGATTAGGTAAATGAATAAGCGAAACTCAGTCACTTACAAAGGCCATTATTAATATTTTTTCCGATATACAGAAAAAAAAGAAACATAACAATGGGAGGAAAAAAGGCATATTTCGTCAAAAATTGATAATCAGTTATTTATACCTAATTTATAATTACAGGTACCTTTATTAAGCACTAACACGCAATATTCATAAACTCGCAGTCCTTACTTTTGATACTGTATAGCCCGAAATTATTTGGTGAACATGAGTGTGTGTGTGTGTGTGTGTGTGTGTGTGTGTGTGTGTGTGTGTGTGTGTGTGTGTGTGTGTGTGTGTGTCTGGAAGAGAGAGACAGGGAGGGGGAGAGAGAGATAGAGAGAGAAGAGACTTCCTAATACACAATGAATGCAACATAATGTAAGATATTCAGTAATTCGTATATCAAAAACCCAAATTTAATATATTTATTAAATTAAAATGTAATTCTTTTCCTTTTTAATCAAATAACACAGGTGATATCAACACAAAATTCTCTATTTTTGACTCTGGGAAATTTTTCTCTGTATGTACCTAAAATACGTCACTGGGAACCTTCAAAGAACCTGACTGTGAAGTGTGATCAGAGATACACCAACATCTCAGGACAAGCTCAAAAGGGGATAACATCTTACCAATGATAAAGGCGACAAAGGTTCTTCATTAGCACAAGGAAGTGGAGTGAAAAAATAAAAACTGATACTCTCTCACGAAAGCACGTACTTCACTTTGATCTCTCTCTTCTCTCTCTCTTTCTCTCTTTCTCTATATCTCTCGATCGATCGATCGATCGATATTGGAGAACATATCTCATTATTTTATACTGCGTACACAAATGTTTTGCAACAGTTCTATGATACAGTTTTATAAAAGATGAATACGTGTAGAATGAAGCCCCTAGTTTCTTTCACGTTACTTTTGCAAAGAACTAGAGAATCGTATCTGCGGAAATAATAGCAAAGCAGAATGCAGCAGTGGACACCAAAGGGATGAACTATTTCGTCTTTGTATTTATTGCTTTCATCTAATCAATGAGCTACGGTCATTGGGTCCTCGTACTACAAGAAAGAGTCTGGATTTTATTTCATTCAATAATATATTTCATAGGGTTATTTGTTTATGGCTATATAGGTTTTAGATATTTATTCAGTTACGTTTACAGGAATTAATTATAAACACATACACACATACAAACATATATATATATATATATATATATATATATATATATATATATATATATATATATATATATATATATATATATATATATATATATATATATATAATATATATATATATATATATATATATATATATATATATATATATTTATATATATACATATATATATGCATATATATACAGTATATGTATATATATATATATATATATATATATATATATATATATATATATATACTGTATATGTATATACTGTATATATATGTACATATATATAACTATATATATATATATATGTGTATATATATACCTGTATGTATGGGTATATATAATTAATTCCTGTCTACGTAACTGAATAAATATCTAGGACCTATATAGTCATAAACAAATAACCCTATGAAATGTATTACTGAATGAAATAAAATCCAGACTCTTTCCTGTAGTACGAGGACGCAATGACCGTAGCTCATTGATTAGATGAAAGCAATAAATACAGTGATTAAATAGTTCATCCCTTTGGTGTCCACTGCTGCATTTTGCTCTGCTATTATTTCCGAAGGGACGATTCTCTAGTTCTTTGCAAAATTAACACGAAAGAAACTACGAGCTTCATTCTACACTTATCCATCTTTTATAAAACTGTATCATAGAGCTGCTGCAAAACACACAAACACATACACACACACACACACACACACACACACACACACATATATATATATATATATATATATATATATATATATATATATATATATATATATATATATATATATATATGTGTGTGTGTGTGTGTGTGTGTATGAACACATGGGAGCGCGCTTCAGAGAAATGAATTTTCTGACTCACCATGGGACCGAACCCCGGTCTTTTGAGTGAGAGTCCAGGGCATTAGCAATTCGGACGCACAGGTCATACAAGAAGTTGGAGCCGAAGTACCACGTACCTGAGGTTTTTCCCAGCATACCAGCGAATTTTACCCGTTCCCATATGATTATTAATAAATGCACAAGGAACAGACAAAAAGAAGTATAAGCAGGATAGTGAATATCATAGTTCCCGATATAAAATGTATGAATCATACTCATCATCCAAAGGAAAGTAAAAATTACGCTTAAAATTGCTATGAAACTGGTGCTACAAAATCATGCGTATGGTGTTTGTGTGCACTACGTCTTTGTATGTTCATGACCATGAATGAAAACTTGCTTGTGAATTACACAACAGGTCTCAGGTTTACATTCAAGAGGAGTATGTGTATATATTGATAATGGATAAATAATCCATGAAGTGATGAGGTAAAACTGTTTAAGTGCTTTAGCATAACTGAAAGCACTGAGTTATGCATCCGCGATTGGTAAGCCATAATCAGTTAATTATGTAGGACTGAAGCAGTACTGGCCACTGCCTACACTCACCTCAAGTCAAGTTATAGTCAATATGAATAACCTGGTAATTTTATCCTATTTCTCTTCTAGATTTTACGGGTTATCTGTTCTCTCTCTCTCTCTCTCTCTCTCTCTCTCTCTCTCTCTCTCTCTCTCTCTCTCTCTCTCTCTCTCTAACAAACACACACATATTAAACAACACACACATATTATTATTATTATTATTATTATTATTATTATTATTATTATTATTATTATTAAGAATATCGTAAACTGTGAAAAAATTCCTACAGTCGTAAACAATTTCCACCCCCCACATATACATATACACGCGCACACACACACACACACACACCCACACACATATTATATATATATATATATATATATATATATATATATATATATATATATATATATATATATATATATACATACATAGAAATCATCAACACACAATCACGTGTGGAACAGAAATAAATTTCTGACTCACGTCGGGATCGAACCCAGGTCTCTCAGGTAGAAAGCAAGGGCGCTATCCACTGGGCCACACAAGTCTAAAAGAAGTTGGAACCTGAGAGCAACTGCACCCAAGGAATTACCTGGGCAAGCTAACTGCTTGCATACCAGCGAGTTTTCCCCAACTTCCCGACTCAGCAATGACCCAATAGACAACATTTCATTCGAATTATCCCTTCTGAGTGAATAAGATAGAAATCATCAACACACAATCACGTGTGGAACAGAAATAAATTTCTGACTCACGTCGGGATCGAACCCAGGTCTCTCAGGTGGAAAGCAAGGGCGCTATCCACTGGGCCACACAAGTCTAAAAGAAGTTGGAACCTGAGAGCAACTGCACCCAAGGAATTACCTGGGCAAGCTAACTGCTTGCATACCAGCGAGTTTTCCCCAACTTCCCGACTCAGCAATGACCCAATAGACAACATTTCATTCGAATTATCCCTTCTGAGTGAATAAGATAGAAATCATCAACACACAATCACGTGTACAAGTCTAGCGCCCTTGCTTTCCACCTGAGAGACATGGGTTCGATCCCGACGTGAGTCAGAAATTTATTTCTGTTCCACACGTGATTGTGTGTTGATGATTTCTATCTTATTCACTCAGAAGGGATAATTCGAATGAAATGTTGTCTATTGGGTCATTGCTGAGTCGGGAAGTTGGGGAAAACTCGCTGGTATGCAAGCAGTTAGCTTGCCCAGGTAATTCCTTGGGTGCAGTTGCTCTCAGGTTCCAACTTCTTTTAGACTTGTGTGGCCCAGTGGATAGCGCCCTTGCTTTCCACCTGAGAGACCTGGGTTCGATCCCGACGTGAGTCAGAAATTTATATACATACATGTGTGTAAGATTTTTTCACATCCACCGTAACATTTATTACAATCACAAATATACACAGGTACAAAATCATTTACCATCCATTCCTCTATACTTTTCGTGAATAACATACGCCCAAGTGGGAATTATATTTGATAAGCCGGGTGTCTCCAGGGGGATTTGAGTTGCCCACTGGTTTGGAAACGACGATGTACCATGAGTCATCAAGAGAGGTACGCGTTGAAGCCAAATTTACGTTTTTGTATTTTTAAATTCAATATCACTCACCTCCAGAGAGAGAGAGAGAGAGAGAGAGAGAGAGAGAGAGAGAGAGAGAGAGAGAGAGAGAGAGAGAGTGTAATACATGTTGGGGACCCTGTGCCGGAATATATATAGCATGAAGTTCAGCATCACAGATTCAGCACAAAATGCTCCAGTGCCTGACACTTTCCTTCAGTACAAAAGCAAAAGAAAATGACACCTTCAGTCATTCCATGCAAAGTTAAAGCATTGTCACGAGGGAGAAGATTTGCTGATATTCGTTTTCTCTTCTCTCCACAAAGACGATGTTCTGGTCGACGAAAGAGCATTGTAAATTCCCCAAAATGTTAAAACCAGAAGTAAATCGTCTCGAGTTTTAGAAGTTATCAGAGTAACTGGATCTAGAAGTAAAATGATAAAACTACGTATAAAGCATCCATCATTCTTATAACTGAAGTCCTTTTGTTGAAAAGTATTTCCTCCAACAACACTAGCACAGCAACATCTGGCTCATAATATAAACTGAACTTTGTGCCCCTACGAAAATTTTTCTCTAATATGTCCCTCCCCCCTCCACCGCTATTCTTAATGGAACGTGTTTCTTAGACGCAACATCTTGACCTTTCGATTGAAAGATACCTCTCATGACGCATCATTTTCTATGTCTCCGTAGACTTGGAGTCGAGAACGACGTTCCCAGCGATAGGCCAAAATTAACGGAAAATATCTTCACCAGTGTGTCTCTTTACTTTTTATTAACTACATTTTTGGGCTTTTGATCATTAGGCCCATGAACTTTAAACATCCTTGGTCTTGTCAGTTCTGCAATCTTTCCGTGTATTCTAGTTAATAATTCGTATTTACTAGTTAATTCATATTTACATTTTTTATTTCATCTCTGGCTCAAAGATAATACATTATTTGCTCATCCTGAGAGGGGATGAATAGAGTAAAAAATGTGTACAAACCTTTAAATGATTCACATAAAACAATAAAAAATACCCAGTGACTGTCAGTGCTAGAAAACTGATTTTCCCTCATCTTATTTTTCTTACTTTTCACATAGGCCCACCGACGAATATTTAATGAAAGAATTAGACTAGGACTATAATCTTATACATTTACCCACAATTCTAACAGCTTTCAGTCACAGATGGTGGTCAGTAAATATTTCTCTCCAAAAGTCATTAATCAACGTATACAAACAGTCGCCCCTTGCTCACCGCGCCTTCCTTCGCCGATATCAAATGGGAAATTGCAACCTAGTAATTAGTGGCAAAAGAGAAAGCAACTTATACATTATTTAGTCTTGATCTTAATAAATAACTTTATTCGCTTTATGTCCTGCAAAGAGACTAGAACAGGAAAATAGAGAAAATAACGATTAATGAAGAAGGGCGTAGAGAGAGAGAGAGAGAGAGAGAGAGAGAGAGAGAGAGAGAGAGAGAGAGAGAGAGAGAGAGAGACGGGGGGGGGGGGAGACATAACGTGGCTTGATGGCCTAGCCTTTCAGCCAGTTAGACATATCATATTCAATTTCTTTCCGGAGAGCATAATTAACAGAGCGGATAATTTTTAGGAGTTCTCGACTGCAATACGAAATTAACCCTTCTGCTGTTGCCTGCGGAGTCTGTCATTCCTCTCGAGGAACTGCTAACTAAATTGCTCAGCTCAGAAAATCTTAGATTGCTTATCACCTCCTCTGAGGCTACGTAAAGCCCAATGCGTTTCGAATTGCAGTGTAAGCTGGCGTGGTTTTAATCTCAACAGTGAATTCAAGATCTTTTTGTTTTCCTCTTCTTTTGGATTTGGTATGACTTGGAAACTTGTCTTTGCCTTATAATTACTTGATTTTATAAACACACGTAAAACACCTGACAGGACTGGCAACTTGCAATATTTTTTGTTTTATTTATTTTGCTGTTTAAACAAAAAGTTTCATACTGTAAGTAGTATTGATGTTTATTCGAGCAAACTCCTTTTCTGGCCGTGGTAACGTGGTTTTTTACCTAATGAACAGATTTGCAGAAATATTTACAAACAAATAACCTGGCTGTATCTAAATGTATGGAGAATTATTTATAATTATGGAATATTATCTTATGAATATATTTGAAAATGACAAGGTAACACACTCAAGATTTTCCTAATATATCGACAAAAGAATGGAGAAAAGATTCAGGTGTTTATGCGGATTCTAGGGAAAAAAGCTCATGTTTCCTGTTCTTTTCGCAACGGCAAATATTGAATATATATATATATATATATATATATATATATATATATATATATATATATATATATATATATATATTATATATATATATAAATATATATATATATATATATATATATATATATATATATATATATTTTTAAATACACACACACACACACACACACACACACACACACACACACACATATATATATATATATATATATATATATATATATATATATATATATATATATATATATATATATATATATATATATATATATATAAGAAATAGAGCCAGGACCATTAGCAAATAAAAGTCAGTAAATGAGAGTACGTGAAAGGCTGCAATGAAGTGATATGGACAACTGAGTAAATTTATAAATAAAATGTAATTATATATATATATATATATAATATATATATATATATATATATATATATATATATATAATATATATATATATATATATATATATATATATATATATATATATATATATATAACCACTATCAAATAAAAGTCAGTAAATGAGAGTACGTGAAAGGCTGCAATGAAC
>JANJGK010000020.1:42918260-42953260 GCA_039081455.1 Macrobrachium rosenbergii | reverse complement strand
AACCCAATAACCATGTACCTTAATTTTCTCAAGAATAGTTCGTTATTACCTTTATTTACGGATTTAAGTCTTCTGTTTATTACCTTGCTGCCTTATTTCCTTGAGGATTTAATGTAAGACTGACCATTACCCAATAATATTATTGTATCCATAAATCTCAACATGCCTGTCAAACCCACTGATGGAATTGAGTTTCATTTGTAGACACTAGATGATTTGAGCAGCATTCGTTGAAAGATTAATTTGTGGGGAAATGTGTTTACGAATACTTCCTTTCATAAAGCCTCATATGTCAGAGATGTTCACCCGCATTGTAGTTCACAATTGCTTAAAACTTTACTATTAAAAGTCATGTTTCAAGTTCATACAATATATTTAAAAATATTCATAAGCATGTCTACTACTGTAGTCTGGTAATCTGGCAGTGCACCGCGAAGATAAATAGGCCCATATTTCACCAGTGATCAGGAATACAAAAGTATTGCTATTCGAAATATATGGTTGTAACGTTTACACATTGTTTTTATGGGCCATTTTATCCTTACACTATATGTATGTATGTATGTATGTATGTATGTATGTATGTATGTATGTATGTATGTATGTATATATATATATATATATATATATATATATATATATATATATATATATATAATATACATATACACACACACACACACACATATATATATATATAGGCTATATATATATATATATATATATATATATATATATATATATATATATATATATATATATATATATATATATATATATACACACACATACGCACATTATATCCGGACCTAATACTGTAATAACACCCCTACTGCGTAAGGATGAACCCAAATTCGTATATCCAACAAAATTACTCAATAAGTATTAATCCGACATTTTCTTATTTGATTCTTCATAACACTCAGTTTTGTAATAATGCAATTAATTCACTAAATGCAAGGGCTGGGAATGACATTTCTCGTGATGCAATGTACTTTCAACCGAGGATGAGACATGAATAATAAATAATAATGTCAATAAATTAATAGATTATAATACTAACTAACTATAACTAACTCACTCGCTCACTGAGAAAGACAGCGAAAGTAGTTTTTGTAACTGTGGTAAGAAAATACTTTTCCCAGTTTAGTGCACTGTCCATTTGATTTTTCAAACAGGAGTTTATATTCTCTTCACCAAGACAATCGTCAAGAAAATGAGAAAGAGAGAGACTGGGAGTGGCTGAGACGTCTGTAACCGTGAAAAAGATCGATTCCTCTTTCAGTTCCAAATAAATATTTGAGTTTAAATCCCTTTATAGGACTGACTTTTTAGTTTATATCCATCTTCAGAGAGAGAGAGAGAGAGAGAGAGAGAGAGAGAGAGAGAGAGAGAGAGAGAGAGAGAGAGAGAGAGAGAGAGAGAGAGAGAGAGAGAGAGGAGTTTGATACAAATTTTCCCTCCAAGGTAAATGCAAGGCAGAGGCAATAACTGGATCGGCAATAAAGGTGTCTGTCGACGAACATTCAAAGAACCGATTTTATTCTTAACCATATAAACGAAGAGAGGGCTTTCACCTGCGTCAGATTTCATCAAGGGCTTCGGGCATGTAGAGGTCGAGCAATTATTGGGAAGAGAGAGAGAGAGAGAGAGAGAAGTGGGTGCTTAGCGTTAATACACGTAATGCGGTCTTTCACGTCGTTACAGCAGTGGGTAATTTGTAAGTGTGGAAAAATTTTATGCCGATTATAGATGACCTACAAACGCTCTCCAAAACAAATGAACAGGGTCTGTAATAAAGAAATTTGGTGTCTCCACATAGGCCGAGCGAAGTTATTTTTTTTTTTTTTTAGCTTTTTCCTTCTAATAGACAAAAACCAACTTCTACATTTCTTGCCTGGGAGTGATAGAACGGAAATGCGAATCCGCTGCCTTTCTAGTTTTTGGCCATATTAGCCAACCTGTCCTTTACATAACGAAACCATGATATAAATATTGATAATTTCACAATCTCAGGAATATGATTTAAAAAATCCATCTGTAGACTTATAACACATTCCATAAATTGCGTGAATGTGTTTGTGTCTGTGCATGTGATCTCGTTGGCATGGGTTCATGGTATTATGCTTATACAATAGTATAGTATATTATTTTTTCTTTATGGAGATCCAGAAAATCATTTGAGAAGATATAAGGAAGATTTACCTGTTTAGATTTCTGTATGTTAAATACTAATTTTGATATAAGTACATGAACATTTCGTCATAAACTAACAAACAGAGAGAGAGAGAGAGAGAGCGCAATTAATATGCGGTCCTCACCTAATCCAAATCATTCATTCCGAAGGAGTCGGGACCTCTCAGGTAAATCTGCGTTCGCTGATTGCTTTCGGCAAGGGCCACGACGATTCTGGGTGGAAATCAGCGACCGCTTTTCGAATATATATTTTTTCGATTCTCCCTTTGTTTGATATCCGTTCACATTATTCATTCAGTAGTTGCTGATTATTTTTTTTTTACATTGACTATTTGACAGTGACGATTTCCATGCAGTAAGGAAGGAACGTCGACTATTTTCAAGAACTGAATTTAGATTCTACGGATCGTTATCTTCTTTGCTATGTGGGATCTTTTTCCCTTTTTATATAAAGATCTGTATTTTGTCGTTATTTTTTGAAAATCCTGTCCCTCTAATGTCACCTATGTATTCTAACTAAATAAAGGAAAAAATACGTAATCAACATCAAAGAAGAATATCCTACCCGCATTTGTTCTAGTAATTCTTCAAATATCGACTGCATCCTCTACATTTACCTCAAAATTTTCAGGAAATCAGCCGATTCACGTCCTCATACCCATTAGTTCATAATTCCTTCTCGCTTTCTCGGCACTCAGTTCCCTAAAGGACAATCTAACTATGAACTCAGAGTCGATGACCGTTTGTCAAGGAAATGATTTGCGGGATCTGGCAGAAATTTCTGTCTCCAGCTAAAATTCATTCCAATATTCTCGGTTCATCGACACGCCTTTGTTGGTAATAATATTCGAGACGGCCTGAGTGCGCTGCATAAATCTTATCTATAAATTTTCAGACAAGAGCATTGAATATCGGGCCGATTTCGGGGAAGGAGGTCTCGTCCTTGAATCGAGTTTGCATCATCACCTGGCCATGTCTCAGAGCCAATGACCAGATAACATATATTTTGTCCTCGAAGTGGCTCAAAGACAAATCTTCTGGGGAGAGATGATAGAAGATGATTTTCTGTTTCTGTCCACTGTTGCTTTTGCCATATGTCAGTTTGATGGCGATTTCAAAATGCGACTATCTTTTGCTTGCAATGATAACGTTTTTTACAAACCCATTCCTATAGGTTTAGGACATCTAAACCTGTGGGTCATTAGTGTGGTTTATTTCCAGATCATAATTTTAGCCCAGAGAGATTGAGCAAATTCATTTATTTCTGAGGCTATACACACACAAACGCACATACACACACATGTATATGTGTTTATATACATATATATAGATATATGTGTATGTATATATGTACGTATGTATGTATGTATGTATGTATGTATATATGTGTGGGTGTGTGCATTTGCATCTTCATTATAGACAAACACATAAAACATCGATTTTTTGTACCATGATATTTATCAATAAGTGGACTGCTATACGAAATTAATTTTGTAATGAGTTTATTACCCGAGAAACATGCTATGCACCTTTTTTTTTTTAACTGAGCTTAAAGTGACTGAAAATCTACTATTTTCAGTTCGAAGTAACATTTGTACTTATGACGGTATGATCCTACATTTATCTCTGTTCGGAACTAATTTTATGTAAATAGTGCCAACATAACAGTTATTAAAAAATACCTCTGAGTTTTTTAGATATTTGCAAAAATGTTTCGGATGTGTCGTATTTTCTGGGCTGAAATTCCCACTGCTATGCTCTATAATGTGCTTCACCATGTTTTTAAGAAATAAAATCCACAAGATATTTTGTGTATTGTTCACGTTTGTTTGAAAAAAAAAAAAAGGCTCTAAACACCCGTATGTTTTTGTCTTTTCTCCAAAATTTCTAAATGTTCCCAACGATATGGTCTCGTATAACTAATAAAAATCAGAAGCATTAATAAGCATTTCATGGAGAACATTAATAATAACCATAAGGAGCATGTGAATAATGATTAGTGATAACGAGAATGATGATTAAAGCAAAAAACATTCAACTACTTTCCAGAAAAACGGCAGCGCCAAGTGCAACTTATGCAATTTATAAACATCGATCAACATTGAATAAGTTAATAATAGTCCTAACAATCCTAACAATAGCAAAAACTTAATATTTTCATGCATAGTTAATAAATATCAATAACCTGGAGTATGTTAATAATTCTAACAAAATTGTGAATAATAGTTAATGATAATGATACTGGTCATTAATGAAAAAAGTAAAAAGTATCCCAAAAAATTAATGCCATGCATAGTCAATAAACGCCAAAAAAAAAAAAACACAGAGTATGTTAATAAATCTAATAAACCAGTGAATAATGATTAATGATAATGATGATTAATACAAAACGTAACAAACATTCCCAAAAATTAATATTGTCAAACATAATTAACAGACATTAATAAACAAAACGTATGTTAATAATTCTAATAAAACTATGAATAATATCGATAAGCATAGGGTAAGCGAATAATTCTAACAAACCAGTGAATAATGGTTAATGATAATGGTTGCTAATGCAAACAAGTAACAAATATTCCCAAAAATTAACATTGTCACACATAATTAACAAACATTAATAAGCATAACGTATGTTATTAATTCTAGTAAAACTGTGAATGATGATAATGATAATGTGATTAATGCAAACAAGTAACAAACATTCACAAAAATTAATATTGTCACATATATAGGTAATAGAAATCAATAAACATGGGGTAAGTGAATAATTCTAACAAACCAGTGAATAATGGTTAATGTTAATGGTAATTAACGCAAACAAGTAACAAACATTCCCAAAAATTAATATTGTCACACATAATTAACAAACATCAATAAGCATAACGTATGTTAATAATTCTAATAACACTGTGAATAATGATAATGACAATATGATCAATGCAAACAAGTAACAAACAATCCAAAAAATTAATATTGTCACATATATAGGTAATAAAAATCAATAAACATAGGGTAAGTTAATAATTCTAACAAACCAGTGAATAATGGTTAATGATAATGGTAATTAAGGCAAGTAACAAACATTCAAAAATCTCAATGCTGTCACACATAGTTAGCAAACATATTTCAACATGGAGTATGTTAACAATAATCCCAACAAACTTTTGAATACTGGTTGTTGATGAATTAATGCATAAAAATAATCATTAAGGGATGAAAACATATGAAAGTGACAGGTAATGGCAAAAAAATAGTTTTACTCACCACAATTGAGAAACCACGTCCAAATTTGCGTTTGCATTGCGCCGAGATGACACAGACGATAAACTTGGCATGGAGACACAGGCCCAGTCGTAGTTGGAGAGTTTGGCAGTCTTCTTTCTGTGCCTTTTGTCCTTGTTTCAAGTAATAGACACCTGTTCCTGGTGGACTCCTATCAACAAGTACTTTCTTGAGCCACACACAGGTGTTGCACACATCCTTCCTCCCAGGGAAAAAACTGTTGCTATAATAGTGTCTGAAAATTTTGGTGAGATTTTAACTTCACCATGACGACATCAGGCTGGCTGAGGACCATCCACTCAAGCTAATTTCGAGGGTGAGACCCCAAACATTACCGGTTCGAGATGTAGTCACTGTTACAGTGGCGGGAACGTACTGGCAGAAACTGTATGTGTTCATGGACTGCCTCTAGAACAGCCACTGTTATCTCCCTAGCGTTGGGTCGTGGAGCTCAGGCCCTGTGTTGTTTCTCTCTCAGACAACTTTCCAACAAGAACTTGGCTATTCACAGCGGTTATTGTATGGGTAGCGAGAAGGGCAGCATTGCAGATTGTATTTCCTTGCCCTTGATGGTAACAGAGCACCTCAATGTCCACTTCATCTTGCTTTCTTTAGCCTTAGATCGTTTCCTCTTGGTAGATTTCCTAAGAATATTTCTTTGAAAGTCTGGTCTCTTCAAGTTATACCTTAAGGTCAAATTAATCGCCTCATCCCCCACTTTAGAAAAGCACTCTTGCAAATGCAAGTGGACTGACTTTCTTGGTTGGAACAGTTTTCTTAGGACCAGTCTTCTTAGCAAAGTTTTGGTAGGACAGTCCAAGTTTTTTTCTTGATTTTTTTTCCTTGTAGCAATATTAGCATCCCATGTTTCTAGGTTCAATAACCCTTTTTCTTCCCTTTTACCTGTTGTACAGGGTGCTGAGCCTCATGCACATTAAGTTCAATAGATTAGGGTCCACTTCAGATGGTGGCACTGGCACTGATACTGAATTCAGAATTAATGGGGTGACATGCTTGCCAAACCTCATGGACCTGGTAGTGGCATATGGGAATGGATCATCACATTGTGTATCACTATCACTGTTGTAGAGATGCACCCCATTCGTCATCTGGGGTATCACTACTAACCTTTCCTTTCCCTTTTTCCTTACCTTTCTTCCTTTCAGTATCACTCCTTTCCACTTTATCCTCCCCTGTTATGGCACTGCCTTGCACTTTGACACCAATATCACCAAGATCTATTGCTGGGAAAGGCTTACCATCGTCGCTATCATTATCACTGAAGGTTGCGTGTAACGTCCCTTCAGCACCTAGTTGCTTTCACTTTTTAGTCTTTCATTCTCCCTCCATCCAATTTTCCTTCTTCCATCTTTCTGTATATCCACCACACTCCTTTCCACTGTCTTAACCGCTGATTGGCTGAAAGTGCCTCGGTGCTTGACTTTAAGGCAGGATTTTCATGAATCTAACTATCACTATCATGCGAATTCTTAACCACCCAAAAATACCTTTGCCATCGCCATGAAAGCCACCAATACAGAGAGACGTATTTCACTTTTTTCACAATATCTGGGGAAGGCCCGGCCTTCTCGCACACTACCATAGAATGTACGTTGTCCGAACTCATTATAGCGGTAATATGATCGTTCAGTGATCAATAGCACCGCCGATAATACCGATAAAGCTGATTATTTACGGCTTATTCCGAGCGTCCTTCGACTCTCACGAAAACGATAACAAAAGCGCTGATTGGATGGCCCAGAGGGTATGTTTAGCTTGTTATACATCTTCCTTATAACGGCGCTCCAGAAATGTGGAACACAGTCACTCGTGTTAGACTAAAGAAGCTTTGCATTTGTTTGCAATTTTCGAAGGTAATAGAGGCGGCACGCAGCATTTGTTATTTTAAGCTAAATCTTTCTCAATTCTTTGAAGAAGGGATTCCTGCGCTAACCCGAATTTCGTTCGAGAAGGCAGAACAGCAATCCATATGACTGTCTGCATGAGCCGTAGGCCCAACCGCCTTCATTCAACGTTTCTGTGGTGTTAATGGCTAATCCGAATAACGTAAAATTGAATGGATGGTCATTTCAGTAAGGAAATACATACAATTATTGTTTGTGGTAAGAGTTTCTAATAACCAAGAATTATCAGTGAAAAAGTAAAAGAGACACAATACAGAGAAACGGGTTTAACTCGTGAGGCAGCCATACGAATCAATTAAAGGAAGCCCATGAAAAAATGATTCAGTTCGACCATTACACGCCGACGTAAGAGCGAAAGGCATCACAACACCCGATATTGACCCAGAAATCCAGTCCTACTGAACACGAGGCACTCGGAGGCGTATTTATGATATCGGATGAAATTCACACAGCGGTGTTTGCCATCGCTAAGTGACGCTTTGGTGTCCGCTTAAACTGGCTGCTCGCTTCCACGCTGCTTATAATATCTGAGATCGCTTTAGATATGTGCATTTGCCTTTATGCGACCACACGCCTCGTGGCCGTTTGTTGGGAGTGTTGAACTTCCACTGCTGCTGTCGTGTCAAGGCTGCAAGAGAGAATGCGAATGGCTGATTTCATTGTGGTGGTGTTTAGTTCCTCAAATAGTGCTAGAGCTGTCGGGCAAAGAAGAAGGGGAGGTGATGTTGTGGCTCCCATTTTATTGATAATGATTCAAAACGATGATTCGGGATCCATTTAAGAGACAAGTGTGTGAAGAAAACCTTCAAATTGACTAGTTTACCAAATGAAAAATAAGAATTCCTGCCTGCTCTGATTTCGAAAACGACATATGATGCAAATAAACGCGCAGTCACACGCACGCACATACGTACATATATACATACATATACGTGTATGTATATACTGTATATATATATATATATATATATATATATATATATATATATATATATATATATATATATATATATATATATATATATATATATATATATATATATATATATATATATATATATATATATATATATATATATATATATATAGTATATATACACAGTATATATATATATATAATATATATATTTGTTTATGATTTTATGAAATATGAGCAGTCAGTTCAAGCATTTGGGCAGTTTCGGTCACTCAGGCCCTAAGCCGGTGAAAAAAGTTTGAGTGGATGGAGAGCAAGATACACAGATTGAGAAAATAAAGGGGCTGAAGAATAAGAATCTAAGGGTGGAACTGGGAGAAAACCCCACAGTTGCACTAAGAAATAACAGTTAGAGAGGTTGGATAGCAAGGCTGAAGCAAGGGAGGGGGAACGGAGGTAAGGTACAAAGATATAAAGTGGTTGCAGCTAAAGGCTGAAGGAACGCTGCAAACACCCTTCACTTATGCTTACAGCGCACATGTGAGGTGCACTGAAAGCATTACGTCCCTAAGGGTACTATGAAAAGGGTAAAAATATAAATGAAATGAAAAATAGGAAGTTAAAAAGAAAAATATTGAAAAATAAAAGCAAACAAAATCTCCTTTGTATCAAAAAGATAGATGGCGTGTACGTAATGACCAGGTACCACAGTGCTCAATTGCATTGTATAATGTCCATCTTACCAGACAGAGACTTGCAATTACGGGAACAAAGAGAACTTTTTTCTGTCTCAGGTCATCGGAAGTTTGTCAACAGCAGAATTTTAAGACGGGAAGGATTAAAGAAGGACTTTGGCCTACTGATGACCCTTGGAGACCTAGATCATATATATTTTATATACTTCATAAGGAGAAAGCAGGACGTATTCACGTTGTAGTATGTTTTCTTCATGAAAAGTGTTATTACGTAATTAGATGAAAATGGTAACGAGAAGTATCATTGTATATATAGCAGGTTTTTACTCCAGATGGTGGTGATTAAGAAGCTACGAAACCTGTCTCTTGTTCGTTGTTCCTTCTAATTTTCCTCCATTTTTAATGAATATTCTAAATTTTGGAAGCTTGGGCTGTGCGTTCGTCAACTTTTACCTCGTTCCATGAAAGTGCGCTTTTCTTAATAATAATAATATAACGACAAAGCCTCACAATAATACTCTCAATCAGGATCTCTTTGCGTGTCTTTCCATGTACACTGTCATTTCTTCACTCATATATCTTAACTTTACAGTGATGTCTTCATCCACAATGCAAAAGGGCTATTATTAGTTCACCCCACCTATCTCATGGTAACGTTGACAAATAGTATACATATTTTGACACATACTGCATTATCTGTTCTTCATTTCGACGTAAGATCTATTTTTAAACTTTAATTTCTACAATTATCAAGATAAACGCAGTATTTAAAACCAAATTGTTGATGCAATCACAGTCTCAACTCCTGCTTTCCTTTGCGTCTTTGTCTAGTTTACTCACAGCAAAAAACCATCGCATTCCGTTGTCATCTTCGCACATTGTATTCATTGTCATTTTCATACTACTGTAAGTGAACTGCCTCAGAAACAATGCTTAGATTATATTTCAACGTAATTCTAAGAAAAGACGTAGAGAGAATGATTAAATCAATCTCGGCACTGGGTTTTCCATGAAAATGGGAAAAAGAAAAGCTAAGTAATATTTCGGATAGAGATTTACACTAATCCATTCTTTGGTTCGAAATACCAAATTATTTATATCTTATTGAATCTATCTCCTACGTAATCTACTGTATACACACACACACACACACACACACACACACACACATATATATATATATATATATATATATATATATATATATATATATATATATATATATATATATATATATATATATATATATATATATATATATATATATATATATATATATATATATATATATATATATAAATGGATATATGTATGTATGTGTGTGTGTGTTTGTGTGTGTGTGTGTGTGTAAGTTCCATCATAACTCTGAAACTCTTTGAGCAATTTCAACCAAACTTGGTATACATATGACTTACTATTTGGGAAAGACTACGGTATGGGTAAGACATCACGGGCACCAAAGGGGGCAGTGGGAAGGGGGTGACATGTAAAAATATGTCTAATCCATAGTTTTTGAGATCGCTGAGATGAACAGTGACACTCCCGATGCCCTTTAAATCCAAGTCCAGCCCTGATAGATGTGGGGGAAGGTTGAGAAGGGTTGGGAAGGGGATGACATGTAAAAATAACCAAAAACAACAGATATTACTGTCTAATCCATAGTTTTTGAGATCTCTGAGATGAACAGTGACACTCCTAATGCCATTTAAGTCCAAGTTCAACCCTGATAGGAAGGCGGGGTGAGAAGGGCTGGGAAGGGGTTGACATATAAAAATAACCAAAAACAACAGATATTAGTGTCTAATCCAAAGTTTTTGAGGCCGCTAAGATGAATAGTGATGCTCACAATGCCCTTTAAGTCCAAGTTCAGCCCTGATAGGAATGGGGGTGAGAACGGGGTGACACAAAATGTCAAAAATGCTGGGCAATATAATTGAAGCAATGATGTTAACAGGAAAGGGAGAGAGTGTGTGTGAGAGAGAGAATGAGAGGAAGGAGAAGTGAGAGAGAGAGAGTAGAGCGGGTGTTGGGAGGACAGAGAGAGAGAGAGAGTGTATTGGTTGTCATTCAGAGTTTTCCCAGGCAGTGCAGCATTGGTAACCTGGTGTATCTTATATTCATTAACCCTTTGATTACGGCCGAGATGAGACCTCACACTTACCACAATCCGGAGGGTTTTCAGACGGTAGTCACCCGTAGCATGCTACCAGACGCACGAAATCGTAAACAATCATTGTAATAGCGTTTGTATTTGTTGTTTTGCTGCAAATTAACCTGTTTTATTTATATGATAATATTGTGATAGTAGCGATCCGTGATATAGATATTATGCAATTAATGTAACAACACAAATAAATAAACATAGGATAAGTACTATATATCGGGGTTTAGTGTTGCCAGAGGTATAAGCACTGCACTGATTGAGGATGACAGTCTTCTTTTTTTTTGTCATTTTCTCTAATTCTGTTTGAATCCGTAAAGGACAGCTACATCACAGTTGTGTATTATAGTTAAAAAATATTTGTATATTCGTCAGAAAACTAATCATAAAGAATGTTCATCATTTTTATGGTTCCGCTTACTATTCCACTAGCTGGGCAAAAAAAAAAAAAAAATGAGAGAGAGAGAGAGAGAGAGAGAGAGAGAGAGGCGTGACAGAATAAAAATTTTTACCTATGATTTATTCCTTCTAATTGTACATCAATAACATTGGAGAGTAAGTAGACACAATCACAATATTGGTTGCAATATTAACCACATTTCTGGGTAATATTTTTATCAATGATCAAGCACCCAGCTGACAAGGGATACGCAATCTAGAAATTCAGATGAATTCTGCAGTGTTTGAAAAATGGTTTAAAACCCAGCTTCTTCCCAATATAGGGCCATCTGCCATCATAGTGTTGGATAACGCTTCTTATCATTCAGTTCGAATTAATAAACCTCCGACAATGTCTGCCAAAAAGGATGAAGTTAAAGACTGGCTAATAAAAAATTAGTAAAGTTGCAAAGACATTCATGTAAAGAAAATGATTACGTGATTGACAGACTGGCAAGAGATCATGGACATAGTGGTTAGGCTGCCTACATATCACTGCCAGTATAATGCAACAGAACTGATATGGGCGCAGGTGAAATCATACGTGGCAAAGAAGAATCATTTTAAAAAATCAGACCTGCTTCCTTTGGTCAAAGAAGCAATTGAATCCATATCTTCTGACAACTGGGCTAATGATGTGAGACATGCCGAAGATATAAAAAGAGATGACGCTTCAAGAGATGTTTGCATTGATAAATATATAGATTCTTTTGTTATCGATGTAGCATCCTCTGACGAGGATTCTTCATAAGTAATGTCTCCTCATACTTCGATTGTAAATAAATTTATTGCTTTCCCTTGTTGTGTGATATCCTGTTGAACACTGAAATTGAAATAAATTGAAATATAGATCTGTTTTTTTGACAGAAAGTGGCAGAAATATCTTTAAAAATCTACATATAACAGAAATGCCACAGCAGTGATGAGTATCATATGACAGTGCTTTAAAAGCACAGGTAAATCTAATACTGTATAAATGTGTAATATATATATATATATATATATATAATTGTGATATAGTTTTGAGCTTTTGAATTGCTTTCTTTCGTGCATGCCGTAATCCGTCTTTACCTCCTTGCTGTATCAAGGTTGAATTTTCACTGTACAGCTATAAAATAGCTCATAATAAACATTCTTTAAATATTGTTACACCCTATATATATATATATATATATATATATATATATATATATATATATATATATATATATATATATATATATGGGTGTAACAATATTTAAAGAATATTTATTATGAGCTATTTTATAGTTGCACAGTGAAAATTCAACCTTGATACAGCAAGGAGGTAAAGACGGATCACGGCATACACGAAAGAAAACAATTCAAAAGCTCAAAACTATATCACAATTATATGACTTCGATAACAGCAAAGGAACAGTAATAAAAAACTATAGTAGATGACGTAACTCAAGAACATTGCTCAGTACAGCATCCAAATAAACAAAACTGAAAATGAAAGCACATCTAGGTTTCCAAATTTCTTGCATCTATCATTTTCATATATTGAATTTTTTTTTTTTTTTATCTAAAATTTAAGTGGGACAACAAAACTTCATTCAGAACTTTCTATTATAGTACACGTGCTTGATAACAGGCGCAAACAATGAGAGCTTGAAGTCAGAAGGTTAATGGTCAGTTTAAGAGGGGCAAAGTCTCTTCCTAAAACGGTCGTACTATAGTAACCCCACCCCCCCCGCCTTTCTTGTTTACTTGCTAACCTTGTTTACTCTTATTCAGTTTTCATCCTCTGGACTTTACTACTGAAGGTAATCTATTTCTTGTTTTGTCATTGTCATTTTTCAATCTTTAAAGCATATTAATTTTGTAAGCTCTGTTGTCAGTTTTAATTAGTGTTTTTGTATCTTTTTAGCCAGAAAAGATGGGATATGGGTGATCCCGAAGCGCACCTATTAATAAATATATCAATGATGAGCTGACTGTTCTTCCTATCCGTACTCCCTACTATATATATGCATATATGTATATATGTATATATATATGTATATATATATATATATATATGTATTTATATGTATATATATGTATATATATATATATATATATATATATATATATATATATATATATATATATATATATATCTTTCTATCTATGCATCTATCTCTGTGTCTAACTATCTGTTAATACACACACTAACACACACATATATGTATACATACGTGTATATTAACTTTATCACATACACAATTGTTCTGTGCATTAACTAAATTACTAAAAGGACCTCATTCAAACTGGATGGTATCTATAGATACCATGCAGTTTGAATGAGGTCCTTTTAGTAATATATATATATATATATATATATATATATATATATATATATATACATCACGAAGGAAGCAGTAGGGAAAGGCATCCTCATCATCTACAGTTTATTTTCAATGCCGACGTTTCGCGACGAATTCCAAGTCGCATTTTCAAGGCTATAAAATATAATATAATTTGCGAACATCAATAACAAATTAATGCAATGGCAACAGCTCTTTATGTAGTAAAAATATTTAAAACAAAACACCTCATTCCAAGACAAGTCAATAATGAGTAAAAGGAGTTCACTAAAATCTTAAAACAACCTACCTATATGAAAGAAAGAACAAGACTAACATAAATAAGTACAAACAGAGTGAGGAAAACCAGTTGCCCAAACTAGGCTATAAACAATTTCACTGAGGACGATTGAGTATTTAACGACGGCACAGTCTTCCTGATAATTATGGATTCTAGGATGGTTAAGTCGTTGTTGTTCTGCACTCGGCCTAGGATGGAAAAATCCTTGCTGTCAATATAAGTTTTACATAATTTTGAATGATTTCGTATATTTGATTGCTCAGGATTAGATAACCTGCTACCTGTTCTATGACTTATGCCCCTGTGGGAATCTATGCGGACCTTCAACAGCCTCCTCGTGCATCCCACATATGTATATCCCGTGATCACATCCCGGGCAAGTGTACTTGTAAACAACGCTGGACGAAAACAGAGGACTGAGCCGGTCTTTGACTCTGAACAGAGACCCTATTGTAAAGGGATTTTTCGGGATGATTTTCAGGTTTAAAGCTGGAAAACTCTTTTGAATAATGGCTGTGCATTTTCTCCTAAAAGTATCATCATGCACGAAAGGGAAACTTGCATACATCTTTAGTTTCGGCACAGTCGATTCAGGTGTTGCCGGAGTCATTTTCTGTAGTAGCAGTTTATTTAGGGATCTGAAAAAAAGTCGTGATGGAAAACAATTATTATTGAAATATTTCACTAAAAAGGATATCTCATCGTGGAAACTCTTCCAGTTTGACGAGTGGGTGTAAGCCCTATGGAGGAGGGTTAAAATAGAGTTCAGTTTCAAATGAAAGAAACACGAACTATAAAAATTCATTCCCAAACCAGTAAATGTATTTTTTCTATACACACCTGTGTAAAAACCTGAGTCACCTCTGGAAATAATAAGATCAAGGAAGGGGAGTTTGTTATTTACCTCCTTCTCCATAGCGAACCTTATGTTTGGATGTTGTCGGATGACGAACTCCAGAAAGGACTCTGCATGACATTCATGACGAAATAGGGAGAACGTGTCGTCAACATATCTTCGATAAAATAGAGGGCGGAACCTAATGGGACATTCTTCTATTATGCGCTCCTCCAGGGAGCACATGAAGATGTTAGCAAAAATTGGACCAAGTGGTGATCCCATGGCCATCCCTTCAGTTTGTTTATACAAACTGAAGGCAAAGGTCGTGTCCAGCACGGCCAGCTCTAAAAGTTGTTTAAAAAATGCCCTAATAAAATTATTAAAAATTGCATCTTCATCAGTAAAAAGTTTGCTTAATATTATCTCAGTATTATTATTATTATTATTATTATTATTATTATTATTATTATTATTATTATTATTATTATTATTATTATTATTATTATTATTATTGGAGAAGCAATTCCACAGTTATGTATATGTACATATATTTAAAGATAAATATACAACTGTGGAGTTGCTACTTCATTTTAAGACTCATGCTACTATGAGTATTTTTTTTATTACTATTATTTTTTTTTTTTAGAATATGAATCCAATTCATACGGGACAAGCATACAGGGACCATTGACTTGAAATACAAGCCTCCAAAGTATATGGTAGACAGGTTTTCCAGGAATATTGGAAAAGTTTTCCGTGCGTCTTTAATAGTGTTCTTGAAGACTCTAAAACTTATTTCTTTTCCGAAGAAGAATTTTTATTTAAATAAGACAAGCGATTTAAACTACTCTGTATCCTTCAAAAAATCTACTGTTATAATTTGATGCTGGTACCATAAAAAAACTATATATTTATAACTTACTCTGCTATGCGAAAAAACTTAATCATTCCTTGCTGGAGGCAGCCATCTCTCTCTCTCTCTCTCTCTCTCTCTCCCCCTTAATAAGGTGATCAATGGCAATGGAGAAGCCTTGTTAAAACAAAAAAGGTCACTTTTCTCTTGAAGCTGACTGGATTACTGGGCGCTAGTGATGACCATTTCAGGAAACAGAAATTCTTGAGACCACCTTATTTTTAACTATTGGGAAAAATTAACGCACACAGACGCACAAACCAGTGTATACACACACACACACACACACACACATATATATATATATATATAAAATATATGTATATATACTTATATATACATATATTTATGTATATGTATCTATCTATAATAATAATTTCCAAGTTGATCTTGTCCTCCCCGGGGTGAAATTTTCTAGAAAGCTTTATTGCCACGAAAATAGCATTTTTTTTAAAGAAATAAATGTAAATGTAGCGAAAAATCATCATCATCGTATCCTTTTCCCTCGTCGTCGGGAGGAGATATCTATCTATCTATCTATCTATATGTATATATATACATATATATAGATATATAAATATATGTAGATATACATATATATATATACATATATATATATATGTATATATAATATATATATATATATATATATATATATATATATATATATATATATATATGCATACATGTATATAATATATATACATATATGAATATATATATACATATATACTGTATATATTTATATATATATATGTATGTGTATGTATATATACATATATATATATATATATATATATACATATATATATATATATATAAATATATATATATATATATATATATATATATATATATATATATATATATATATATATATATATACATATACATATATATATATAAATATATATATATATATATATATATATATATATATATATATATATATATATATATATATAAATATATATATATATATATATATATATATATATATATATATATATATAAATATATATATATATATATATATATATATATATATATATATATATAGGCTATATATATATATATATATATATATATATATATATATATATATATATATATATATAAATATATATATATATATATATATATATATAAATATATATATATATATATATATATATATATATATATATATATATATATATATATATATATATATATATATATATATATATATATATTTCTCCCGGCGACGAGAGAAAAGGATACGATGATGATTTTTCACTAAATTTTTAATTTCTTTCTTTTTTTTTAAATATTGATGTTTTCGTGGCAATAAAGCTTTCAAGAAAATTTCATACCTTCTGCTGCAAGAAAGAATCATTGTCGCCTGGCGCCGTAATATCTTCGTGTTTTTCCTGCAGTCGTTTTAGAATTCTTCCGCTCATGCGTATAGCGCCATCACTCAATAGGTGCACTGACACCAAGGACTACAGTGGCCATCTCAGGGATCCTCCAGGAAGACGTCTTGAAGCCTTCAGAGACAGCATGTGAGCAAAGAAGGCGAAGTTTATGGTTAAAATGAACTGGATGACGAAGCAGATCGACTAAAAGAGATTTTCAAGAGGGAAAAGTACATCACGAGAATGGCAGATAGCTTCAGTCTGTAATTGTTTACTGCTGAAAATATGGACTACTTCGCGGAGCAGTATGAAGTCGAGGTTCCCGCCTTCTGCGATTATTCGGCACCTCTACAGTCGTATTGTCACTCACGGACGCAAGCTCTTCATTCGAAATAAGGAAGGAAATAATCAAGAAGAGAGGAAGACAGTGGAACGGAGGAACTGAAGAATTTATACGAAATAAAAGGTAGAGAACTTGAGGTGTTTTCTAAGCTGATTGAGAGGGGATTTTGGATGCCCAAAATTACCGCTTGGAGCAGTTCTTCGCTCGAAATAAGAAAGAGAAGGAACAAAAAAGAGACGACATCGGCGTGGAGGTATACTGAAGAATGCTGACGAAGAATAAAGTAGATAACCTGAGGTGTTAGAAACTACTTCAAAGATTTTGGATTCACAGAATTACTTTTCGGAGAAGCAAGGAAGAATCGAAGGGATGATCAATATCGTCAGTAAGAGGGAATCTCATAAGTTTATAGAAGACGACTCCTTAAAGCAAAGAAGCTGTTTATGTGCCAGAAAAAGAACTCCAAGTAATGGTTATCGCGATGTTGAAATGATCTAAAACCTTCGAGATTTTCCTTGAAGACATTTTGGAATCCTTCAGTCCTCCGGCTCCTGGAAGGACGAGAGAAATGCCATTCGCGCATGCGCCGAGCTTCAAAGTGTCCAAGAACAATCTCCGAGATGCTTCAAATCGTCTGGAAGCCTTCGGAGACAGAAAGTGTCAGTTTTGAAAAGTAGGGTAAGAGAAAGCAAAGAGTATTGGTGAGGGGAAGGGTCCGACCCAGAGGCCGCTTCCTTCCTCCAAGGAAGCAGCCTATGGGTCTGACCCTTCCCATGGAAAGGGCCCAAGCCCTTTAAGGATTGGCCCCAAAAGCCTACAAGGCTTGCCAGTCTTTTGAGGGCAGCCTTGAAGGGAAGGGTCCGACCCAGAGGCTGCTTCCTCGGAGGAAGGCAGGTATCCTGTCAGGCTGGGGAAGCAGGCCTGGAGAGGGCCCAAGAACTTCAAGGATGAGGCCCAAAGTCCTCCTAGGCTGGCCAGTCTCTTGAGGGCAGCCTTGAAGGGAAGGGTCTGACCCAGAGGCTGCTTCCTCGGAGGAAGGCAGGTATCCTGCCAGGCTGGGGAAGCAGGCCTGGAGAGGGCCCAAGAACTTCAAGGATGAGGCCCAAAGTCCTCCAAGGATGGCCAGTCTCTTGAGGGCAGCCTTGAAGGGAAGGGTCCGACCCAGAGGCTGCTTCCTCGGAAGAAGGCAGGTATCCTGTCAGGCTGGGGAAGCAGGCCTGGAGAGGGCCCAAGAACTTCAAGGATGAGGCCCAAAGTCCTCCAAGGATGGCCAGTCTCTTAAGGGCAGCCTTGAAGGGAAGGGTCTGACCCAGAGGCTGCTTCCTCGGAGGAAGGCAGGTATCCTGCCAGGCTGGGGAAGCGGGCCTGGAGAGGGCCCAAGAACTTCAAGGATGAGACCCAAAGTCCTCCAAGGATGGCCAGTCTTTTGAGGGCAGCCTTGAAGGGAAGGGTCCGACCCAGAGGCTGCTTCCTCGGAGGAAGGCAGGTATCCTGCCAGGCTGGGGAAGCGGGCCTGGAGAGGGCCCAAGAACTTCAAGGATGAGGACCAAAGTCCTCCAAGGATGGCCAGTCTCTTAAGGGCAGCCTTGAAGGGAAGGGTCTGACCCAGAGGCTGCTTCCTTGGAGGAAGGCAGGTATCCTGCCAGGCTGGGGAAGCAGGCCTGGAGAGGGCCCAAGAACTTCAAGGATGAGGACCAAAGTCCTCCAAGGATGGCCAGTCTCTTGAGGGCAGCCTTGAAGGGAAGGGTCCGACCCAGAGGCTGCTTCCTCGGAGGAAGGCAGGTATCCTGCCAGGCTGGGGAAGCAGGCCTGGAGAGGGTCCAAGAACTTCAAGGATGAGGCCCAAAGTCCTCCTAGGCTGGCCAGTCTCTTAAGGATAGCCTTGAAGGGAAGGGTCTGACCCAGAGGTTGCTTCCTCGGAAGAAGGCAGGTATCCTGCCAAGCTGGGGAAGCGGGCCTGGAGAGGGACCAAGAACTTCAAGGATGAGACCCAAAGTCCTCCAAGGCTGGCCAGTCTCTTGAGGGCAGCCTTGAAGGGATGGGTGGGCAGCCTTGAAGGGATGGGTCCGACCCAGAGGCTGCTTCCTCGGAGGAAGGCAGGTATCCTGCCAGGCTGGGGAAGCAGGCCTGGAGAGGGCCCAAGAACTTCAAGGATGAGGCCCAAAGTCCTCCAAGGATGGCCAGTCTCTTAAGGGCAGCCTTGAAGGGAAGGGTCTGACCCAGAGGCTGCTTCCTCGGAGGAAGGCAGGTATCCTGCCAGGCTGGGGAAGCAGGCCTGGAGAGGGCCCAAGAACTTCAAGGATGAGACCCAAAGTCCTCCAAGGCTGGCCAGTCTCTTGAGGGCAGCCTTGAAGGGAAGGGTCCGACCCAGAGGCTGCTTCCTCGGAGGAAGGCAGGTATCCTGCCAGGCTGGGGAAGCAGGCCTGGAGAGGGCCCAAGAACTTCAAGGATGAGGCCCAAAGGCCTCCAAGACTGGCCAGTCTCTTAACCCTATCTGGTGCAAGTTGGGTCTGGGCAGACCCACCCTACGGGATTTTTTTCATTTTTAGATAATTTTATTTAATAATCGTTTTTAGTTGATTCTATGATTACCAAAATATGGGAAATTATTAATTATTTTAATTTTCATTAGCCCTTTGATTACGGCCGAGATGAGACCTCACACTTACCACAATCCGGAGGGTTTTCAGACGGTAGTCACCCGTAGCATGCTACCAGACGCACGAAATCGTAAACAATCATTGTAATAGCGTTTGTATTTGTTGTTTTGCTGCAAATTAACCTGTTTTATTTATATGATAATATTGTGATAGTAGCGATCCGTGATATAGATATTATGCAATTAATGTAACAACACAAATAAATAAGCTGCCAGTAATAAAGGAATATTCCAAAATCGGCAATTATTCCAACGGTCACGCCAACCAAATTCGACAAAGTGGAAGGTACAGCGAGCTGAAAACAAAGCAGGTCATTTCTGTCAAAGCACACGTGCATCTCAATATCACCTACATACATACATACAGTATATGTACGAACACACACACATTACTGCATCTATATATATATATATATATATATATATATATATATATATATATATATATATATATATATATATATATATATATATATATATATATATATATATATATATATATATATATGAATCCATGACAACGGCAACAATGATTACACGACACAACAATACATTTTGGACACTAGCGAATATGGACATTTGGAAGGTGACAATCGTATTTCCATGGCTGAGACGTGGGTGGTACGTGAGATGCCGGAATCCTTTTGATGGAAATGACCGGTCGTTGTTTTCTGCTCTTGCTTACCTTCCACCTATGTTGAGTTTGGTGGCCCTGAACGCTGGAATACTACCTTGGGAATAGGGCCTGGGATTATCCCTTGTCCTTCGGACAGATTCCAATTCAATGTTTGATTGACGATGGCGGTCAAAAGTCAGGGGGAAAGTGGAAACAACCTCCTTGAATGGAAATCGTATTAGCCGCAAGTAAAAAGGGAGGTTCCAGAATCCGCATTTGTCAATGAAACAAGGAATTGGAGACTGCCAGGGCTTGGGATAATCCCGGAGGCCCATTTTCAAGCTAATATGCCAACGGTCACGCCCACCAAATTCGACAAAGGTGGAGGGTACAGCGGCTGAAAACAAAGCAGTTCATTTCTGTCAACAGGACACGTGCATCTGAAATGCCACCTACGCGCGTCGTCTGTCACACTTGCATGTGACATGTAAACACAATTGCCACCTCGCCACATTCACTAGGGATCAATATTATAAATCACATTGCTGATCAAAATGTGTAATTGTGTGGTGTGCGTATGTGTATGTATATATATACTATATATGTATGTATATATATACTATATGTGTATGCATGTATATATATATATATATATATATATATATATATATATATATATATATATATATATATATATATATACATATATATATATATATATATATATATATATATATATATATATATATATATATATATATATATATATATATATATATATATATATATATATATATATATATATAATTGACTATATATACATGTGTGAGTACTTATATATATATATATATATATATATATATATATATATATATATATATATATATATATATATATATATATATATATATATATGAAGGCAATGCCCCGAAGGAAAGGGAAACGAGTCTGCTAAGTAAAGGACAATACGTCGAAAAGCCTTGCAATTCTCTGTTGCTTCTCTTTCCTTCGTGGAATTGTCTTTATTTATATATTCATCACGTTCCATATTCTCGTGATTCAGTTATATATATATATATATATATATATATATATATATATATATATATATATATATATATATATATATATATGTGTGTGTGTGTAATATATATACAATTAATTACATATATATGAGTGTATGTATATATGTTTGTGTGTGTGTGTATGTAAAATACAAACACATACTCACACCTATCCCTATAAAAAATAAAAAATTGGATAAATTCCTGTTACAAAAAATGATTAGCCACATATGAACCGTATATATATATATATATATATATATATATATATATATATATATATATATATATATATATAATATACATATATATATATATATATATATATATATATATATATATATATATATATATATATATATATATATATATGCTCGTATATATATATATATATATATATATATATATATATATATATATATATATATATATATATATATATATATATATATATATATATATATATATATATATATATATATATATATATATATATATATTTAATCACTAACATTTTGGAATTTGTTCAATTATTTTTGAACCAATATTCGGGGAAGTTGTAGGGTTTTGTAGATCATTTTATTCTGTTATAATTTTCTACAGATATTTTTCTTTTCCTTCAATTATTCTAGTGGTACCTGTTTACTTACATCTTATTTTTGAGAAACATCTAATGAAAATGTCAGCAAATGCCGCATGAAAGTTGGGTATTGTTCTTAAGTCCTCATATACTTATATGAGTGATTAAATCAGTGCAACATTTTTTAGGTAATTTGTCCTTCCTTTACTAGGATACTGTTCTCCGGGAGATGTCTGCTTCTGCCAGAGATTTATATCTTTTAGAGTGGTTCGAGGTGGAAGGTTTCTTTGGCAGCTATGCCTTGGACTATAGACGGATGGTCTCTTGTTTGTCACTTTTTCATAAGTTGTATTTTGACATATCTTTCACATTCTCAGTTGATCCCTGATCCCCTGTTGCTGCTGAGAGAGAGCAACCAGATTCGCTGAACAGCAGCATCAATGTGCAGTAAATGTACCTCGCCTTCGAACTTTTCAGTTCCAGGGGACCTTTATTTCTCACGCCTTACGACTGTGGAACAGCCTCTTTACTGAGGATGTGTTGCAAACGGAACTTCAAAAGTTCAAGTGAATGTAATGCATTACTACCCTTATGCAATACATCTTGTATTTAATACTTTGTTTACATTTTTATTTATTTATTGTTAGTACATCTGTTTTCTAATAACTGATCTCCTCTTTCTGTATTTCCTACTACCTTCTGTTATTTCACTCGAATGAACACAATTTCAAGTTAGTTACCCCTGTGGGCTTGTTTCATATGGATAGTGTTCATCTTCTGAATAATAATAATAATAATAATAATAATAATAATAATAATAATAATAATAATAATAATAATAATAATAATAATAATAATAATAATAACAACAACAACATTGTCTATATTCATTAATCTCATGGTAACGGTTATTATATTGTTATTATTATTCTCATATATCATAAATCATCAATACCATGATTACCAGATTTACATTACATCCGACTCATTTTATATTTTATGATATCCAGTCTTCAAAGGACAGAAAAGGAACATTAAACGCAAAATAGTAATTTACTCTCTCTCTCTCTCTCTCTCTCTCTCTCTCTCTCTCTCTCTCTCTCTCTCTCTCTCTCTCTCACTAAAGACTAAAGCCATAATTTGATGAAGAAAATTATAATACGGATGAATTTCAACATTTATTTTTACAAAAATCTTTTTGCTGTAGATAAAAAAACAAAATCAGAAAATGTATAAACACATAAGACTCAATATGATTGGAAGAAGCTTTTATGACATAAGTTGAATGAAATCAAATAATGTGAATAACAAATGGTTATGAATCTGAATATTTAATAAGCTGAACATAATAATCTTGACAAAACTTTTACGACAGAATTCTAGTAATTCAGAAGTGTGTGGTATTCTCTGAAACAAGGAGCGACACATAGTCCTACATTGCAGTCTTTACACATGAAATATGTCTGCTGGCCTTTCTTGGGCCTACGGGATGTATGCGAGCACACACGACATCTTAGTCTAGGTCGCAGTTGTTTTTCTGTTGAGGGAACTGGATCAGGAAAGTGTCTTTCTGTTAGCCGCCTTGGCTGCGTTATTACGGTGCGGGTAATTATCTTGTTAGGTGCTGGAGGGTACCTTTCAATCAACTGCAGAACGACTGACTTAGAAAACTGTAAATATGACCCTTTCTTGCCAGTAACAAATCCATGCAAGTGATGACAGTTTACTAGTATCATATCAAGCAGACGGAAAAATAGTTTTATGTACCATCTCGTGGTTTTACGGATACACTTCACAGAACTAATAAGCATGTCGTTCTTGTCCACAATCCGCATTTTCTTATTATAGTCAACAACGCATGCAGGTTTTTGCACAAATTCCCCTGGTCGACACCTTTTTTCACAGTCTACCATTATATTTTCATGTACTGAAGATAACATATACACTGTCCTGTTATCCTGCCATTTTAAACCTAATATTCCATTGCAGTTTTGAGACGAAATCTCAGATTTGTTCACATCAGGAAATTTAGGCATAAATTTCCTATTTTTCCGGACTGTTCCACATGCTCCTGTTTCGTTGTCGCCCAAATACTTGAGCAGTTTTGGGCTGCAATACCAATTATCGAAATACAGGATGTGATGTTTTCCGAGATGCGAGGCCATAAATGTTTTTACCACAGAACCAGATACCCCTAGATCCTCATCTACCAATATCTCTGTATCTTTTCCAGTATAGATTATAAAATCGACAATATAATCCGTTTTGGCATCACAAAGTTCAAATATTTTCACTCCAAATCGACTTCTTTTATCTGGAATGTACTGCTTGAAACTTAGCCTTCCCTTCCATAACATTAAACTTTCATCTATGCATAAATCCTGGAAAGGTTGAAATTTTTCCCGGAATTTTCTACGCACACTGTCGAGCACGGGTTTAATTTTTTTTAGTTTATTATCTGGGCTTGTTTCCTGTGAATTATCAACGAAATGTAGAACCCGTAGAATTTGAAGAAATCTGTCCCTTGCCATCAGCCTTCTCACTCCTTTTGTCTCGAATGTCTCAAGCGTAGTCCAGTAATCTACGATGCGATGTTTACTTATATGCGACATGATCATAATCACACAAAGGAACCGTATCATTTCCTCCACAGTAACCTGAGCAAATTTTCGCAAATACTTTGGCACTGCATCTCCTAGCGTATCAACAAGGAATCTCTGATAACGGTTTGTCTCTTCAGCAATCAGCCCCATAAATTCGTTGTCGAAAAATTCAAAAAAAAATAGTCTACTTCCTTTGAATTTTCATTCACATTACATTTCGACGTAATGCCACTGCCACTGCTGTCAAATATGAAATCTCTGGGCTGGAAATTGCTGGCAGCCCACTCCCACTCATCACCTGGGTCACTTCGCTGTCTCCGCCTTCTTTTGACACCTTGGCTTTCATTTGTAGGTGGCAGATTTTCGTCATTTTCACTGTCGGTTGATATTTCATCACTGTCTCTTGTACCAGGACCCTAATTATCCATTTCATTTCCTTCTAAATCCGATTCATTTTCATATCCAGAAAATGAGTCGAGAAGGTCTATAAAATAGTTATCCTCGTCGAGAGCTCTTCTCTCGATCTGCCGGCGGTCAACTCGAGGATGTCGTACCCTTGACCCCTCCTCCTGTGACATCTTGATGAAGACTAATGAATTTTAGGGAAACACGTGAATTTATATGAATTCGCTGTATGGCAACTGACAGACTGTTACCATATCAAGAAAAAGAGGCCAGTATTTCAATCATCAGTCCTTCACATAAAAGGAAATTACCGGTGCTCGTATACGACACAACAGTGTTCCGGGCCAGTTTATTAAATGCGTCGTATACGTTACAACCGAAATCAAAGGGTTAAGTATATTTTTCATTTAACCAGTTTTAAAGTTGAATGCTCAACTTAAATGTCGACATTTAATTTTCTCAGACCTTTGTGAAACGTGATAAGCAGGTACTTCATTGGTCGGTGATTCTTTCACCTCAGTAATTTCTTTTCATTTTGCCCAGACCTAATTTTCAAGGTTACAGGTCAGTTAAAGGTCAAAACGTAATTTTACTCTGATAATGACGAAATTAGGTTGCTATACCAAATTCCACGGCTCTTTGCAGCTAAGCCCGGCCCACTGCACGCCAATGATTGGCTAGCTCTCGAAAGGGGAATGACGTCACACTAACTAAAAGTCCATATGATTACCACTACGGATTTGACTCCGTTCGGTAATATTGAATTCTTTGCATGAACGATGAAATCGCAGATTTGAGTTCCCGGAGTTGTGAAGTATGCAATTGATATCTCCGATAAAAGATATATTAGTTATATATCATCATGAGGATCTTGGATCATTCTGTATGTACATCTTTTTTTTTATTTTGATCATGTGCAGCCTAAATACACAAACATCTTGCTTTATTTTTCTTTAAATTAGCGTTGGCCTACATAAGCGGTTCCACATAAACCACATTAATTGAAATGAAGCATAGACTTATAAAGCCAGTTCCGGTATTAGGGAATTAGGTCATCATAATCTTCATGTCAAATGTTAATATCATTGTGAGATTAGGCCTACATATCAAATTTTTATATTATGGGGCAATGACACCGCATAGGCCTACACGTCAATTTCTTATATTTTGAGGCAATGACGGGAAAGGCCTACGTGTCAATGTCTTTTATTTTGAAGTAATGACAGGGCATAGGTTTACACATTAAATTCTTATATTTTGAGGAAATGACAGGGCATGGGCATACATGTCAGTTTCTTAACGCAAATATTTTTCTATCTGCATCTGTTAGAAAAAGAGTAGGTTTAATTAATATAGTAGCTTCAGCTCCACGATATATAATGTACAGTATATGCAGGATTTTCGGCGCTTGAATGATACAGATGCCATTAAGGGAAAACTTTCCTTCAGTATTTGTTTTTACTTAAATCCCTTGGTTATTTTTCGCTGTTTTACATTTTCCTTCTTAAGAAGCAAGTAGATTCTTCATCTGCTGTTCTAGCATCCGGTATTTGTTTATGCTTAAGAAAAAAAATGAAAGTTTGCAACTTAATCTCTAACAAGGGGATTGTTTTTTTAACTGAAGGTACTAGTTTTCCAGAGTTCTAAGTAATTTCAGGCGTTCAGATCAAGTTCTCTCTCCATCAGGATATCAACGGTTTATTCGTTTATCCACAGCTTTTTCTGATGCATAAAATAAAAACATATTCTCGTTCTGTCCGTCTGTCTGTCTGTCTCTTTTTCTAGGCATTAATATTTTTTTCACAGACCCTTTTTCCTCACTTCGACCAACATAGAGAGAGAGAGAGAGAGAGAGAGAGAGAGAGAGAGAGAGAGAGAGAGAGAGAGAGAGAGAGAGAGAGAGAGAGAGAGAATGCGTATGTTCAATAAAGCATTGAAAAATATTTTTAGACTAGGACAAAAGGAATAATGGTCAAAAGCAAGCGCATTTTTTTCTTCAGTTTTCATTTCCTTTTTTGAACGACCAGGTTTTTTTTTTTAGGTGGCATATAATTTTTCTTACACTTTCTCTTTTTTAACGAGTTTAAGGATGCAAAATTTCTCATATTCTTTGGTACTGTGCTGGTGACTTATTTGTTTTTGGTAAGTAATGCAAAAATTTTTTTTTTTTTTTTTAAGCTTTCGTGACTTACACTTGCTTCAAAAATGTGTATATGCTTGATCCTGACAAGGTTTTATAGTTACTTTCACGTCTTTTATTCTAATGTTTCAATTTTCATTGCAAACATTATTTAATTTTCTTTCTTTACGATAACATTTGGTAACAAAAAGTTATTATTTCCATTGTTATATTTGGCCTATGCACTCTTGATTGATCTAGAGCCAAGGTGCTCATATAGAATGCACCCTTCAGTACATATTATGATAGTTGGAAAGAACGTGGGGTGACATTCATAAGTAGGCCTATTCGTGAATGGTTTGCTCTGCCTCTGAAATAGTCGTATGAAAGCGGAAATGGAATTTCATTCATAGGGAAGTAACGACTCCCTGTCCTTTGAACGAAGCTAATCATAGGGAATGCAAGACTTTCATATCCATGAATATTCAGTGATATGGTCAACAGAGGTAATCAAATCAGCATTGGCATAACTAGTGTTAGTGGCGCCCGGAGCGGACTCTGAAAGTGCCGCCCCATTTCCGTGCTAAAAAGTACTAAAGTGGTGAAAATCAATGGCACATTTTAAACCTTAACATCTCAAGCATTTATTTTATTTAATGAAGCTAAAACAAAAGCAACACAGCAGATTTACAACGAAACCCTACGAGCTTTGTTAGAAGCGAATTCGTTGATACGTCACTTGCTCAAAAGATGTCGGAGTGCCGCCCCCGCGGACAGTATTTACGCCATGGAAGATAGATAAACAGTAAACATTGTGTGATTGCTGGCTGACGCTGCCTAGAATTCTCAGATTTCCGAATTATCAGAATTTTGTAAATATGGTTGCAACCTTGGTTGTAGCTCATTTAATTTTTGGCATATTTTCATACTGTAACTCTTCGCTTAATGTCGCTATATCCTAAGTCTTGGCGTTTTATGCAATTATCTTTATTCGAAGTGTATTTTATCTTCTGAAACATGGCAACGATCGTCCAGTATGCTCAATAAAAATAAGTGCTGACAACAGTCAACCTCTTAATAAATTTTAGCAACAGTTTAACCTACAATGTCAAAGACAAGATTTAACGATGTGACTGTAAATGGGCTCGCCAAAATATAAAAGATTATAAAAGAATTAGTCCTTAGCTTAGTTAACACTATTCTTGCTCATTTTAATGTATAAATGAACCCGTACCAGATTATTACCGTTTAGTTATTCTCTTCGCGGTAGAACTATATAGTAGCTCCGCGGCGGCGACTGCCTTCTAACTTAACTTTTTCTACAGTTTTTTGGTTGCTAATTATGAATTTACATTTAATTTTTGGCGCTCGAGTGTAATTAACCTGTAATTAACCCGTGAAGTCCATCCAACAGGGGGTTTCCATACGCGATCTTCACAAGACAGCGCACGGGTATATACGTCTGTTTCGAACAGTTCATATCCCGTCTGGCAAGTGCAATAATTTGTTAACGCATGGGTAACCCCCCCCCCCCCCCCGCCAGTACTAAACACGGCGAAGGAACATTCCATTTGGCCGACAACAAACAGATGCACCGCCAGTATCAGAGCCTCTAAAAGTGTAGAAAAAAAAAAAAAGAGTTGAAAAGGTAAAAACAGGCGCGGAGCTAATACCTTAGAATTACCCTCTTCGCTAACTTATAAACTGACAAATTTATGAGCTTATTGCATGTCCCCGTCAAACACGGGATAGCTACCGAGCGTTCATAATTCTTATTCGTGACCTTCTGTCACGAACAGTCACCAGAGATTTCACATATGTCACCCACTCAACACAGCCGTTTTCTTTGAAGAAACAAACCCATGATAGAAAACTTAACTTATGATTTTTATGGCAAGACTTATAAATATTTGAATAAGCGCAGTTGCCTACGATTCCGATGAAGGAAATTATAATCCGGTGAGGAACTGTAGTAGGCTACCAAAGTAAGCCCCAATACTTTCTTTCTACTTTATTTCATATGTATTGTACAACGTTTCGAACATATGTTTTTCTTCTGGTTCTGTGAAAATTATATATATATATATATATATATATATATATATATATATATATATATATATATATATATATATATATATATATATATATATATACTTCTTCTTCGTTTTAACGTGCATTTTGTTCCCATTTTTATATGGGGGTAAGCACGATGCCTTCTTTTGAAGAACTTTGATTTGGTGGTGGGGTAGGCCATAGCCTCGATCGGCTGCCCTGCCTGACATCGCTTAGACCCTGGTAACGAATGTGTACATGTATTGTACCAAATCCCCAGCTCCCTTTCTCCCAGCAGCGAGGAGGACTGGGCGGGTAGGTCGACAGTTCGAGACGTGTAAGGTGTCTGTTATGTTTTTAGAAGATGTTGGAGTGGCTTTGTTTATGTGTGTATTAGTCTGTAACGCGCATTTGCTTTCAGCAAACCTATCCGTTGATTACATACATAATCCCGGGGTGTCTACACGGATAGCAAAGTGTCTGCCTTCTCTGACCGGTCGGCTGCGGGGATTGAACCCTCGCCATAGACTTCTATGAAGTCTGAGGTTGCTGCTTCTACCAACCGAGCCATCGAGGCTCCATATATATAAATATATATATATACATACACATATATATATATATATATATATATATATATATATATATATATATACATACACACACACATATATATATATATATATATATATATATATATATATATATATATGTATGTATATATATATATATATATATATATATATATATATATATATATATATATATATATATATATATATATATATATATATATATATATATATATATATATATATATATATATATATATATATATATATATATATATATATATATATATATATATATGATTATTATCACTTTTGTACATGATTCATTTATCACACATTACCACAGGTGAAAAATAAGAAACGGGGTGTAGGTCCTGACCGGTTTCGACTTTATTTCCAAGCCATTGACGAAGGACTGATACAGAGTATGAGAAGTCACAAATATATATATTACAAGAACAGTACTGATGAACATACACAACCGTTAGAGACTAAATATCCCCACTCAGGCCGGTGTCGAGGTAGGAGTGGCCTTTAAAACTCATTTGGCTAAAAATCACAATATACTCTCAGGGGACATTGCTGATAAACAGACCATACGCCACCTCAGATCCACACCTGACAGTGTTAAGTAACTTATATATGGAATTTTTTGAAAAGAAGATATTAAACAACATAATCCCACGTAATGTAACATGGTTTAGGTATGTTGACGACATAATTTGTGTATGGCAGGGAACCAAGATGTAAATAACTTTTTTGCCAAGTTAAATCAATTAGTACCATCAATTAAATTCACGATGGAAATGGAAAATGATGGGTGCTTACCGTTTTTGGATGTCCTCATACGAAGAAATAGTAGTGGGTTTAAATATAGTTTGTATAGAAAACCCACTAATATTTCTTCCTATGTGCATTTCTATTCTGGACAAAGCAATAAGGTTAAAAAGTCAGTGTTTTCATCTATGTTTTTAAGAGCATTACGGGTATGTAGCCCTGAATATATTGATGATGAAATAGATAAGATTAGGAATGCAGGCAAGAAATTGAAATATCCTGATAGTGTATTAAACATTGCATTTGAAGCGGCAAAAAAGACTATGTATCAAAACCAGAAAGAACCTTACAACACAAAAAAATTTGCTTGTTTTGCCTTATAATAATAATATGAAAGATATCCCTCATCTTCTTAAGAATTTTGGTGTTAATGTCGCATTTAAGAACAATACAACAATGAAAAATGTACTTATCAAGAACTCCCCTGACAATACTAAAGGGTGTGTATATAAAATTCCGTGTAAGTCTTGTGACAACTTTTATATTGGCCAAACCGGGAAAGCACTGGAAAAAAGAATTGAACAGCATAAGAAATGTGTGAGATATGCACAAGGGAACAGTGGTATATTTGTTCATGTTAGTGAGAACAATCATGCTATCAACTGGGAAGGGGCAAAAAGGATTGTATATTCTAATAATGCACTAGAAAGGAACATCATTGAATCTAGCTTTATAAAAGAAAGTTACAACCATAATATGAATATCAGTCAAGGGATGTATAAACTTGATCCTTTAATATCAAAAGAAATTTGTAAATTGTTTAAACTTCAAGGTAGGCAGTAGAGATGTATGAAAGTAGGATTATCATATTTGTAAACACAGTACGAGGGTAGTAATGTTAATGAGTTTCCAAACTCCGCCTCCGTGACACCTGTCAGGTGTGGATCTGAGGTGGCGTATGGTCTGTTTATCAGCAATGTCCCCTGAGAGTATATTGTGATTTTTAGCCAAATGAGTTTTAAAGGCCACTCCTACCTCGACACCGGCCTGAGTGAGGATATGTAGTCTCTAACGGTTGTGTATGTTCGTCAGTACTGTTCTTGTAGCATATATATTTGTGACTTCTCATACTCTGTATCAGTCCTTTGTCAATGGCTTGGAAATAAAGTCGAAGCCGGTCAGGACCTACACCGCGTTTCTTATTTTTCACCTGTGGTAATGTGTGATATATATATATATATATATATATATATATATATATATATATATATATATATATATATATTTATATATATATATATATATATATATATATATATATATATATATATATATATATATATATATATATATATATATTTTTTTTTTTTTTTTTTTTTTTTTCAGAAGAAACCCAGCCATCAAATGCTTCATTCAAAGCTGGAAAATTCAACAGTGCATTTTGGGCACTGCCTAACAAGGAAGGGCAAGAGGAATATAGGCCCCTCCCTTAATCCTTTAATTGTCTTTCAACTTTCTCTTCTCGAACATATGACTGCGGGAAACTTTTGTTTACACAGACACGAGGTTGTGAGGAGCCTAAAGCACCGGGAAGGTAGATTAAGAGAAAAGGACAGCTGGCATGCATACCTGGGGCTGAGTCATAGATAACATCAACCCCAATCTACCTGCGGGTAATCTCCTGACCCCTGACCGAAATCATATAAGGGTCTCACCGAAGGAACAAGGGAGAGACACACTGCTGGACGCGAGTGAGACACATCTCCTTCAGAGAGCCATGCCCTGCCACGTGGTCCTATCTTGTAGGGACCTTTAGTCTTCTTACCAGTGAAGCCCTCAGCCTTTTCTCTGCCGACATTTTCCCTTGCTAAAGCCACCTCTTCTACAAGGTAAAGTGATGTGTTACAAAGGTTCTTCCCATCAGTCACACTGTTTTAATTTTCGTACTAAACTTCCTATTTCCATTTCTAAGTGCCAGTATTTCCATATCAATCTTGCCTTGTTAGGACAGTATTACGTAAATGCTTGTGTTTAAATAATTACATAACATCGTGTGTTCAAGGCTTCTTGTCCTATGTATATTTTACTGCGATCTTACTGGCTTTTAATTCGTGAATCTCTCCCTTTACAGAGGGTTTGTTAGTCGTGGAAATATCTCTTGACTGTGACTTGTGTCAGCATTGTCACACCGACGGATATAATTTCAAGTTTTCCCAGTTATAATTAACCTCTCAGGCCTTGCATGCCTGATTAGTCCATTTCATCCTCTGATATTTCATTTCATGTAAATACACGTAATTTTAAACTTACCCTAACGTGTTTACTTACAAATTCCTTGTGAGTAGAGCCCTCAGCTCAGATAATTTCCCCCTTTTTCCTTATTTTTTATGATTTCCTGAATCAACAGCAATAAGATTTTATTCAAAAATAGAGGTAATAACCAATCATTTATTTAGAGTCTATAACTGGCTCATGGTATGCACTTCCCCAGGAAAAATCGTATATATATATATATATATATATATATATATATATATATATATATATATATATATATATATATATATATATATATATATATGAAATTTTTTATCACACCGTGATTTATATACAATCATGAAGCTACAAATGTCGTTTAATATCAAATTCACGCTACCTCGAGAGTATCTCCGATGGAGAATTATCACCGAAGGGGAATTTATATAAGTGATAAATGAACAGCGTCCCAGTGGTACCTGTTCATTTATCACTTATATAAATTCCCCTTCGGTGATAATTCTCCATCGGAGATACTCTCGAGGTAGCGTGAATTTGATATCAAACGACATTTGTAGCTTCATGATTATATATATATATATATATATATATATATATATATATATATATATATATATATATATATACATATATATATATATATATATATATATATATATATATATATATATATATATATATATATATATATATATATATATATATATATATATATATATATATATATATATATATATATATATATATATATATATATATATATATGTGTGTGTGTGTGTGTGTGTGTGTGTGTGTGTGTGTGTGTGTGTATGTGTATCTCTCTCTCTCTCTCTCTCTCTCTCTCTCTCTCTCTATATATATATATATATATATATATATATATATATATATATATATATATATATATATATATATATATATATATATATATATATATATAAAAATATATATATATATATATATATATATATATATATATATATATATATATATATATATATATATATATATATATATATATATATATATATATATATATATACATATACAGGGTGTTTCGAAATTAGAGCCCCCCCCCTCTACAGCATAAACTAAAATTGATATGGACAAAAACAAAAGTAATTCAGAACAGGTATTTATATAAGTTTCTCTCTGAGTATTTAATATTTTGTGTGGCCTCCACCTGCCAGTACCACAGCCTGTATTCTTGAGGGGTATGATGTCTTTTGACTCCTGAGAAAGGACTTCAGGCCTTCCAAGATTCTCACTCTTTTCGCGATGACAGTCATATGGATTTTTGTTCCAGTTTTTTTTAATAAAGGATCCATCTCTTTTAATGTATTTAGCTATCCAGGAACGTGAAATGAAGGATGCGCCAGCATCCCTGGCCTCTCAGAAGGCTATAGCCCGGATTCGGTCAATCCATCTGATTTCCTCCGAGTCGTTAGCCATGGCTGTATCTAACTCCGTCACTTAGTCTGAAAATACAAGAAATGTAAAATGAAAAATAGCTTAATAGAAACTTAAAATCATGTACTTGGAGCTAGGTTATAGCA
>JANJGK010000020.1:42883260-42915760 GCA_039081455.1 Macrobrachium rosenbergii | reverse complement strand
ATTCTTCATATTTTTCTTCATGTCTGTGCCAGTGAACCTGTTCTATGGGGCAGGAGGGAGAAATGATGGAGATCCTCCCCCACCTGATGATGATATTGATACGTGTAGTGATATATCTGACGTCAGTTACTTTGAACAACAAATACTTTCTTCAAGTGATGATAATGAAGAGAATGATGATGATGACGATGATGATGTAAGTGGTAAGTGGAATTGGAGAGTCTTCTCATATCTACGAGTTAGGGAAAGACAAAACAACAAAGTGGTATACAGAATGTCCAAGGACTGGAAGGATGTCACAGCAAAACATTGTTCGTGAAAAAGTTGGTCCTCCTAGTGCCTTTGCACCACACAGTGAACTTGCTGCTTTTAACTTTTTCATACCAGATGGAATGATTGAAACAATTCTTGAAGCAACTAATCAAAGAGGATGTAATGTGTATGGTGAAGACTGGATGGACGTGAATGCAGTAGAACTTTTGAGTTGGATTGGACTTCACATTAGATGTGGAATTGACAGGGATAATTCTCGTCACATTGATGAGCTATTTTGTACCAAGACTGGCCCTCCTATCCAGTATGCTACCATGAGTCGAGTTCGTTTCCTACAAATAAAAAGATATTTAAGATTTGATAACATGAACACTCGAATCGAACAAAAGAATGGTGTACAAGGATGCTGGCACCTATATATGATGTTTTCCAGAATTTTGTTGAATCATGTCAAGTCAATTACAAAGCTAGTGAATATGTAACTATTGACGAGTCTCTTGTACCATTTGGAGGAAGATGTCAATTCAAGGTGTACATGCCAAGTAAACCTGATAAGTATGGTATAAAAATATGGGTCATAGCAGATGCAACAAAAGCTCTCCTTCTAAATGCTCAAGTTCATGTTGGAAAAATTGATGGAAAACCTGAAAGAGGGCAGCCGCAAAGAGTTGTTCGTGACCTAATAACAACCATTGAAAATACTGGTAGAAACGTAACTACAGACAACCTCTTTACAGATTACAGCCTAGTTAAAGAGCTTCTTAACAAGAATCTTACAATGCTGGGTACTTTGAGGAAGAATAAAAAGGAAATTCCTCCATCATTTCAAAGATCAAAGGATCGTAAGGTCTACTCGACAGAATTTGGCTTTTCCAAGGAAGATCGAATTATGATCTGTAGTTATGTCCCGAAGAAAGATGCGGCTGTTTTATTGTTAAGTTCAATGCATTTCAACAGGGCCATAGAGCCAAAAGAACCTTTCAAACCGCATGTTATACTTGACTACAATGCAACAAAAGGTGTTGATCAATTAGATCAGCTTGTGAAGAACTACACGTGTAAGCGCATATCAAACTGATGGCCACTGGCTATATTTTATTGGATTTTGGATGTTGCTTGTTACAACGCCTTTGTGTGTTTCATGATGAAAAACCCTACAGCATATAAAGGGCCACGTCAGCGAAGGAAGTTCTTAACAGAGTTAGTAGAACAGTTATGCTTGCCACAGAAAAATGTCGTTTTGAGTCATCTGGAAGATATATGCCAAATCATGTTAAGATGTGTATGAAGGCATTTGTTAGTGAAGATGATAGTTCGACATCAGCGTCACAGGCTGAAGGATACCTAACAAAAAGAAAGAGATGTGGATTTTGTCCTAGGAAGATAGACAGGAAGACGCAAAAGTCTTGCCATACCTGTAAAAAACCTATTTGTGATGAGCACTCATTATCAGTTTGTGTTGAATGTTTACCGGATTCGTAAATCACTTATTTTGGAACTACAATGTTAGATATTTTATACATATTTAGGTGTACTTATTTCCTTCGTATTTCTGTACACAGGCATTATTTAAAATATTATAAAATAATGTTTTAAGAGAGTTTCTTATGCAAATGTTAGTATTATTTATGATCAGAATAAAAATTCAGCTCTAATTTTTGTGTCTATTCATTTTCATGATACTTTCTTTAAATAAGATCTCAGACATTGATATTATTACGTTATGAGCAAGTTTCATGGTTAAGAATGATGAAAAATTAACCTATAGATGGCATACAATCACCTAAATATAAAAAGCTTTGAAAAACTCACAAAATTTGGTAGGATCAGGATTTAAGCAAATAAATACAAAATATAAAAAGAAAAAAAGGATATATTGTTGGATAGCTTCATAAAAGAAACCATTAAAACATATGAAAACAATAAAATTGTTTCAACTTCAATAACATGGAGGATACCCATTATTTAATTTGGTGTCTCACAGACCCCCACCTGGCATTCCGTGTTAGAAAATTTCACCTGGCGTACGAAGGGTTAAGCCAGCAATATCGTTTAATATCCAGTTCATGATTTCTTTGGAATGACTTACACACCATGGTAATTATAATTTATAAGTGCTACGTCCCGTCCCCGGCAGGAAAAGAAGCACTTATCAGTTATAATTCACCTTAGGTGTAAGTTATTCTTAAGTTATAGTAAACTGGATTCTAGATGATAGTTAATACCTAATATTTGTGAATATAAATATACATACACACACACACACACACACACACACATATATATATATATATATATATATATATATATATATATATATATATATATGTGTGTGTGTGTGTGTGTGTGTGTGTGTGTGTGTGTACATATGTATATATACAGTATACACCACACATATATATACACATATACATACACACACACACTCACACACACACTCCCGATGGCCTTTAAGTCCAAGTTCAGCCCCAATAGGAAGTGGGGGTGATGAGGGGTGAAATATAAAATGTCAAAAATGCTAGGCAATGTAACTGAAACAACTACCTTAACAGGAAAGGGAAAGAGAGAGAGAGAGAGAGAGAGAGAGAGAGAGAGAGAGAGAGAGAGAGAGAGAGAGAGAAGAAAGAGAGAGAGAGAGAGAGAGAGAGAGAGAGAGAGAGAAGAGAGAGAGAGAGAGAGAGAGAGAGAGAGAGAGAGAGTCTGTCAGTTGTATATCAGAGTTTTCCTGGGGAGCGCAGGGTTGGTTAACTTGTATATATATAAAAGTGAATGTTTGTATATTTGCTTGGATCCTATAGAAATCTAAGCCTCTTGACAGACCCAGAAAAAATTTTGCACATGGCCTCTATGTCACCCCAGAAAGGTTTATAACTCAAAATCAAAACCCTACCCCGTGGCAGACATACAAACACAGACAAAACAAATGAAACTTTGTTTTTACGTTATCTTTTCCTCCAGTGCTATATGGATTAATTCTCATTTTTCACCTGACTCCATCTTTTATTCCAGGCGCTCTCAGGCGTATGGTTAACCTACAACAATAAATCCAAATCCCCTATAATTTATATTTTTTATCAGAATTTCCTTGAATTTTGATCATAATTTATGAGAATTATTAATATCATTGTATATTACCTCGATGAAATCAACATTGAAGATCTACAGGTTATAAAACTAGGGGAACATGACAAAGTTCCAGCTTCCCTTCCACTTCTATGGGAAAGGAATCGGTGATATATATCACTCATTTAACTCCTCCCACTGCAAACCCTGTAATCAGTTCAGTACATCCAAAAAATTAAACAGGAGTGTTTGCCTGTATAAGAATTACTTCAATTCAGTCATAAAGCAATGTAAAAAATAACTTCTACCATGACACCAGTCAACCCTTACAATTCTCGCCACGGAAAAAAGTAGTGACAGACCAAATGTTTCTGTGACAGGGTTACCCCTTCATTAAAAAAACTGCTCATGTCGAAATTACCACATTTTTTTCGGTATTCATCTTAAGTCAAACGTATTTTAATCGTGCCCTGCTAATAAAATACAAATTCTTAAGTACCCTGAGGTATTACCATCATTACATCTAAGTACTTAATCCATGAAAAAAAAATTGTAGTCATGGGCACAACTTTGGAGACCAAATGCTCCTGTGACAGATCTACCTTCTCATTAAAAAATCACTCGTGAAGAAATTACCACATTATTTTTTCAGAGTTCATCTTAAGCCAAACGTATCTTAATTATACATTGCCAATGAAATACAAATTCTTAAGAACCTTGAGGTTTTACCATTATCATAATATCTAGAACGAATTTCCCTCGGTTTGTTGTACAGTGAATTTCACTTCTGCTGAAAGGGAGACAGTCCTTCTTCCCCCCACCCCCCCGCCCCAACACACACACACATACACAGACACACCTTAGTACGTATCTAGAAGAATAAGATTTTTAATTTATTGTCTTTGTTCAATGATGTCGTTTATTATTTTCTAGTAGGGGATGTAACTTCCTCTCCCCCTTTATCTTCCCCTCACTCTCCCCTCCCCTCCCCCTTCCACTTCCCCCTCTGCCTTCCCTCTTCCCTTCTTTTAACCTCACCCTCCCGTCCCCTATCCCTTCATTCTCCCTTCCTCCTCCCCTTCCCTCCCATGTCATTCACCCCCTTCCCCCTCCCCTCCCCTCCACCTTCCCCTCCTGTTTCCCCTACCTTTCCCCTCCCCACCCATCCCCTTCCCTATTCCCCCTCCTGTATCTTCTTACTTCTTTCCCCTTTCCCCCACCTTCTTCTCTCTTTCCTCCCCCTCCCCATTCCCTCTTCCCTCCCACTACCCGCAGACTGTTATTGAGAGTTTTAACGGGCCCTACCCGTAGGCTGTTATTCAGAGTTTTTCCGGGCAGTGCCGGGTTGGTCAGTTTGTAACAAAGGCATGAGTGAGAGGCTGCGTCTACAAACTTACTGATTTATTCAAACAACAAACAGACAGGTCAAAGCTCTTGTGGGCGGAAATGTAATGCCTGACACGAGGCGAACAAAACAGAGGTCAGAGTACAACCAACTGTGTTTGTTGGATAGTGGAAAAACATACATAAATCGATATACAAAACATGAATGAAGGTATGATACATATAGCTGAAATGCTGATATTATAATGTCTACGTTAAGAATGATACATTTAACAAAAACGATAAGATGAACACGAATATATGTTGTGTTTCTCGTATGCGTGCGCTTGGCGTGCGGAGATCTCGTTGTGAGGGGATTAGCTGGCCAGGTGAGATGAATGGTGTGTGTAGGTCCGTGTGGGACCCTACAAGCTAGCACACACACAGATATATATATATATATATATATATATATATATATATATATATATATATATATATATATATATATATATATATATATATATATATATATATATATATATATATATATATATATATATATATATATATATATATATATGTGTGTGTGTGTGTGTGTGTGTGTGTGTGTGTGTGTGTGTGTGTGTATGTGTGTGTGTATGTGTGTGTGTGTGTGCATGCGTGGCGTGGGTTGCTTGCAGTGACATATAACTCAGTGTCAATGTATCGCTTTCTAATTCAAGGATTCATTAATTCGTATTGCAATATGAAGGTAAAATTTGTTGTATTTTTAAGAAGATTTATATTTAAGATTTAAGAACCATACATAGACCAGATTTATCGAAACAATTAGCTCAACAGTAGTTTTATCACAAAGACAGTAGTTGTAGTATGAACATTTTTTATAAAAAGAATCTCAGATCTTTACTTGATATCAGTAATTAAACAAGTAAAAAATGAGCCAAAGTTCCTTCGGCGCAATTGAGTTTTCTGTACAGTGTATAACGTTGTATAAAACTATCAGCTACGGCTCCGCAACGCTCAGTTACTCCCCAGATGCAGCTGAGTGAAGACGCGTCGCATTTCTCCAGAAAGCGCTGCCAGATGCACGAAACATGACTAAACATAATCTTAAATCATATATAACTATAGAGGCTAGAGGGCTGCAATTTGTTTTGTTTGATGATTGGAGAGTGGATGATCAACATACCAATTTGCAGCCCTCTAGCCTCAGTAGTTTTTAAGATCTGAGGGCAGACAGAAAAAGTGCGGGCGGACAGACATGGCCGTCACAATAGTTTTCTTTTACGGAAAACTGACAAGGACACACATCTGAAAAAAAGCGTGAAAATATTATTCAGTAACAAAAACTTAAAGACCTCTGGAACTAGAAAGAAAGGAGGAAGATTTCCTATCTTGAAACCTCTAAACATTCGATCGCTTTCCTTCTTTATTTTCAGTCACAGATTATTCATCCATCTCAAACAGGATAAAGTGAACACGTCAATCATCCACACGCATCTGAGAGGACCGGAAAGCGAAAAGCCGTTCTCAGCCGATATCTGAAAAAAAAAATGATCGCCTTGCTATTGTCATAAAAATGACAATAATCTTTCTACAGCATTATTATTAAGTATAAGAATTATCTTTTACGTTATTCATTGTAATAAAGACAGGTATATATTAAACTACTGGTGATAATCTAGATCCAAAACTTCATTTACAAAAAACTGGTCAATTTAGGTATCTTGCTTCCCAAGTTCCATAATCACTATAATACCGTTTTTAATTTATCACAATATGTACTTTCAAAAAAAGGAAAAATTTCTCCTCTCATTCGGATTAGACTTCTGCTTGCCCAATTTTTATAAATTTTTTCTTCCCTTGGAAATGTTATTCCTAAAAGACTTGATCTATGGAAAGATATCTCACGCCTACAAGAGAACTAATGGTAATTTCGCATAATAATTTTGCCAAATTAAAAACTAACTGGGCTTCCTTTTTGAAGAAAGAGGATTATGAACTACTCAAGAATATGTCAAAACGTGAAGGTATTGTAGTTCTTAGACTGGATAAGAGTAGAGGGGTAGTTATCTTAGATAAAACGGACTATTTAAATAAAATGAACACTATACTCGATGGTCGCACCAAATTCACTAAAATTGGAAAACCCAACTTCCAAGAAATTTACCGGATAGAAGATGGGATTAATAAGTTTTTACGGTCTCTCAAAACGCAAGGTATAATCAGAGAGAAAATTTATGATGATCTTTTTTCAGCGGATGCTCATTTGGTATCGTGTACGGCCTGCCTAAGATCCACAAACAAGGGGTTCCCCTTCTCCCTATCCTAGCCTCCTACAATACTCCCAACTACAAGCTTGCTAAGTTTCTGGTACCTTTATTGGAGCCGTTGAACCGGAATAAATATATCTTAAGAAACTCCGAAGATTTTAAAACGAAGGTCCTCTCACAAGATTCAGATTTGTATATGGTCAGTTTAGATGTAGAATCCCTCTTTATTAACGTTCCTGTGAGGGAGACCATTGATCTTATTTTAACCAAATTGTTCCCCACTCGTGATTTTATATATTGTAATTTTAATTATGAATCTTTTAAAATACTCTTAGAATTAGCCGTGCCGGACACGGCCTTTGCTTTCAATAACCAACTTTTTAAACAGATCGTAGGGATGGCGGTGGGGTCTCCTCTCGGCCCCACCTTTGCCAGTATTTTCATGTGCTCCTTGGAGGAGCACATAATGAAGGAGTGCCCCCTTGTATTTCTGTCCCTTATTTTACGCCAAGTACATAGACGACACATTCGTTCTGCTGAAAAATGAGTATGATGCTGATGGATTTTTAAACCTAGCCAGCAACTTTCACAATAATATTAATTTTACTATTGAATAGGAACAAGACGGTAAGTTGGCTTTCCTTGATGTTTTAGTTACTAAAGATAATGATAATTTTAATACGACTATTTTTAGGAAAAGTACATTCACCGGGCTCGGCTCCAATTTTTATAGTTCTTGTTTTATAAATTTTAAAATTAACTCTTTTCATACCTTAGTACATCGGGCTCTATCTCTAACTTCTAATTGGCTTTCTTTTCATTCTGAAATTCTCTTCCTTAAGCAGTACTTTCATAACAACTGTTTCCCTGCCCGTCTAGTACTTAAGTTTATTAAGAAAGTTCTCGATAAAAAACTTGCACCCTTAATGCCTAAATGTAATGTACCTAAACTTACTATATATGCAAGCTTCTGTTTTTTACCTAACAATCAAAATTTTGCTAAGCAGTTTGCTAAAATTATTCGAAAGCATATTGATGCTCTTAACATTAAATCAGTACCAAAAAATCCTAAAACCATTGGTTCTTTGTTTCCCTTCAAGCATCGGCCCTGTCCCTTGATGACGTCGGGCGTCGTATATGAGTACAAGTGTCCCGGATGTAGTTCCGGGAATTATGTTGGTTCGACTCGGCGTCTCCTCAAGGTCAGGGCAGATTCTCACATGGGTGGAGTTATCGTACGGGTAGCAGATTGTCTAATCCCGAACTTTCAAATACAAGATCCCACGCTAGAGGTTTCAAGACGTCAATAAAATATGACAACATCAGAATAATTGGCCAAGCTAAGGAACCTGGAGAACTGCTTCTCTTGGAATGTCTAAATACCAAAAGAATTGTACCGACGTTAAATTGCCAATCATCGGCTATTCCCCTGATCATAGCATGTCTCGATTTTTTGTTTATATTTTGTCCACCTCCATCTTCAGCTTTTATGCTGCGTTCTTTTTTGTGTGTTTTCCTCTTTCACCCTGAGAGGTGCGCCTTCTTCTCTCCCTTTTAAGTTTATTTTTAAATTCCTTTTTATTAAGTTCAGTTTTTTATTAAGTTCATTTTAAGTTTTCTTTTATTGGTTTTTAATGTGTAAATGCATTTAAGTGTGATTATTTAACTGATTTTCCATTTTAAGTTTTCGTATGTTTTGTGTATGTTGACTTCTAACTATGTAGGCTGAATGCCCCCTTTTACATTATAACTGTAGATGTCCTGATGATGTGACCACGAGTCAAGAAAAGCGTCGACAATAAATGCATGCACTGGATCTATATGTGTTCCTGCGCCTTTCTTCTGCCTGCTATATTGCCCTCCGATGTGTGGTATATATATATATATATATATATATATATATATATATATATATATATATATATATATATATATATATATATATATATATATATAGTCTTTGATGAACTATATGCTAGCCTGTCAGAAGTGCATCGGGCAGGTGCAGTTATGTTGACGCTGGAGGTTTACACAGTTAGATACAGTGGGTATCTGACACATTCATTTGTGTTTCTGATCGTGGCCTAAGTACATGGAGACAGTGTGATCCTTTGAACATTGAGCCGCTTCCAGGGAGAAGTGATTAAGTGGAGTGCATATGTGTGTACACTCTCTAATGGTATATTATGAGAGGAACGGATGATAGCGAGGGTACTTCGTCTTGTGGCTGGGTATGATTCGCATGTTGTGCAGCATTTAAGAATCTCTACTGTGAAGATCTGTTATTTGCGTCCATAGAAGTTAGTAAAATAACTCATGAACACTTATATCTTTTCCAGACATTATGTGGTGCATTGGATGGAACCTCTTTCCAAGCCACCTCACCATTTTTACATCCATAACGTAGCATTTCAATTGTGTTAATTACTAGAACTGTGGGTTTCCACTTGGCCCTTCATAAACTATCTCCTTCATTCCCCAAAATGGTTAAGCCTAACCCCTCTCTCTGTTCAAAATGACTGCCTACGGCCTTGTTACAGGTGACCGTCATACCTTCTCACCATCAAGCAAGACAAGGGAAGAGCCAAAAAAAAGAAAGTTGGCACCCCGCCCTATTCTGAACCCTCCATGAGGGTTAACTGATGCCATGCGGCCTTTATAGAAAACGTGACAAAGATTGACCTTTGCGCCACCTAGTTGGACGCAATGCGTAATCTCCAAAGGTTATTTATAGACGATGCAATGGAAATCGAGAGAGAGAAGAGCGCAGAACACTACCGAGGACAGATGTCCTTTCCCTTGCCTGACCCTCGAACCTTCCAGGTGCTTGACCCCCAGGTTCGAACCAGTATACTTTTGTAGTGGCATTTTAATTCCCTCCTCCATCACCAGCGCCCTATTAAATGAGGACACCGTCAACTTGAAGAAGGTAATGTACTGGAATAAGGTTTCTTAGTCAGTCACGATTCCTATTATTTCTGTCTGATTTTTCACCTATTTTCCATTGTGTGATCACCTTCAGTAATTTGTGTTGGAGCATTAAGTGTTAACGTAATTATGCATTTAGTGTTGAACTGAGTTATTTGGCACCATCTGTGCATTCCCTCAGTCCTCTTTGAGGAATAATAAGGCACTCTTTGAGTGTCTTATTATTCTTGCAAGTAACCGTCTTGCATATACTGCAGATAGGCCTCGACTGTGGAATCGCTCGGATCTATCCATGTGCAGTCCCCCTTCTGCCCCCACTGCGATGTTCCCTGTTATGAAGACATCACTGGCATAGAATATTTATTCTGTGTAGGATTCATTCATTTAGCAGGCCCTTATTATTACCTGCCCAGTAATTCGTCATTCTTCTGATCTGTGTTTGTTATGTAAATATAATTAGTTAAGAGAACCCTTGAGATTACGTAATTTTCACTCACATGAAGAAGGCCCTAAGCCACAGATTTTCCCTTGTTTGTCTATGTGTCAGATGTGTAATAAAGACAGTAGATTTCTTGATAAGGTAAGGAACTCTCTGTGTTCATCTGTTGCTGCCCAGAATCAAGTAAGTATCCCTCGAACATTCATAGCAGTGGAAATACCAGTAGTGTAGCAGTGAATTTCCTCTTTTTCTCCATTATGCATTTTCCCATTCTGTTCTCCATTGTGCATTTTTCTGTTTTGAATGCTGATTTCGCTTAACACCATTTCAGGGTTTAATATATTATGTTTCCTTTAACAGGAATTCTGGGTTCGTCCTGTGAGGACGAATATTTTGAAGGTGGTGTTTTTTACATACTATATGACATTTATTTTGGTCTTGAATAATTATGACCTTTTCACTTTGTTTGGTGACCAGGGTGTTAGTCACTAGTACTGGTTGGTCTAGAATCATTAATCTGAATGTTTGAGAATCAGAATTTCCTCTAGGTTTTAGTGTGATTATAGGTATTTCTGGACTTTAGTTCATATTGGGGAATGTTCGGGTATATATAGTGTGCGGTATCTTGACCGTTTGTGTGTGGTAAAACATGCAAAAACGTGCAAGTGTTCCTTTTTTTCTCTCTCTCTTTTCTTTGGTGAGAGGATTCTCCCACCGTCAAGTGTTATCATTTTTTTATTGTTAATTTTAGTGTCAGATTGGATTGTTTTTTGTTGCACTGCAACTAATTTTCAGGCAGTGGCTATAGTGATGTCATCCCATGACTGACATGTCGGCGACGTCTTTAGTTTGGGCGGAGTTTCTTGCCTTCACCATCCTCTGTGCAGTGCCCTGGAATTTTGGACGTGCTATATGTTTTGTTTTTTATATAGCAATTGGCAGTTCACATTGGTATTTAGGGTATAATAAAGGGATTGCTTAATTATTGTATTATCTCTGGGGACTTTGATAACTGGGTAATAATTTATTTGGAATTTGTTGAGTTACTGTGAGTAAACATTTCTTATGCAAGTATACGTACATTTCATAGATTTGAAACTTTTTTTTGAGTTACATATGTACGTGTTTTATTTTGGGGTACATACGTGCGTGTACACAAATGGAGAAACTGTTTGTAACCTTACTTGGCAACTTTTGGCATTGATGACGGGAGAGGCAGATGCGCCTCCGAAGTTTTGCACTCAGTGCTTTTTTTTTTGTGTGCTTCGGCAGATCATGGATGGGAGGTAGGGAGGAGGTATTGCACTGAAGGGAGGGGAATGAATTCTTTTCCTTTCTCTCTCTCTCTCTCTCTCTCTCTCTCTCTCTCGCATCTGTTTGCTCGAGTCCTGTTTTCTCTACATGAGAGAGTAGATTCCCATTCTCTTTACTTGAGGGGGTTACTGAGTGGTTTTTTTTTTGGTTGCCCTTGATGATTTGAAGTTCATCTTGATCTACTTAGCGGTCAGCTGTGCGCTCAGCCCGCCCGTTTTTTTCCCAGTGGGATTTTGGATTTAATTGTGGGTTTAATTAATTTTGAATATAATTCTGGGTTTGATTAGTACTTTCTTTTGATTTTGGGGGGATTAATTGTTAGAGTAAAGGGAATTAACATTCTGAGTTTCTTACTGTATGGGAATTCTTTCAGGGAAAATTGTTTTTTCTTGTGTTTTTTCTGTAAGGGGTGTCCTTTTGCAGGACTTGGGAAATTTTGCATTTGTGATCAGCCAAGAATAAGTTAACGGATGTATTTACGAAGAGGAAAGCTGCAAAAATGGCGAGAGGAAATAGTGATCAGAGATTCCTTAGGTCAGCATATGGTTGTGTATGGCACGCAGATTCAGTCTGCAGTTTGAAGGGTTTTGTTGAAGCATGGAATAGCCAGAGGTCGGTGGTTGTGATGAGTTCTTGGGCTCCACGGGTTCATTGTTTTAATTGTAATATGTAGGGACACATTAAGAGATTTTGCCGTGTTAAATATTGTGGTGGTTGTAGGAGTTATGGTCATCCTTAGCAGTCTCTGAGACATTATAATGGTAGGCCTACATTTCAGAATTTTGGTAGCTCAGGTAAGAGAGTTTCTCAAGCAAATTTTTTGGGGTATCTTGTGATCAGCAGGCATTGTCTAAAGACCGATCAGTTGCAAAGGAAAACTGGATGGGTGTTTCTTGTGATATAGGGCTTCTGGGGGAACGCTCAGAGGTGAAGCCAGTGGTAAAGGGGTCTGTGCATGGGTTAAATGTAAGGGTTTTTATAGATACAGGAGCCTCTATTAATTTGATGAATTATGAGTTGTTCTGATCGATGTTTTCCGATCGTTCTTGGAGACCTGCTAAAGAGACAGTATGTGATGCTCAAGCAAGTAGGTTACGGGTTTTGGGATACGTAGATGTGGATTTGTCTCTGGGGGGTAGAACCTTTGCAGAGCCATTTTTGGTTATACAAGGGGCTGCTTTGGGGAATACTTTGTTACTGGGTCATCCAGCATGTCAGAGATAAAAGAAATCTTGGTTCATACAGGCGTATGTGGTATAACTGTTGGAGTACCTGGTGTGTTTGTGCCTTATGAGGGGACGGATGTGAGTGTAATGGTTGATGATGATGGATCAGGTGTACATGAGGATTTATGGGTGAATGCTGAACATGTATCGGTGGGTAAGAAGTGTTATAAGGGGGTTTTGTCAGTTGATGTTGTTCTTGGTCCGTGTATGGTTGCTATGGTGAAAGTTCGAGTGAAAGGAATGCATAAATCTAGACAGGTGTGTGGATGAGTCTAGTGAAAAGCTGAAGGGGGTAGTGTGTACAGGTTCTTTTAACAAGGTATCGGGTTCAGGGGATACTTAGGTGGAATTGCTAAACTGTAATGATTCAGTTCACAATTATCAGAGGGGTACTTATGCAATCAACTTTGTTGACTGGGTCAGTGAAGATAATTCAGTTACTATTGTCGAGGATTTTTGTAGTTTTTCACAAGCAGATTTACAAGCTAGGAGACAGGTTTTTAGGGATCATTTAGCCAATGCTGATTATACAAAATATGTTGGGGGTGTGGAAGATGTTCTGGCTGAGTTTGCGGACATAGTTTCACTCAAAGGGGATAAGTTAGGGTTAACAAATGTGTTAGAGCACAAGGTTCAGTTGGAGGACAAGACTAAGCCTATGTTTGTTCCTTCATATAAGATTCCTTTTAAGATTAGAGAACAGGTAGAGCAAGAGGTTAATAAGTGGGAAGAAGAAGGCATTGTTAGGCCCAGTTCCTCGCCTTTTAATTTCCTGTTGTTGGCATTGCCTAAGAAGGATGGTTCAGTCTCAGTTTGTGTGTACTTTAGGAAGTTGAACGAGATATCCATTCCTGATCACTACACTGTGGCGTGTTTGCCAGATTTATTTGTTGAGACTGGAGGCAAGAATATTTATTCTTCTATTGATCTGATGCAAGGGTACTTGCAAGTACTGCTTAGCAAGGAGAGTTGGGAGTGCATGGCTTTCTCTTTGCTGAAGGGGCATTATGAGTTCACGCACATGCCGTTTGGTTTATCAGGTAGTCCTATGACATTTACTAGGCTAATAAATACAGTTTTGCATGGCTTGTTGGGGAAAAATGTCATCCTGTACATGGATGACATACTAGTTGCCACAGATTCGGTAGATGAACATTTAGAGGTTCTTAGGGAAGTTTTTAGGAGGCTTAGGTTAGCGGGTTTGAAGATAAAGTTAGCTAAGTGTAATTTCTGAAGAGGCAGAGAGTATATTTGGGTCATGTCATTTCTAAGAATGGTGTTAAAGTGAATGATGATAAAGTTAAGGCAATTGTAGATTTTGCTATTCCCAAGAATAAGAAGCAGATTCGATCATTCTTAGGCATGGCTGGATTTTTCTGTAGGTTTGTGAAGGGTTTCTCTATTTTAGCATCTCCCTTAACAGATGTCCTGAGGGATAATGTGCAGTTTGTATGGGGGGATGGACAGCAAGTAGCTTTTCAGAAGATTAAGGATGCCTTAGTGAATCCCTAAGGCCGCTTTCACATGTATCGACTTTATGCCGTCCGCCGTCTACGACCCAGCGCCGTGCATTCCAGAGAGAGCGCCGTTGTGTTGACGGCGGACGCCGTCCACGCAACGGCACGACCTGTGCCGTCCACCTGCTAGTTGCCTCCAGTCTTTCATCATGGACACACAGGACCACTTGCTCTACCTATATTACTTATATCTAAAAAGAAAAAAACATCGTTCACATGGCAGAAAGTGGGTCCATAATATCAATGTTGCCAGACCAGTGGTTGGAGCTTTTGTGACACTTTATGAGGAACTCAGAAGGGATGCAAAACAGTTTTTCAACTACTTCAGAATGAGTAAAGAATTTGTTCTTTGCATCGTCGCTCATAGACTCAAAGTCCGGGTTCAGGTGATTGCAGATTTCCCTCCATGCTGCAGTAGTTTCAGTCTTGGACTTGTATGCTTCAAGGCTTTTGTCCCAGAGAACAGGCCTCTCTTGAACCAGGCTAATCAACAATTCAATGTCTATGTCAACGTCTTCCATTCTGACTGGCGAGCAATACTATGCACACGTCTGTGGTCAGGAAACAACTAAAGTAGTGTCGCGACTCGAGCCGTCCAGTACAGACGGCGGAACACCGTCATGTGTGAACATGTCCATAGAGACCTGTGTACATTTCATGCCGTCGATGGCGCGACGCCGTGCCGTTTCCAAATGGGCACCGTTGTGACAACGGCGGCCGTCGACGGGGCCAAGTCGTTCACGGCGTCAGTCGATATGTGTGAAAGCGTCCATAGACATCCATGGTTATTTGAGAGGACGACGTCGTGCCGTGGACGGCGGACGGCGTAAAGTCGATACGTGTGAAAGCGGCCTAAGTGTTGCAGTTTCCTGATTTGGAACGTCCTTTCACGTTGGTAACAGACGCTAGTTCTGATGGTATAGGGGCATGCCTTATGCGGAAGTTCAATGGAAGACTCCATTCGATTGCATTTTACAGTAGGAAGTTTAAGACACGGCGTTGTAATGAACGGTTATGGTCGGTGGTGGACAAAGAGGCCTTTGCCGCAGTGTTTAGCTTAGTGTACTTCAAAATGCTTCTCTTGGGCAATCAAGTAGAGGTTCTTATGAATCATAAGCCTTTGCTGGATCTTTTTAATAAGTCGGATCTTTCCCCTAAAAGGGTTAGGTGGTATCTGACAATCAGGGATTCTGATGTCAAGCTTAGGTATAAAGAGGGTAGACATAATGTTGTAGCGGACGCCCATTACAGAAGTTTTTCTGATGCAGATGGTACTCATGTATTTTATGTATCTGGAGATTGCATAGACTGGGACATTGGCAAAAGCGAAGCAGGGTGAGGATGAGATTTTGTCAATCACAAAAGCGTTTCTTAGAGGGGAATTAGTTAGGAAGGGTTATAAGCTGCCTTTTGCAGGGCTTGAATTAGGAATGGTGAGGATAAGGGTGATAAGACGCAAATAGTTGTTCCTAGGAGTTTAGTGCCTACGGTTCTGGACATTGTTCACTGTAGGTCTGGCAGTCCACATTTGGGTATTGAGAAAATGTATCAGAATATACAGGGACAATTCTTTTGGAAGAATATGCCCACACCAGTGGAAGACTTTGTGAGAGGTTGTTCAGTTTATAATGCGTGGAAGCTGTCGAGGGTCGTTTCTTGTAAATTGGGTTTATTTCCTATTCCCAGCAGGCCGTGCGCCAGGGTCCATATGGATATTTTAAGTAATTTCTGTGAATCTAGTTATGGCCATAGGCACCTGTTGGTGGTTGTTGATCAATTAACTAGGTTTGTAGAAATTTTTCCATTGAAGCATAAAACAGTGGAAGAGGTGGCAGTCACATTCTTTAATGGGTATATTTGTTGTTATGGGGTTCTTGAGGTGCTGATTACATATAATAGGAGAGAATTTGGGAACAAGATGTTAGAGTGTCTTGTGGATGTAATGGGCATTTGGAAGGTCACTGTTATTCCCTATAGACCAGAAGCTAATGGGCTGTGTGAACGGGCAAATAGGATGGTTATTGACGCTCTCAGAATGACTGTAGTGGGAAACGATGTAATTTGGGACCAATTTATTCCACAGGTGCAGCATAGCATTAATTCCATGGTTAGTGATACCATTGGAATGTCTCCCAATGAAGCACTGTTTGGCTACCTGGAGCGGGGTGCGTTCGATTTATTACCTATTCCGTCGGGGGATGATACTGTTAGGGCGCTTGTGCCAACAGCAAAAGAGAAATATGAGAGTCTTGCTAGGGATCTTGAAATGAGAATACGGGATATGGTAGATAGAAGTAATGAAAAGCCGAATAGAGTTAAAGTTGCTGTGGGAGATGGGGGTTTTGTGAAAATAAATGTCATGAATCAGTTGAACTATAAGCTAGGTCCTAAATTTGAAGGTTTTTGTGAAAATAAATGTCATGAATCAGTTGAACTATAAGCTAGGTCCTAAATTTGAAGGTCCTTTTCGGGTTGTAGAAGTAAAAAAGGGAAATAGATCTGTTGTTCTAGATGAGGGCACAGGTGTGTCTCGGTTGACACATATCTAAAATTAAAAAGACAGGTTAATGGGAATCTTATGGGTTAATTCCTGTGTTGTACTGTGTTATGATTTTTTTTTTCTCTCTCTCTCTTTTTTCAATGGGTTTTAAATGGGCATGACTTGCAGTTTTTTTTTTAACTACGGAGGACATTGGTTCGTAGAGTTACACAAATCTTTAATTGTCTGAGTCCACTTTTTTGCTCTTGTGTGTTGCAATACCTAGTTGAAATTAAGTGCAAAATACAATAGGGTTTTATAGGTATATGGGTTTCCTTTTTTTCTTTTTTGTTTGTCTTTTTTTCCTTTCCTGTTTTGAGATCGGGTATCTTGTAAGTTCTTTCTTTTGTTTTTTATGCTGAAGTCTCGTATTCCCGTGACTTTGGGAGTCGTGGCATGGGCTAATTTCGTAGTAAGGTTAGGCCAATGTGTTATTATGTAAGAATATTATGATGTGTAGTTGTTGTCTGAAGCAATATCTTTGAGTATAGGTTTTCAGAATAAAGTCTGATCTGTTACGGGTTTGGACAAATCAGTTAGGGTTCAGGACAGGATTAAGACTTTAACATGGCTTCCAAATTTTAGGTGTTTCGGTTTTTCATTTCTCTTCTAGAAGTAAGAGGGCTGCACCGTTGGTAATTGTAGCCATTATGATCATAGGAGTGATTGCTAGTGTGTCAATTCCTAATTTGCAGAGAACTGAGCAGGTATCGACAGTATTTGCTAACCAGGGTAAAATTTTGATGACTTTAGAAGATAGTTATGAGTAATTACGGTAAAGTTTTGAGACTTTATGGGCTTCTTATTGGTCACAAGTTAAAAGGGTGGAGGGAGGTTTAGTTGTTACAGTAGCTTTGGTCTTCCTGTCAAACTACATTGTTGAATATTGAGTAAAGAGCGGAATACGTGTCATCGGAAATTCAAACTCAGGTTAGGTCAGTGGCTGCTGCTTCTAAGGGGGATATGGTGAGATATTTTACCTCTGGGATGTTTCGAATTGCCTTTAATGAATTCCATATCTGTATGGTTCTCACGTAATTTTGACTGGGAAGAATTTGTATGAGTAGCATCTTAAAGTTAGTGTACCTGATAGAGGGTTGATTGTGGAAATTCCAGTTAGTAACTTGGAATTGTTTCTTAGTTTTATCATATGACCTTTCCTTAGTGGTTTTAATGGTTCAGTAATAGTATGGCATAATGAGACTAGGTAGCTTTTAGGTTGACTGTCAACATGACCGACTTACGTTATACACCACTTCCTCATAGCAGCGCCTTATGAATGACTTCTATGAGCCTCAACTGATACAAGTTAGATATGGGGCCGTCTATGTTACGCCTGCAGGTTTCTACTCCTGTGCCTTCATGAGAGGTTCCATGGTTTTTTGGAGAGATGTCGGGCAAGACGTCTACAAGTCGCCGTTGTTGCTGGGAGACATCTATTTAGTGCAAAGGATTCGTAGGCGCCACATTCAACATGTGCTTGTGCAATCACGCAATCACAAGCCGTTCAGGATAGTTGGATCGCCAAGAATTCAAGATGTGAAGAAAAGCATTGGCTTGTACAGTCACAAGCCGTTCGGAATATTTAGACCATCAAGCAGGCAAGATGTGAAGTGATGCGTTCTACAATGAACTGTTTATTGGAATAACAATCATGCATATGAAACAAGTAACTTTTGTATCTAGTGCATATGGTTTGCCATGATTATTGGAGCTGGCCGTTACTGAAGTTTCATTTGGACATTTGTTGTATCTGGGAGGGGATGCCCAGAGGAAGGTGGACCGAACTCCTATTAAGTCTTTGACGAACTATGTGCTGGCCTGCCAGAAGTACATCTGGTAGGCGCAGTTATGTTGACGTTGGAGGTTGACACAGTTAGATATAACAAGTTTCTGATCATGGCCTAAGTGCATGGAGAAAGTGTGATCCTTCAAACATTGAACCGGTGTCGTCATGCTTCCGGGGAGAAGTGATTAAGTGTGTACACTCTCTAATGGCATACTATGAGAGGAACAGACGATAGCGAGGGGACTTCGTTTTGTGGCTGGGTATGATTTGCTTGTTGTGCAGTGTTTAAGAATCGCCACTGTGAAGATAAGTTATTTGCAGCCATAGAAGTAAGATAACTCATGAACACTTATATCTTTTCCATACATTATGTGGAAATACCCAGTTTTGTTGCAGTGAGATTCCTCTGTTTCTCCATTATGTATTTTCCCATTCTGTTCTCATTGTGCATTTTTCTGTTTTGAAAGTTGATTTCATTTAACATAATTTCAGGTTTTAATATATGATATGTTTTTTTTAACAGGAATCCTGGGCTCGTCCTTTGAGGACAAATATTTTGGAAGTGATGTTCTTTTAACGTACTCTGTGATATTTATTTTGGTGACCAGGGTGTTAGTCACTAGTATTGGTTGGTCTAGAATCATTAATCTGAATGTTTGTGAATCAGAATTTCCTCTAGTGATGATTTCCATTTGTAGGGTGTGGGAATCACACCATTTCATGACCGTAGCTTTTGCTGAATTACTTTCGTTAAATTTGCAAATAAAGTCTAGTTTTGTATCTGGGTGTTTAATTCCAGTAGGCTTTTATTTGAAGATAGACTCAGTGAGAGGAGTCAAAGAGGGAGAAGGAATTTGCTGACCCAGGGCTGGCCACTGCTACCAGAGAATCTTAGGGGTGTAAGATGATTGATGTTGTTCTTAAAACAGATGCAGTAAGAGATCATGACCCTATCTGACCTGGGTATAGGGATGTAACATGTATATATATATATATATATATATATATATATATATATATATATATATATATATATATATATATATATATATATATATATATATATATATATATGTGTGTGTGTGTGTGTGTGTGTGTGTGTGTGTGTGTGTGTGTCCCTATACCCAGGTCAGATAGAGTCATAATCTCTTACTGTATCTGTTTTAAAAAAACAACCTCAATCATCTTACACCCCTAAGATTCTCGGGTAGCAGTGGCCAGCCCTGGGTCGTTGACTCCTCTCACTGAATCTATCCTCAAACAAAAGCCTACTGGCAACGAGCTTTACTCTACTTTTCTCCCAACACGCGATGCGAAAGTATATTTTACTTTTAATATCATTACGAAGTATAATTTTACTTTATTTCCAACACATATTACGAGGTATGATTTTACTTTATTTCCAACACATATTACGAAGCAATGTATTCTAACATGGTGCATTAATTTCGATTAACTTTAACATATCTGTTACTTTTAAGATTATGCAGTCAAGGTAATTTTGAAGTGGGTGATAGAACACAAAATTAATTTATATGTACATTCCTTACATTCTAAATGAAAAATATACCAGCATGCTGTTAGTTTGCCTTTAAGAGGCTTCTTAATACTACGATACAGTTCTCGTGTTACTTCTCTCTCCAGTACAAATGGGCGGTGCATAACATGGCACTGTCTTGGTGACACTGAGTGCTTCAGGAATGATCAGGGGAAACGACTGGTTCTTGCCTGATGTATAAACTCAATGAAGGTTATCAAAGGAGTTTTAACATTACACATTCTGACACAATTACTTCAACGATAAGGGGGGAGGCAGAATGAAGTTCCTTGAATTACAAGAAGGCAGGGGAATGTGTCACCATCATCTGGCTGGTGGGCCACGCCCTCTGGGTTAAAAGTATTAGTTCAAACGCTCTGGGTTTGCTTGTCCTAGGATGGAGTTCTGGGCACTACTTAGGCCTCGGGGTATTACTCGCTATGCTGCCACAATAGAATGTCAGTGATTTTGTTAGCAGCGCCTTTGATGTGCTCGATTTTCCAGTTGTAGTCCTGGAGATCGAGGCACCATCGCATTAATTGTTTATTCTGATTTCTAAAGGTAGTCAAGTAATGAGGAGGGTTATGATCGGTATATACTGTTAACGGGAAAGTATGGTCAGCATGGTATGACTCAAGGTGTTTTATCACCAGCACCATTCCCAGCAATTGTTTCTCAATAGTACTATACCGTGTTTCAGCCGGTTTTAATTTCTTCGCATAGTATGCCACCGGGTGCCTAATTCCTTCTTTTTTTTGGAACATTACTGCTCTGATACCAATGACGCTGGCATCTAGGGCAAGGCAAAAAGGCCGTTCATAGTCGGGGGTGTAATTAAAACTGCCTTCAGATTGTCATAGGCCCCTTTACATTCCTCCGTACATCTGAAAGGCTGTTTTCCTCGGAAGAGATTCGTGATTGGTGCAGCAGCATCTGCGAAGTTTGGAATGAATCTGCGGAAGTACTGCACCAGCCCAAGGAAACACTGGGCATCCCGCTTTTTTTTCAGATATGCTGTATTCCGGATGGCCTTTATGTTCACCTCCTTAAGCGCTAACCGTCCATTTCCGACTTGATGGCCCAAGTAGGTAATCTCCCCGATGCCGAACTGGCACTTCTTAAGGTTTATTACCAAATTGGCCTTTCCCAGGTCAGTTAGAATTTCCTCTAAGATTGTTAAGCGCTCTTCCCAGGTGCTGGCGCAGTTGACAATGTTGTCCATGTATACCACACAGTTCTTTATGCTCGCCAGTACCTCGTTCATCAGACGTTGGAAACAGCTGGGAGGATTTTTTAACCGGAATGGCATAACCTTACATTGATAGATGTTGCTAGGAGTTATGAACGCTGTCCAAGGGCTCGACTCCGCGAACAGCGGGACTTGCCAATAGCCCTTCTCAAAGTTGATCTTGCTTAGATAGGGGGCACTCCCTAGGCTATCTAAACAAGCCTCAATCCAGGGAAAGGGGTATGGTTCTGACTCCGTAGCTTCATTTAACTTCCGATAATCGACACAGAGTCGATCTCTGCCGCCATCCTTTGGCACTAGAATTACTGGGGAAGCCCACGGGCTGCAGCTAGGCTCTATAAAGCTGAGGTCGAGTTGGAGCTTTACCTGCTCCTCATTCCTACAAGCCTTGTCCGGGTTAACCCGGTAATAAACCCGGGCGATGGGCTTCACACTCTCCTTGATATTGATGGAGTGCTGTAACACGTCCGTGCACCCAAGGGTGTCACGGACAACTTGCGAGTTTCGGAGGAGCACCTTGCAGATATCTTCCTTGTGGTCAGCGGTGAGACCTGAGGTGATAACTTCCAGATTCTCTAGAATTTCAGAGTTAATGGTGGGTGTGTATGAGATGGCAGAGGTGTCAACTACTGCCTCTGGGGTGGGTGTTTCTTCTTCGGTCATCTCCTCGCTTCAGTCTTGATACGACTTCAGGAGATTTATGTGGAGCCACTTGGCCCTTCACTTACCACAATCTACCGGGTAGTTTAGGTCCCTTCCTTAGCCTGGACTACTTCCCAAGCAGCCTGAAGGTATTTCTGGATATTTGGGAGTTCCTCCACCCAATCTGCGTGAGTGGGGTCCGCCCACGCGTCATATAAAATATCGAGTGGTGCCCGGGTGGAGTCCACGTATAATAATTCAAACGGGCTATACCCGGTGGTCTCAGAGGGAGGGTGGTGGGGGGCAAAAGGGCGTACGGGAGGTTGTCTTCCCATGAACCACCTCCGTCGTTTCCCAATTTTTTAAGCGTGGTCAAGAACAATTGATGAAAATTGGCTTTCAGGAAGGTAAGGCATCGCGTGAAAGTGTTTGATCCAGTGACTGGCCATGTCATCACATAATTCTGTCAACATAAAGTTGGATTGTGGCCGGGAACCCGAACCTACAGAAAAAACTTGACTAATGCCTTTACTGCATTTTTTGAGCTTTCACTTCTCAGCGGTATTGCTTCTGGGTAGCGTGTGAATCAATCAATGATCGTAAGGTAATGAACATTTCCCGACTTGCTCTTCATTCTTCCCTGCGGGGTAAAATAGTCAATGACGATGTCCCTGAAGGGGTCGCATATGGAGGGAATATTCTTGAGGGGAGCTTTGGGCACTACCTCATTCAGGTTACCTGTTACTTGGCAGAGGGGCAGGAGGCGACGAACTGTTTCACGCTCTTGCAGATGCCGGGCCAGCAGAACTTGCTCTCGACGGCACGAGCGGTGCAAGCAACACCGAAGTGCCCACTAATGCTGTCATATGCCAGACTCAGCACATCCTTTTGTAATGAAGGGGGGACTACTATGAGTCTATGGCGCACCTGGGGTGGCTCATTTGGGCCCTGGGTCACCTTATACAGTAGATCGTCTTCGATGAGGGAGACGTCTTTTGCCAAGTCAGTTAGGGCATCCTCGCTGGTTACGGCCTCCCATCGGAGGCGGTGGATTGAGGCATTCGCCTTCTGCTCTTCTATTACTTTCTCCATTGTAAGGGATGGTTAGGCAGCTGCGGCTCCGGTGATGAGGAGGGTGGTAGGGGCTGAAGTATTCTTGGCTTTCTGAGGGGCAGGGGGTGGCTCCTGGAGGCACGGTATAGATCCTACAGACAGGCCAGGGGGGAGCAGGTATTCTTGCTGTTGTCGGGGAGTCTGTGGGGGGGGCATGGGCATGGCTGGTTTTAGGCAGCGGAGAGGGATGGAGGGGTCCCTCCACTGGACAAGATCTTGTCCGAGGAGGAGGGGTTTCCTGCTGCGAGCATTTCAGCTACGCTGAAAACATGCTCCCTCTCACGGGCGGTGTCGCTGGTGGTAACCTTTAGGCGGACAGTTGGTAAGTCCTTCCGATCCCCATTCACCCTGAGGATCGTCATTCGCTCATCTTTCCGAATGACGGCTCTATGGTGGACTTGCCTATAAACAATCAGGCTTACCTCTGACCCTGTATCTACTATGTTGGCCAACTTCTGGGGTGGGAGCGGGGCGGCTGGTTCCGTCCGGAGGCGTGACCCTCACAGATTGAAGCCCGATCCACCTGGTTTGTCATTTTGGGCAGGTTACGGTGCCTACTGTCTTCAGCTGATTATAAAGAGGGCAGACCTTGTATGTCGAGGGATAATGTCCCCGTTTTCCGCAATTGTGGCAGATCTCATGGTGGAACTCCCGCTGGGGAGCGATGCAGGCTGCGGGCGAGGAGCAGGGGCAGGGGGCGGTGGTGGTGGCCGTGGAGGAGGGTGAAAGGGGACCTTGGGCTGATTTTGGCACTGATCAGAGGAGTGCCCTGGTTTCTTGTAATAGCCGCACACCACTGGTTTGCTGGGATTCCCAATCTTGGGGGGAGCTGATCCACCCAGGAAGGACGGGGGTTAGATCTTCCTCCGTATGGTTCCCTCCTGAAGGTGGTGGGTCTCCCACATATCTGCTATTTGACAACACTCAGTGAGATGGCAGGGGCCTTCTCTACTACATGGGTGGCCAGGGCGGAGGGGCGTAGCGTAAGAAATGCTCTAATTTGAATTTCTTGAGTACCTCAGCAGTGCTGGTAGCCCCCTCGGACTTGAGCCATTTTGCTAACGCCCACTCAGAGTGGAATGCCCAGTCGGACCACGTCTGGCCTATGTCTCTTGTCTACCCCTTCCAACGCCTTCTCCAGCCCTCGGGGGTAATTTCGTACGCCTTGATGACCGCTCGGCGCACAGCTTTCCAATTTTCGACCGAAAGGGCATGATAGGCAATGAGTGCCTTTCCTCTAAGGAACTTAGTAAGGACAAGGGAGAGTTCGGCGAGGGAGAGGGTGCAGCAATCGAGGACTCTTTTGGCCCTCTCGAGCCATACTTCGGGCTTTGTCTCCTTCCACTTGGGCATGAAGGAGTGGGCTTGGCTGAGGGCACTCATCCCCGCCACTGGAGGGGGGTGGGTGAGATGCATTCTGCCGGGCTAACACTTGGATTTCATGGGCGCGCTGTCGTTCTCTCTCTTCCTTCTCCACTTCTCTTTCTTTCTCCCTCTCCTGCCTCGCTAACTCTTCTCTTCCCTCCTGAGCTATTCTCTCTTTCTCCTTCTCCTGCCTCTCTTTCTCTTTCTCCTGCCTCTCTTTCTTCTTCTCCTGCCTCTCTAATTCCACTCTTCTCTTCTGAGCTATTCTCTCTTTCTCCTTCTCCTGCCTCTCTAATTCTTCTCTTTTCTCTCTTTCTGCCTTGGCAGCGTCCATTTTCTTCTGGACCCATTCCCTTAACTCTCGGCCTGATAGTTCTAGGTCTTTCCATGCTGCCAAATAGAATTTAATTTCCTCATTATGTTGGGTCCTTGAGGTAGAAATCTTGACAAACTTTCATTGCAAGGCCTCGTGGGGTTAAAATGATTTAAAATTAGAAACAAATTGGTTCAAGAATCAATGTTAAGTTATAGTGTGTGTTATCCCCTACGTGGCCTCGGCCGGGTATCGCAGGGACAGAGGTATTTGGAACTTGAATGGGTGTCCTGAAGGACGTGGGGGCGTCACAAAGGACGTAGGTGTCACGAGGGATAAGGAATTGATGTCACAAGGACATGGTGGGCGTCACAAAGGACGTGGAATGGGCGTCACGAGGGATGTGGAATTGGCATCACGAGGACGTGGTGGGCATCACAAGGGACATGGGCATCATGAAGGACTTGGAATGGGCATCATGAAGGACGTGGAATGGGCGTCACGAGGGACGTGGAATTGGGATCACGAGGACTTGGTGGGCGTCACAAAGGATGTGGAATTGGTGTCACGAGGACGTGGGCGTCACGAAGAACATGAAATGGGCGTCACGAAGGATGTGGAATGGGCGTCACGAGGGACATGGAATTGGCGTCATGAGGACTTGGTGGGCGTCACAAAGAAGGTGGAATTGGCGTCACGAGTACATGGTGGGCGTCACAAAGGACATGGAATGGGCGTCACAAAGGACGTGGAACGGGCGCCACGAGGGACGTGGAATTGGCATCACGAGGACTTGGTGGGTGTCACAAAGGACGTGGAATTGGCGTCACGAGGACGTGGTGGGCGTCACAAAGAACGTGGAATTTGGGCGTCTCATAAGACTTAGAATTTGGGCGTCTCGTAGGATGTGGAATTTGGGCGTCTCGTAAGACTTAGAATTTGGGAGTCCCATAGGACGGGGAATTTGGGTGTCTCGTAGGACGTGAAATTTGTTTGGGCATCTCGTAAGACTTAGAATTTGTTTAAAAAAAAAAAAATTTTTGCTGAGGGTAGCCCGAGTAGGAACAACTCTAAAGCAGCAAACTACTTGGGAATGAATGAAGAATGGGTAGACAAATGCGGAGGGGAGGCGGGGAGGGCGAAGGTTGTTTGGTTCCCACCTATGTGGCTATTTTTAGATTCTGGTTGAATGAGCCCTTTTTATTTACACAACACCGTCTTGTCTCTTGATTACGGGGAATTTCCCAAGATGGGTATATAATGGCAGAATAACCTCGTAAATTTCCCTAGAAGCGGAGTTAAAATTTTGCTTTCCTAATACCTGATTTAAATTCTAGCTATTCTGAGAGAGAGTATTTCAGCAATGCAAACTGACTTTGTCTTGTCCTACGTGGGAATTTATTCACGCCTAAATAATTCACTAATCCAAAATGCGAAGTAAAATTTAACACAGGAATTTCTGTCGCACTATTCCTCGAACACAAAATTGGCAAAGATTTTAACACAGAGGAATTTTGCAGTATTCCTTGAACAAAATGGTTAGCACTTGTTACTTCCTGTTTACCTATTATGAAAAGGGCATGCATTAATGAAACTAATATGGCGGTTCTCTTCTCTCAGTGGGTACATGCATCCCTATTTCCCTAATTTCCTGGGAACAGTCACGATTGTAAAAGAAATTATTCCCTAAAATAAACACATCACTTACGTGGAACTCTCTTGGTCTGTGCTCTTGATACCAGGTTCGGAATTTGTCTCGCACCCAGATTAGCTTTGCTAGCAGCTGATCTGGCAAGTTGCAAATGCAACAAGGCAACAATAGAGGGAGAATGCAATTGCAAAACGAGATCAATGGGAAGGTCGCCATTTTTACGAATTTCCCTGAGGTTATATGATTTCTGGAGATTTTTACAGGCTGGCAATGAAAATTTTGTTTATTTGGCCTCAAAGTTCTGACTTTGCGTAACAGGAAATCGTATAAAAAAGAGGAAAAACGGATGATTTCATGAGCTTAGGGCTCTACTTCATAAGGAAATGTTACATAAACACTTGGGATAAATTAAGAAATTATATTTACAAATAAAAGCATAAAAAAGGGAAAATGGATAATTAAATAATTAAAAGGCTTGCAATGCCTAAAGATCTTCCTACTGGAGCCTTGAATAATAGCAAGGCACAGTCCAGGATGAGTCCACCACAAAGAGGTCCCTCTGCAAGAGAGATTTACACATTACACGCCAGTAAAAGAAAAATATAACATAAGATGACTCGAGTCTGCATTGAGGGTGCCAAGGACTCGAGGAACAAATGAACACTTTACACTGGAACACTAAACACTGCAAAAGGCACTGAGTAAATGGCACAAGGATGAGAAAACAATACTAGCACTCGATAAACACTTCTAAAGGGCAAACTGTCGTGACTGAAAAGGCCTCCACTCATATTTTACCTTGGGGGAGTGGGGCTCTGGCGTAGAATGATGAAGGGCGATCACACACGTGGTACTGTACACAGATTCCTTGGAAGGTCCATTCGAGGATGACTACAGGACTGGATCAGCTGTTCGAGGAGGACTGTAGAACTGGGTCTGAGTTGGAGGTGGACTGTATAACGGGGCCTGAGTTCGAGGAGCACGGTAGTACTGGGTCCGCATCAGGAGTCTGGTGTGGACATCTGGGTGGAGGGGGGAATGGGGGGGACCTCTCAGCGATTTGTATCACTCACCTGCGCTTGTATGGCTAACTGCTAACTGCAAAGATGTCTCTGTCCAAGACCCCTTTAAGGTCTCTGTCCAGAGTAGGGGCCCCAGTGATGGGCCCACATGGTAGCAGGCTAAGGATGTGTTACTCGTCCAGGTGTTCCGGCCATCTGCTTGTATTCCCCAAGGTATTCCTGCGGAAAGACAATCCTGCCAACTCAATCTGCCTTCGGAATGGTTTTCTTAAGCAGCTTAGTTGAACTAAGCTGCTTGAGGGAGTGACCCTCAGCCTCTCATCCTTGACCCTATTGACCATGCCTTCTGAATGACTGTCCCAGGTAAGAAAGGGGACAGATGGGAATGTTGATAATTTTAATGTGTTGGTGAATAGGTCAATTGGGGTCACCTGTGCAGCGACGAATTTACTCTCGATAGTTTAAGGCAACTACAGGCCATCTTTCAGTGATTATTTTACTTTCAATAAATTCAATGGTAAACTAAGGAAAGCTAAATGGCAGCTATGCTACGACTTCTTGGTAATTATAATAATTTATTATATATACTGTATATATATATACACAGTATATATATATATATATATATATATATATATATATATATATATATATATATATATATATATATATATATATATATATATATATATATATATATATATATATATATATATATATATATATATACACACACACACCAGGTGTTTCGAAATTAGAGCCCCCCTCCACAGAACAAATGGAAATTTATGAAGTTTTCTGCTATAGCCTATCTCCAAGTGCATTATTTTAAGTTTCTATTAAGCTATTTTTCATTTTACATTTCTTGTATTTTCAGACTGAGTGACGGAGTTAGATACAGCCATGGCTAACGACTCGGAGGAAATCTGATGGATTGACCGAATCTGGGCTATAACCTTCAGAGAGGCCAGGGATGCTGGCGCATCCTTCATCTCACGTTCCTGGATAGCTAAATACGTCAAAAGATATGAATCCTTTGTTAAAAGAAACTGAAACAAAAATCCATATGACTGTCATCACGAAAAGAGTGAGAATCTTGGAAGGCCTGAAGTCCTTTCTCAGGAGTCAAGACATCATAGCTGAGGCAGTGGGTAGACCAAGAAAGTCTTTATGTAAATGGGCGCTTGAACTAGACACTAAAAGGGGAAAGAAGAGAAGTTATAGTGCTGTATATCGTGAGTTGAAAAAATCTGGTATCAAGCTATTTCATTTTATCTGCAAGCCCAGCATCACTCAGGAACAGAGAGCAGACTGTGCATGGTTTTGTGGTTCATTTCTTAAAGATTGGGATGAAGCTGACTTTCTTCATGTTGCCGCATCAGATGAATTCTTCGGGAAGCCAAATCATAAAAAATTACATCATTTGGGTTGCAAAGTTGGATGATATCAGTGATGACGTGCGCTATCGCCAAGTTGTGAAATTTCCTGAATGTTTGGGAATTTTTCTCTGTTTCACAGCCAAACGGTTAATGAGGATCATCATAGAAAAAGGACAGTCATAGAACGGTGAATACTTTAGAGAAACTGTGCTGACTGGTGGAGTATTTCCTTTCCTCAAAGATCCTTTATGTGTTATCTGTTGAAGAAGTTACATTTATGCATGATAAGGCACCATGTTTCAAGGCTCTTCAGACACAGGAGCTGCTTCGAAACAGTGGTATCGATTTCTTCTCGTCAAATGAATTTCCAGGTAGCTCCCCTAACCTTAATGTGTGTGAAAACATTGGTAATATCTTAAAGGATCATGCTGAAGTGCGCACAGTGAACTATGGTGGTATACCAAGCCTCGACGACCTGCGAAGAGAGGTGACCGAAGTGCTCAGGGAAATGGAGTTTGAATCTCAGCTTTTTTGCGATTTGCTGAAATCATACCCCTCAAGAATGCAGGCTGTGGTACAGGCAGATGGAGGCCACACAAAATATTAAATACTCAGAGAGAAACTTAAATAAATACCTGTTCTGAATTACTTTTGTTTTTGTTCATGTCAGTTTTAGTTTATGCTGTAGAGGGGGGGCGGCCTCTAATTTCGAAATACCCTCTCTCACTCCCCTCTCTCTCTCTCTCTCTCTCTCTCTCTCTCTCTCTCTCTCTCTCTCTCTCTCTCTATATATATATATATATATATATATATATATATATACATATATAAATTATATATATATATATATATATATATATATATATATATATATATATATATATATATATATATATATATATATATATATATATATATATATATATATATATATATATATACACAAACACACACAGAGAGAGAGAGAGAGGCATGTGTGTGTTTGTGAAGTGAAATATTAAAACTTTTACATCAGAATGAAACGCAAACGTTTCTACGAACTCGGCATTCCTTCTGCTATCAAATTATCTCGTTGAGGAAAACCAATCAGTCAGAAACTTTCGTCGGAGGCGCACTGAAGTTGCCTGATGAGAAGGCGAAGTCGAGATACCGAACTTCATTCAACATTCGCAGTAATGAAGCAGCAGTGTCCAGAAGTCTCTGTCCTTTTTTCTGTTCAATTATTTATCTTTGTTGATTTAAAGATTAGGAAAGGGCATGGGGTTACAGCTTCATTCGAAGGTACTTTCTGAGATACTTTCTGAGATCTTGATGTGTACAGCGAGCAACTCCACTTTAAGAGTCGATTGAATTTAACATTTCGCTCACCCAGTACTCTGTTAGTTTTATGAAGCTTATACACATACACACACACACTTGACTACATTAAAGCGATATGAACGTTTTATGCCAAAGGCATTTTATTTGCCTATGATATTAATACGACGAACAAACAACTTTTAATTGCAGAAAACTGTGGTGAAAGGTCAGCAAAATCTGAAGCCTCGCGGGAGTGGTAGAAAATACCAAGAAGCCGTGCTGAGATCTCTTCATTTCGAAATGAAAAGTTATTGAGAGGCAATTGCTCTAACTCTAATTGCAACGAGGGAAGAAGCCAATAAAGGCGAGGAGAAAGCAGGAAGTTGCATCGGAATGAGAAGCTGTGTACTGGGAACGCTGCCACAGGGCATTTGTTGGTAAAATGAGATACTACGAGAGCAAACTATTCAGCTGAAATTACCATGTGAATAAAGGGGGCCAAGAGATACCGAAATATCTTGCAGAGCAAAGGACTGAAGGCAAAATAATATTAATGAATTAGGAGGAGTAGTAGTAGTAGCAGTAGTATCAAACTGGAGGACAAAGAGTAAAATTGGAAAATCATAGTCATATAATTTTCTTCGTCAAATTGGTAAACGGGATTTTCATTTAAGTTAATGCAATTAAAAAATGAGCAATGATGGCTCTCAGGAGTAATCAATACTACTACTAGTCATTACTCTGGTTAAATACCTTTTTATGTTGATTGATAGAGGAATTACTAATATAACGCAACAATTTTAAAGTCTTGTGCTTTTCTCGTGGCGTTTCATTTTTTTGTTATATCGTATACTTATAAAAAATTAATAAAAATGATGAAATGCACAGCTGAATGGTATACTGCATAATTTTAGATGAAGAGTATCTTTTTGATATTTTCAGACAAATACTTAAATGTTGACAAAATAATAATTCACTTTATTTGACTACGTTCGACAGATGGCTGGGGAACAGTTTTGTTTTCATTATTTTTTCATTTATAGTTACTGCAGCTGACAAATTTTCACAGTGAGATATATCTAACTGTATGATCCTAGGTATCTGGACATCAAAGAGGATAAGTTCTTCTAGATCTCAGGATACAATATTTAGTCAGTTAGGTCAAGATAATAACACCCAACCAAAACTCCAAGAATACTCAATAAAACTCAAATGAACCAATAACAAAAACTGAACTAAGGAAAAGCCGTGTAAATTCCCTCTTGATACCAAACTGTGATAGGAGGACATTCTCCGACAGAGAAGAGGGTTACATTTCATTGACAAAAATCTCTTTCCATTTTTATCTTATCATACAATATTAAATGAAATCGTCAAACTGAAGTAGGAGCACATGAGTCAAGTTCAGGAAAACATTCTACAGCTGTGAATTCGCTGTTTCTCCAAACGCTGCTGAAAATAAGAGTTTGTAGTTTACAGACAGTTTCTGGCAGGATTAGAACCGTTGCTTGGTTTATAAAGAAAAAAAAGACAGTGACGTTGACCACCGTGCTATTATTTCGCTTTCAAGTAAATACTAATGTAAGTAATTTTATCTGTATTATGCAGTGGGAAGAGAAGCTATATTTGTTATAATATCAAATAATATATATATATATATATATATATATATATATATATATATATATATATATATATATATATATATGTATGTATGTATGTATGCATATGTATAGAAAAATTTAGATTAAAATAATTTGTTATAGATATTTTCTACAAAATTTTCAAGGATATTCTGCCTTCGTTAGATGACAAGTACTATAAAAGAATGTGTAAAACTGTGAGAGGTTGTTTTAATACCTAGTCTTCATTCACTTTTTAAATATCTTTTCCGCTTGAAGAGCTCACATATTTCTTCATAGTTTTCATTCTTCAAATACTTTGTTCATTTAAACTATTATTCTTAGATGTATTTTCTCATGGTTTATGTTTTACATTTCCTTTCAGAATTCCCCTTCCACTATTTTCATTCCTTACTCTTTCGTTTCCCTTTCGTCCAATATCTGACTGCTTCCCCTTACTCGTTGCTCCATGCCTTTTAACTTGTAGGCTACGTTCCCTTGTGCACTCATATCTTCCATTTCTCTTCCAAAATATCGATTTTCAATGTAGTCGTTCCATTTTATCCACATTCTTCATGATTTCTACTTCACTTTAAATATGATAATTGTTCTCTGGATTAT
>JANJGK010000020.1:42870760-42878260 GCA_039081455.1 Macrobrachium rosenbergii | reverse complement strand
TAGGAATTACCAGTTAACTTATGAGAAGCGAAATACATTTCGTCACAGTATATATTCTCATCCAGAATATGAAAAAAAATTTGACTAGAGAAAAACTATTCTGAAATTCTTTCTGATTTCCCCCATGGAAAGAAAATAGTTCATGTTTTGACAATGGTAAAAAATATATATTTATATTTTCAGAAACTTTTTCCTGACCGATTCACAAATTATTTGGTATTTCTCCTTTTTCACCGACGATGGCGAAAGTTCACAGTTCAGTGGAAGTTGTTGTGAGGTGTAAATGGTCAGTTTTTTACCGTCTTTTGATAGAAAAAATTCCGATTGACAAGAGTTATTTGACATCTAAGGCGTTTTATTGCGGATTTCAGTTACGTTTGTTTTAGTGGAATATGCTTTTAACAATAACTTTTTCTTATTTTTTAGAAAAATGGGAGGAAATGTTATTTTTGGAATCGATTTATTACTGATTTTTCTTACGGATGTGATAAAAGATAAGCCATAACAAACTGAGAGAGCGAGAGAGAGAGAGAGAGAGAGAGAGAGAGAGAGAGAGAGAGAGAGAGAGAGAGAGAGAGAGAGAGAGAGAGAGGGGTGGTGGTGTTACTAACCATAAGTCTCCCTTTAAATGTTATTGAGTAAATACAAAGGGAGTTAGGTAAAGGGTGTGACTTATCGTATTTCTTTTGTGACAAAATATTTCTATGAACGCCAATGAAACGCATTCATAGTTTCCCTTAGATTTTGAAAGATGTCTACTGGTTCGGGGATAATGAAACCAACGCTTTCCTAAGTGATACATAGGCTACTCAAAGGCAACTGATATAAAGACAACTTTGTTCGTAAATATGGAACTCATGAAGTGAATTAGAGCAGAGAGAGAGAGAGAATCGAGGAAATGCATGTTTTTCAAGGAAGGATATTCATAATGTACTTTGGGAAAGAAAAGAAGGCGAGGAAATGAGTTTGACTGTGTGTCAATATAGACTAAATGGAAGAACTTGTCGATAGACAGCGTGATGGAAAGTGACATGTTTGAATAGATATATCTGATAATATTTTGATTCAGACAGAAGTTAAGTTAAATAAAAGCTGAAGCTGAAGAGGAAATGTGGAAATTTTACTATCTGTAATGAGGAAAAGGGGCTTACAAAAGAAGAAAGTAAGAACAAATAAAGAAACAGAGGGTAAAAAATTAGAACTAAGGAGCATGGAAGACTACGTGTAATCGGAAGGTAGGGTTATACTTTCAGCAGAGAGTGTCTGTGTGAATGGGAAGCTCTCGGCTAGCACGTTGTTGGTCCGGCGTTCGACTCTCCGACCGGCCAATGAAGAACTAGAGGAATTTATTTCTGGTGATAGAAATTCATTTTTCATCATAATGTGGTTCGGATTCCACAATAAGCTGTAGGTCCCGTTGCTAGGTAACCAGTTGTTTCTTAGTCACGTAAAATAAATCTAATCCTTCGGGCCAGCCCTAGGAGAGCTGTTAATCAGCTCAGTGGTCTGGTTAAACTAAGATATACTTAACTTTGTGTGAATAGGAGGTCAGGAGGACGTAATAAAAACAGTAAGTAGTTTGAAGAGGAAATGAAAAGTTTATTGTAAGAAAAGATGAAATAAGATACAGTGGCATGACAGAAAAGATGGTTACGTAGAGGAATTCAGCGAGAATGCTTGGGCCAGTAATGAAAAAAAGCAGGAGGGCAAAAGAAGATATAGCCTATAATGAAACTGGAAAGGTACTTATGAGTAAGAACAATAGCTTGTCCTTTCGGTATGTTATGCTATGAAACTTCTGACAATACATTCTGGTTCAGAGTTAAGAGTTCGTGTTCTACGCCGTCCAAAATACATAAATATATAAAAACTTGTGATTTTGCTGTCAGATGACTCCTCTTGCAGTCTATAAATGTTGTTAACACACGTAGCTTACAATATACGAATACACTTTATCCGTATAAAGAAATACACCACAATGAAAGTATTTATTCGTCATTTTAAATGCCAGTTTCAAGTTTAACAAGACCTCGAAAACTTACCTTTCCTTACGACTAATAGAATGAAAGTGATTAATCATCATTGAAATGTGTGTTTCTGTCGTACGATAGCATTGCAGATATTGAGTTTGAGAAAGTACTTTACTTTTAAAATCTGAGCTGTTGTCTATAATCACGTATTCCTAAACAGTTATTAGAGATAAATTAATCACCGGTGCTGATGAAAAACAAGGAAGGGAGTGTATTTAAGAATGAAAACGGGAAGTCAGCAGGTTTTCTCTCAACTTTTGGTCTGCAAGACAAAGACGCAAAGGCACGAAAGGGCTGAAGCGAGCCTTCCAGTGCGAATTCCCCTGAACTAAAGTCAAAGTCTGTCATAAGCTCCCAGTAATCCACTTAGGCTGCAGGAGTCCACTGCTGAGAACAACAAAGCTTTCAAAGCACGGGAGACATACATGCACTCTCTTTGGTTAAACAAATACAAGTAAAGATAGATTTACGTACATATTTCAGAGTATCGCTTGAGTCCTAAGTATTTCGTTTGATACAATGAATTATTATCTGATCTGCATAAAATATCCAGAGTTTTATGCTTGAATTTTAGTAGAAGTTCATTTAATAATATCTGATGAATTAACCATCGCATGAGTTTATATACTCATCCAAAGTAATGGAGACCCTAGAATATATCTGATGGCATCGCTTGGGTTTAAACGTTTTATCTTCTTGAAATAATGAATGATTCCACTTGTAGTTTAATATCTACAGAATATTTGCAGCTGCCTTATATATAATATTCGTGTCAAAACATGCCCTTTTTTCTTCGATCATTTTTTCCTCATATTATTATTATTATTATTATTATTATTATTATTATTATTATTATTATTATTATTATTATTATTATTATTAACAACGACTGCAAGAATATTTTGGAACGAAAGCAGCACTTGTAGGCATCTACAGATTAATATAACAGATTAAAGCAACAAATAAGTTATTGTGGTTTAATATAAGTAATTATGAATAATGAAAAATTATTGAGGATGGATACATATGAGATTTACAAATAAAAAAATATTAAAGCATTTGAAGAAAATATGTGGCAAAGAAAGAGCGCTTTAGAAATCACGCAAGCAAGAGAATTCTAGGCAGGAACTTTGCAAGGCTACAAAAAATCACTAAGTCACGGCCAAGGGTAGAAAGTATTGGTCATGTTTTTGCAATCCGGTGAAAAAAAAAACTACAGGTTTGGAACGAATCAGCAATCAAACTCAGAGGAACCAAAACTAAAGAATGATAATCATCACCTTTGTAATGTCTTTTTGTAGCGTATAGTCATCTCTGATATCACAAATCTATGTAAAATACCGAGAAATAAAAATAGAAGCGTTACTTTACCGGAATTGTTATTGCGAATTGGAGTATGTTGCTCAATATTGTTATTCATAATCGTTAAGCTATTATCCTGTGTCCAAGAGGTATCCAAAGAATTTTACAATATATTTATTCTTTGCAAAAAAAAATTGCTAAACTTTATAAATAACAGTTTGTCTTGGCATGAACGCAGAGAATTTTTCCAAGAATTGATGAAGTAATTGATTTGTACGTTACTCAATGCCCATAATTGCTCCCCCCTCCCTCCTTCAAACATTGTAAGACTACCTTCTTAAGATTTGATGTAATATATGGAGAAGTATGATTATGCTGTCACTTCCCCTCTTCGGCTATTTTTGTGCCTTTATTTTATTTTTATCAGATCATGCAATTACAGTTTATCCTTTGTAATAAATGGAAAGGCCACAGGAGTCGCTGCGATTTCCAGTGAGATGCTGCAGTGCGCTGGTTCTGATGTGATTTAGGGGCTGATTAGGGTTTTTAATGGTGGAAGGACGAGGGAAAGGTTGCAAATGTATGAGCGAGAAGAATAATTGCTTCGCTGTGTAAGGTTTCAGGTGAATGTAAGAATTATTGGGGCTAGTGTTGCTTAGTTTACCAGCGAAGGTGCATGGCAACATTTTTATTGTGAAAGTAAAACGTTAAACAGAACTAATAGGGAAAGAAAAACGCGGGTTTAAACAAGGAAGAGGCTGTACATCCGGGTGTTGTTATGAAACAACAATGTGAGAATTTTGAAGTTAAGGCAAAAACTAATATGTAGCATACAAAGACATAGAAGAAAACATATGAAATAACTGATAGAGAGGCAACGTTAAGGTGCTGAGAATGAAGGATATAGTAAATAAAGCAACGAGAGTGATCGAAAGTTAATATTTGACTAAGTCACTTTAGCCAACTTTATCGAGGAAACAATAGAAAAGGAAATGAAATATACTACAGAGGCTGCAAAGGGAGTGAAAAGACTTTATCAGTAAAAAATAACTCCAATACGTTACAGCAAAATAAGGTTCATAAACATCTCAGATCCGATAGCCCAGTCACTTTTCGTAATTCTGAATCATCTGAAGTTTACTAACTAATATATATTTGAACGAAAAAAACATATTACGCTAAGTACAAAGGCAGGTACGTGTACTTAGCATCGGCATCAACCCACCTCGGGAATTTGTACAGCAGAGTCGGCATCTTCTTATACCTCTCTTATTGGTACTCGCTGTTCGGCAGTTCGAACCTGCCAGTGACGAAGCACTTATCAATTATAAATCCCCTTCTGTATTATTTATGAGGTGAAGCGAATTGGATATTATATGACATTTTTAGCTGAATGTTTGTTTATACAAAATATTCAGTGATGTGATAAAAAATTTATTCATAATACCTACATGTTTCAAACACACCAATTAGCTGTCATAGCGGAGGTGGGTTGATGCAGTACAAATGCCTGCGTTCGACGGGGATTTGTACAGCAGTGATTGTCAATTAATGCCTGTCATGACAGCTGAATGGTCTAGAGCGTCCACTGAACGTCGTTGGTACTCGCTGTTCGGCAGTTCGATCCTGCCAGGTGACGAACCACTTATCAATTATAATTCCCCTTCTGCATTATTTCCAAGGTAGAAGAGCCTCGATGGCTTGGTTGGTAGAGTGGCAACCACATACTTCACAGAAGCCTGTGGCGAGGGTTCAATCCCCGCAGCCGACCAGTCAAGAGGCGGAAACTTTGCTATCTGTGTAGACATCCCGGGATTACGTATGTAATCAACGGATAGGTTTGCTGAAAGCAAATGGATGTTACAGACTAATACACACATAAACAAAGCCACTCCAACATCTTCTAAAAAACATAACAGACACCTCACACGTCTCGAACTGTCGGACTACCCGCCCAGTTCTCCTCGTGCTGCTGGGAGAAAGGGAGCCGGGGTTTGGTAATACATGTACACACTCGTTACCGGGGTCTAAGCGATGTCAGGCAGGGCAGCCGGTCGAGGTTACGGCCTACCCCACCGCCAAATCAAAGTCCTTCAAAGAAGGCACCGTGCTTACCCCATATAAAAATGGGTATAAAAGCACGTTAAAACGAAGAAGATTATTTCCAAGGTAGAACGAATTGGATATTAAACGACATTTGTAGCTTAATGTTTATTTATACATATATATATATATATATATATATATATATATATATATATATATATATATATATATATATATATATATATATATATATATATATATATATATATATATATATATATATATATACACACACACACACACACACACACACATATATATATATATATATATATATATATATTCATAAATAAAAGTTGTTATAAGGTATTTAACATGGAATCTCTATAAATTTCAAAACATATTCTATCTTCGTGAAGTGTTTCCACTGACAACGTGCCAGTCTCAAGGAGACAAGCTTAAAGTTCGAATATGATATAAAAACAACGCTAATGTTTTGTTTGCACAAGTGACGATTTATCGCGACATCTCGTCTGCTCTTCATCGTGGATAACAGTATTATCCATATCAAAGATAGGTCATATATGAGTCCTGTTGGTATTTGTTGCAATACTGCGAGCTCAAAAAATTAGGAATTGAAAAAAAAGATTGAAAGATTAAATTTTTCTGAAGAATGAGCTTGGATGGCCTTGTCCTAGAGGTCACATCTGCGAATGTATGGATCTTATTTAGCATATCATGACAGACAGCAATATGAAAAAGTCATGTATATTGTAAAAGAAAGAGAGTTCCAGATGCACAGAAAGACGGTAACACAGACAGATGTCATACTGCTATTTTACACTGTTGCACCAAACACCAGTCGTTTTAGTATTAGAGTACGCGAGGATGAAATGTCGCATGCAAGAAATTGTGAACACCTCAGTTGCTGAGCGACATAAATCTCACATTTCCTGCCATTCGTTCAGAAATATAGGTGCAATTTGCTCATGGATCAACCATTACTTGTTGATATTTTTAACGTTATTCGAAGAAGTAGGAACACAGCAACAAACCCATTTTCTGTTTACATGGACAGAATAAAGCCGCCCTGTCACAGAACCGCCACCTTTAGTAAGGCAAGGCCTGTCTCGGGAGATTTACCTTTGGTGTTGGCGAACAATCCAGAATGGCAGCAGATCTGTTCCTCTATAAACAACCTGTCGGCAGAGATCAAGGAGACTTTCCCGAAGCCGCGGTCGGACGGTGCCATTCCCTCTGGAGGCTAAGATTTCGAAATTCTACAGTTTCAGATCGTGGCCAAGAGATTTCTGCTTTCTTTTTTGCTTTCTAACGCTTTCGTAAATAATGACAGTTGCAAAGACAGCTTATTGAAATTATAATATCAGAGATTATTATTAACTTTGAGTTTAACGGAAACGATTTGAGTCCGAGTCTTAGTGAAATTAGACAACGCTATATCTGTAATCCCATCCCTCAACTCATTTTTTTAAAGATGATTTAAAACATTAATTTTCTCTCTATATGGCTTTTATATAACACAAAGTCTACTCTGAAGTGTTATTACGGTAGATAATTCTTATGCATCTCTGATACTTTATTCCAGATTTTATTTAAAAAAAAAAAAAATCAGGACGATCCAGAAAAAATAAACTCTTCTCTTTTTTACGTTTCCCGAAAGATTCTATACCAAAACAGAAAAAAAAAACTCTCGACCTCCCTAAGCATCTGATAAATGTTGTCTCACCCATGAAGTTTGTCAGAAGGCCTTTGATGAAGACCTATTTCCAAGAACCTCTAATGACTTTGATGAAATCTACAAAAAAAAAAAAAAAAAAAAAAAAATAGAAACGTTTATGACACAATACCTTTGATGGGCAAAGATAATTGAAAATATCTCTTGTTTAACATAACTGGAAGAAACCATTAACGATTCTTTAATGAAAATTTAAATTAAAAATTTTGCTGACTATGCATTGATCGATATAAACAAGAATATTTTGTGAATATTTTTTTATGATGTTTCTTCAAGAGGTTCCATGAATATTCGGTTCTTTTAATTCATTATGTTTTGCTGACTGATGAAAAACGTCTCACTGGACTGGTGTTCACTTACATAATT
>JANJGK010000020.1:42856472-42870660 GCA_039081455.1 Macrobrachium rosenbergii | reverse complement strand
GCCGTAGCAAAGGGCGTTTCCTACGGAGCATAGATTACGAACAAGAGAATGAGATCCTCCGACCAATAGATATTCAGCACACCGGTGACGTCATATTTTATGTTTAAGGATTAGTGTAAAGTCTGCATGCTGTCTTAAAAATTTCTACAATTTTTAATCTAGTCCTGAAGACGCGCCGAGAATTGGAAAAATGGTCCGTCAACTTTAATAAGTTAATGGAAGGAAACGTGAATATTTTTCCTTATTCCTGAGAAGCTTTCCTGACAAGAAAATTAATAAGTATAGACTTATTCAAAGTCTTGACAAAAAGACAGGCTCTGCAAGTAATGCCAATGACTGTAATTTATATATATATATATATATATATATATATATATATATATATATATATATATATATATATATATATATATATATATATATAAATTTAAGAATTGCAGAAATTTTTAATCACCGCATGCAGACTTCTAAGCTAATCCTTAAACGTAAAAAGGGCAGTCACCACAGTATCGCGTGTCAGTTCATACACGACTGTTCGAAGGATGGACGTTCTCATGAAAAAAGTAGAACTGTCAGTCGGACCTCAAACACAAACCCCTCCCCCCCTCTTCCTTTTCCCTTCCTTTCATCATCCACCTACCCCTTCCCTCTTCTCTCCTCCTCCCCTTCCCATCTCCCTAGTTCCTCGTTGGACTGGTTGGTACCGTTCTCGGCTAGCACTCTGCTGGGCCCGCACTCGAATCTCGGGCCGGCCAATGAAGAATTAGAGGAATTTATTTCTGGTGATAGAAATTCTTTTCTCGGTATAATGTGGTTCGGATTCCACAATAAGCTGTAGGTCCCGTTGCTAGGTAACCAATTGGTTCTTAGCCACTCCCATTTATCCAGTGATTGCTGTTCTGAATGTCCCTTTTATTCAGATATTTCTGTGGTAACTGTCCCTTTTATCCAGGTAATACTGTGCTGTCTGTCCCTTTCATCCAGGTATTATTGTGAAGACTGTCTCTTTTATCCACAAATTACTTTAATGACTGTCCCTTTCATCCAGGTATTAGTCCTGTCTGTCCCTTTTATCATAGTATTACTGTGGTGGCTGTCCCTTTTATTGAGGTATTACTGTGGTGACTGTCCTTTTATCCAGGTATTACTGTACCGCCTGACACCATTAAACAGGTATTACTGCATTATCTGTCACCTTTAATCAGGTATTACTGTACTGTCTGTCCATTTTATCCAGGTATTACTATGCTGTCTGTCGCCTTTAACCTGTTGTTACTGTACCGTCTGTCCACTTTGACCAGGTCTATCCTAATTATCCAGATATTACTGTGGTGACTGTCCCTTTTATTCTGTCTGTCCCTTTTATCCAAGTATTACTGTGATGACTGTCCCTTTTATCCAAATATTTCTGTGGTAACTGTCCCTTTTATCCAGGTATTACTGTCATGTCTGTCTCTTTTATCCAAGTATTACTGTGATGACTGTCCCTTTTATCCAGAAATTACCAAAGTAACTGTCCTTTTTATCCAGGCATTACTGTCCTTTCTGTCCCTTTTATCCTGGTATTACTGTGGTGACTGTCTCTTTTATCCAGGAATTGCTGTTGTGACTGTCCCTTCTATCCAGATATTGCTATGCTGTCCGTCTCCTTTACCAGTTATTAGTGTACTGACTGTACCCTTTAACCAGGTCTATCCCTATTATCCATATATTACTCTGGTGACTGTCTTTTTTATCCAGGTATTGCTATTCTCTCTGTCCCTTTTATCCAGGTATTACTGTGGTGATAGTCCATTTTATCCAGGTATTACTGTGGTGACTGTCCTTTTTTATCCAGCTGTTAGGTTGATGACTGTCTTTTATCCAGGTTTTACTGTGGTGACTGTCCTTTTTATTCAGCTGTTAGGTATCTAGGTATTGCTGTGGTGACTGTACATTTTATCCATATATTACTGTACTACCTGACACCTTTAAACAGGTATTACTGTATTAGCTGTCACCTTTAACCTGGTATTACTGCTCTGTTTGTCCCTTTTATCCAGGTATTACTGTGGTGACTGTCCCTTGTATCCAGATATTACTATGCTGTCTGTCCCCTTTTATCAGTTATTACTGTACTGTCTGTTCCATTTAACCAGGTCTATCCTTTTTATCCAGGTATTATTGTGGTGACTTATTATTGTGGTGACTGTCCCTTTTATTCATGTATTACTATGGTGACTGTCCCTTTTATCTTGATATTACTGTGCTGATTGTCATTTTTAACCAGGTATTACTGTGCTGTCTGTTACTTTTATCCAGGTATTACTGTGGTGTCTGTCCATTTTACGCAGGTATTACTGTGTTGACTGTCCCTTTTATCCAGGTATTACGGTGGAGACTGTCCACTTTATCCAAATATTACTGTGTTGACTGCCCCTTTTATCCAGTACTGCCTGTCCTCTTCATCCAGGTATTGCTGTGCTGTCTGTCACCTTTAACCAGGTATTACTGTGATGTCTGTCCCTTTTATACAGGCATTACTGTGGTGACTGTCCTTTTTACCTAGGTATTACTGTGGTGACTGTCCATTTTATCCAGGTATTATTGCGGTGACTGTCCCTTTTATCCAGATATTACTGTGGTGATTGTCCCTTTTGTCCAGGTATTATTGTGGTGACTGTCCCTTTTACCTAGGTATTACTGTGGTGACTGTCCTTTTCCCAGGCATTAATGTGGTGACCGTGTAGCATTTTCAGTAATACATTTATATGGTTTCGAGTATATGAAATCAGGTATGATAAACCAGTAGAGTTATTTTACTACATAAGTTACACAGGAAAGGGGAAGGGGGTACAGCTTTGAAACCTACCATAATATCTAAGTTATGTCAAATGATGGCCATGTGCCAAATTTTGTGAAGATCGGTCAAGCGGTTCGGATTTCTATAGAGCACAAAGTTACAGACAGACAGTAAAGCATTTCTTCACTTGGTTGCACACATAAAGATTCACTATCCACACCCCATATGTGGAAAGTGTAACCTCGGTAACCAACTGCTTTGATATGTTATTCGAACCTTTCACGTTTGCAATGAGAATTTTGTTGTCTTCCTCCATTCAAATTACCTCGCATCGAGGAAAAATTGGTAACGTAGGCAGAGGGACGTCCAATAACATCGCATTTTCTTTCCATAATGGGCCATTAAGTTTGGGCAGCGACGTCATATCCGTTTAAGTGGCTGTGTGTTGTGAGTGTACTTTCATTTTCATGAGAACATTTTACTGGTTATGCTTTCCAGATTGATGATTTTTATTTCTTTCCTCTTCTGCTGTCTCATTCTCCATCACCTCTACCTTCTCTTGATTTCTTCAAGTGGAAACGTGAATAACGAAGCAGATGAATGGCCCCTTTGACCGGAAAGCAAATTTGTCCCTCCCTTCAGTGCTCTTTTCTCCTATTTTCTCTTTCAAAGACATTGGAAAGATCCATCAACACTACCAACTCTTCTTTTTATGATTCACTCATTATTTCATTAATTTTCCACTCTGCGCTCGTTAACCTTCCCTAATTTTTTTTGCTGCTCTCGCTTTTGATCATTTAATTCCCATTATTCATTAATAGTTATTTATTGCACCATGCCGGGAAAGTTCAAGAATGAAGAGGTGTACAAATGGAAGGGAAGAAAGAACAAATATGTTTCGGGTGACATCAAAGGAACTGAGGGCAATGTTCTCAGGAAAACACGAGATTCTCTTAAGTTAACTGGTTTCTGCGTAGGCGAGTAATTATTGTTTCTTTACCTATAGTTCTTGAGAAATTTCAGTTCCATAAATAATGGTAATAATAATGTAATAAGTACAATTAACAGCAGTGGTAGTAGTTTTATTCATTTATAAAAAAAAACCAGGCTAATCCATTTCTCCCTCATTCTGTCTATTCTTCCATTGATTGCATAAGCAAGCCAACTCACTTAACTCAATCTGCGACTTGCGTATTTACTAAATCGTGGAAATAAAATCAAAAGGTAATATTTCAGGGTACCAGTTAACAAATTTAACAGTGCTGCATGGTCGTTAAGGTACATTTGATATCTAGTACGACCAAAAAAATGCCTTTATGTTAAAAGAAGAATTTTGAATTTGACCAGCAGAAACCGTTCATTTGTTTGTTATCTCTCTCTCTCTCTCTCTCTCTCTCTCTCTCTCTCTCTCTCTCTCTCAGTACATAAAACCTCAAAGGATGAATATTACACACACACACATACCGTATAAATAAACAAAAAAGACGATACAGTTATCATTCAGAGACCAAATTGAACTTTGAACGTATCTGCTATCAACCTTAAGAAGAAGAAGAAGAAGAAGAAGAAGAAGAAGAAGAAGAAGAAGAAGAAGAAGAAGAAGAAGAAGAAGAAGAAGAAGAAGAAAAGACTTTCCTCTAATAAATCAGTATTTCTGATACTCAGATGATTTCTTAGCAACTAAGTAAAGCCTTCTTAGAGCTGTAATTTTTTTTTTATTAGACGTTGTTGTTGTTTATTTCCAGATTTTTTAATAAAATGTTTACAAATAATCATATTTCTCTTTATAATTGAGTTGATGATAAAACTGACTTCGATACTTTCTCATTGATATTCCAAATTGAGTTTCGATAAAAAGAATGCATAATATAATACACGGCTGAGGGTTTCAGATAAGGATAAAACGACACTTTATAAGATGGATAAGTTTTATTTCTGGATGCCGTTCATCAAGAAAATTTTTGAAGAGTTAAATGCCTCCTGTATAAAATGCCATAACAGGTAAGTAAGTGCCGTTCCTTATTGAAAAACAGGGAAAATTAAGAGATTCCACTCATAAAGTGAATACTTGTTGGCTACTTAAAAACCAAATGGAATAAAAGACAAGCTTTACCTCAGATCATACACTAGTATAGACAAGCCACATGGTCCATGTTTTTTACTCAGCAATCATAAAGCATATATATTCACTCACAACAGTACGTTAACGTTTAATCAGACCACTGAGTTGATTAACAGCTCTCCTAGAGAGGGCTGCCCCGAAGGATTAGACTTATTTTACGTGGCAAAGAACCAATTGGTTACCTAGCAACGGGACCCACAGCTTACTGTGAAATCCGAACCACATTATATCGAGAAATGAATATCTATCACCAGAAATAAATTCCTCTAATTCTTCATTGGCCGGTCGGAGACTCGAACTCGGGTCTAGCAGAGTGCTAGCCGAGAACTATACCGACTCGTCCAACGAGGAACTAACGAAGGCCTTATTGTCCAGTCATATGTGAAATTAGGGGAGTAGGGGAGTGAGATTTATAAATGGCTTAGTACAACAGATGTTATGTTCAGATGTCCTGGTGCGATTAAATGAAACCTATTGCAAAAGACCAAATAAGTATGACAGCAGCAGTAACAGGTTTGATTTATGCTGACCGTCTGCTGAGCGCGGTTATTGTAGGAACGCCCTGTAAGAACACCCGCCAAGAAATGGCACGCTTTGTAAGCCCCAGGAAAATCCATTACCTCGTAGTAGTATAAACTTCACCACGAAATATTTGATTGAAAAAGAACATACACACACACACACACACACACACACACACACACACACACACATATATATATATATATATATATATATATATATATATATATATATATATATATATGTATATATATATATATATATATATATATATATATATATATATATATATATATATATATATATATATATATATATATATATATATATATATATATATATATGTGTGTGTGTGTGTGTGTGTGTGTGTGTGTGTGTGTGTGTGTGTGTGTGTGTGTGTGTGTGTATGTGTGTGTGTGCATATGTGGTTCCCAAGAGAAGGAAAGACAATGCTCGAAGCCACACTCACACTCAAAGTGCTTATCTAAACTTCCCTCTGCATTAAGTTATGCTTCACCAAAATAATGATGAAACTATACAATTTGAATTTCCTCAAATTTTGTACACAAAAGGTGGTTTCGCCCGCTTGTGTAACGCATCGTGATTGCTTTTCTTGTCTTGTCACTCTCCGATGGTTTACCAACGCCGATCCTTAACGACCAAGAAGTACCTTTATGGCTGAAGAGAGCCTAATTAAGTAATACTGTAGCTAATGGAATCGTAATATTCCATTTGCATTGAGTTCTCGGATGCCAGTAATCCCCGAGTCACTTGAGGTTGTTTGAAGATGCAGGTGATTGGATGATTTAATGAGAGTCTGGAGGTGGTGTGGTTGGCGGGTTGTTGGGGGGGTGGGGGGGGGGTGGGGGGGAAGGGGTGTATATCGTGCGGTGTAATCGTTTATCTAGTATTATAAATGCTTCACAATTCACCTCACCTGGACCTGGCTTTTTAGCATTCATTCTTGGTTTGACATCATGTGATGTTTCATATTTTGTGAGGTCTTTGTTCTTCTCTTCACGCTTGATACTTTTTCTCATGAAAATGACTACTGACTAATGGGGAAGCATACGGTTGAGAGGAAAGCAAGGCAAGGGGCACGTGGATAAACACTGTTATGTAAATGAATAAAAATTCATTGAAGAATGCATGATGAAAACGGAGAGTTAGCAGCGTTAATCGAACTTCCAATGCCTTTGAAAAGTAAAAGAGGAGGAAGGGGCAAGTATATAACATTTGTTTCCCTGTCGAAATGGACGTTGATCTTCTACTCCGCTAAGCATTTTTACACTTGAAGAAAATGAGAAAAGGGAGAGATGACATAAAAAGGAAACAGTAGGAGGGGATGGAAATAGGTAAACCAATTTTGCAAGCATAAACGATAACTGGTAGACATTCGATCTTATACTCTTTCACTTTCTCTCTCTCTCTCTCTCTCTCTCTCTCTCTCTCTCTCTCTCTCTCTCTCTCTCTCTCTCTCTCTCACACACACACACACACACTCAATGCAACAACTAAGGAGGGTATCGCTGAACTGTGTTTGCCCCTCGCTGGAAGCAAAAACCTTGTTAATGCACGTCCCTATGAATGATAATCAACCTGATCTTGAAAAGTGGTAGGTTGAGATAGAGCAGAACATTTCTTCAACGATTTGTATCGTAAGTGTTTATATCATTGTATTTATTTTTGTTTGTATATTTACCATAATTCGTATCTATTTCCCTGTCCAAGGAAAATTGCACAAAAGTTTGAAGAAGATTGAAGATCACCTCCGGTAACATCAAAGGGAACCTACCAAACATGCTGAAGTCGAGGATTCGATTGCCTGAGAGGGAGGCCGTTGAAGATAACAGGTTGTGAGCATTCTTAGCATTAAACCAAAAATGAGATCGTCTTGGGTGCATACTGAAGGCTTCTCAATAACACACGAACAAAAATATTGAAGCCAAATGCAATGTCTGTGTGTTATATCCCTTAACTTGCCTCAACAGTTCGTCTGCTGCTTCCTGGTGAGAAATAGTGTACGGTGTAGAGGTGTTGCGTTCGTGCCTCCTACGAAGCGAAATGTCTAGGATTCAAGCCTGCACGCAATTCAAATCATTTGTTCTTGGCAACTGACAGATAGACAAACAGACAAAAGGAAAAAAAAAAAAAAACAACAACCTTTCTGGATAACAAAAGGAGATCCTAGCAGAATGGGGGCAGACACGGATGGCTAATAAAGCAGCAAGAGGGGAGGAGGTGGGGCGAACGCGGCAAGGGGATCAGGTGTGTGGGTGCCAAAAGTTGTGGAGGTGAGCTGTGTTGAAATGGAGACCGTTCACTAGACAAAGGTCAGATGTCAACTGAAACTCCAGCACTGTTCCACAAAACACTGTAGCTCTCTGGGTGTACCGTGCACGTTGCCAACATTTATTGACCCACAACATATTGCGTCCGAAAAGTTGATCGCCCAGAAGTCCCTTAAAGCCAGGTAGAAATAATTTCTTTTGGAATATGAAACGCATTTTTTTTTACCCTTGCATAACAGGTAATCGTTACCCTTTCCACAGGATAAACTCCGAGGTTTGACTTCGAAAGTTGTGGGTAAAAACAAAGAGAAGAGGAGAAATGTGGGTTTAATTTCCCTTTGATAAAATAATAATTTCCTAAAAGTGAAGCAGAAACATGAGCCTTTTTCTCCTAATTGTGTCTTCGTCATATATATAAAAAATGGACAGATAAATTTAATTTGCTGTATTCTCAGCGCACCAGGAACGTACAGACACCCGCTCACAGAAACATGATACCTATACCGAAAGCTTTGCTAAGTACTTCAACTGTTTAAGAGGACTGATGTAAACCTCTGGACTCTGTTCAATCGAAAGGGACCTAAATGAAGACGTTAGTCTTCAATCAACTGACCTTTTCCCAGCACTGCTCTTGTACGCGGAAAGTCCGTAAGTGCTACATGGAGGGAATGAAAAACGTCAAAGGAAAGAAATTTTATTGCTCTGAAAATATATATATAGAATATACGTTTCTTCGATCTTTCATATATTCTAATTTGCAGTTGATTACTAACATGCACAAACAAAAATTTTTCATATGCAACTTTAAAGAAGGCTGAGAAAATATCACTATCATTATAGTTTTCGCTTTGAAGGGAAAAAACACCAGTCACTGTAAGAGGAGATGGCTCAGTGACTGATGACTGCAAAATCGTTTAAACGGAGCAGAGTTGTCGAGAATTCCCATTCGAAGGTTTCAAATTCTGACCACTTCTCCCTCTCTTTCTTCCTGGCCGTCCCTAAAGAATCTCTCTCTCTCTCTCTCTCTCTCTCTCTCTCTCTCTCTCTCTCTCTCTCTCTCTCTCTCTCTCTCTCTCGTACACTTTTCGGATTAGCTATCTCTCTTTACATTTATAGGCCTATAACATCAAACCTTTCGTAAACAAATATATGAACAATGAATTTCGGTTAAGGGTTAAAACTGTGACTGATTGCTCAGTTTCCTCTCCTTTTCAGTCAATCCTGGCACTTGCTGTCAATCTTTCCAACTATCCATCATCTACCTACCGTATATACGCATGTACCCGTCCCTCTCTGTCTCTCAATGCTTTCCGTTTGTGCGTCTATGACAAAACACTCTTCCAAATGAAAAGGTCTCTCTCTCTCTCTCTCTCTCTCTCTCTCGCTCTCTCTCTCTCATGCACACAAGTGCACAAAAGGAAATCAGACACCTAAGTAATAAATTGAAACGGGGAAGTGTGTTTCGGCAGTTTTCTCTTTGTTATTAATTGCGTTTCATTCTTGGAATATCCACCGTCTGCACAGCTATTTTTTTCCGCTTGCGTTGTTGACATAATCGTTAAAACCTCTGTATACGGTACTTTGCAATTCAGTGGCAAGACCACAATTAGATCATGTGCTAAGTAAATATGCTCTCCGTTTAGTCATTATAATTATAGATACTACCTCTCAGATTATAGAGTAATACAGGGAGAGTCAAAAGGCACAACAGAAACTGAAGAATGAGTTTGAGAGGGCTTATAAAAGCAGCGAGTGTGTAATGAATGAGAGTAAGTCTAAAGGCTGTGATCCGGATAATGAAAGAATGAAATTGGTCGATTTGCACAAATATTTGGGAGACAATGTCACAAATGATAGGAAGATGAAAGAATAGATAACAAATTAGGTGGTGGAAAAGAGATATCTAAGATACTGTTGTAGATTTGGCAGTGAACTGGAGTGTCTGCGGAAACAAAGGGTCGGCCCATATGGAATGACAATTGAGTTACCTCTCAGTTATATAAGTGAAGCATAGATGTCCATTACAAAGAAAAGAAAACAAGTACAAAATGTGCCGAAGTTTCTTCGGCGCAATCGAGTTTTCTGTACAGCGTATAATGCTGTATGAACTTTCAGCCACGGCCCATGAATCTCTCACCCGCGGCCCATGAAACTTTCAGCCATTGTCCGGTAGTGGCCTGTGTTGGTGGCACCTATAGCAGTACGATTATGGCTAACTTTAACCTTAAATAAAGTAAAAGCTACTGAGGCCAGAGGGCTGCAATTTGGTATGTTTGATGATTGGAGGGTGGATGATCAACATACCAATTTGCAGCCCTCTAGCCTGGGTAGTTTTTAAGATCTGAGGGCGGAAAGAAAAAGTGCGGACGGACAGACAAAGCCATCTCAACAGTTATCCTTTATGGAAAACAAAAAGGATGAGGTTTTATTGATGGACTGTTAGCTTAGTTGCTGTGGAGTAGGAATGATAAAAATTTTATTATTTATGGTATTGTGAGACCGTCCATTCGCACGTTTTAAAAGCACGTAAGCTTCCCCGAGATCGGTCTCCGTTGCTTTTCAGAGACTTCCTACACTGGTATAGATCAAAGAGAAGTCCCCTTGCAATATTATATTGAATAAGGTGTGCAATTCGTCTTGTAATGCTTTCAATAGATTTTCCCCTCTTAACCTTATCAGACTTTCTAACATCGCAAAAGACTTGCAGTGTTCTAAATTTTTCTTCAAAGTTATTGGAAACGGAAGGGAAATAGGATAAATCCTAAAGCACATAAATGACCATTGATTTTTCTCTGCATTTCTTGAAATAATATTCAAATGGTCTCAGTACTGGAGTCGCTGTTAATGGTAGAGTATGAAACCTTGACGCTTCTGCATTATGTGATTCCTATACTCCCATTCGTGGGTAATAAAACTGTTATGCAAGAAGAGATGGGAATTTTTAAAAAAGTTTGTCTAATTCTTCAGTTACTCCACAATTCAGCCATAGTCTTGGTTCTTAGACGCAAAGTAATTCTGAATGTTACGATAAACATTGATCAAAATATAATGGACAGTTGCTTATCATTTCCCTTAACCTTACCTTGGGCTTTCATTTATTAATATTTTATTTTTTACTTTGCCTTTGGCTTTCTGTAGCTTATTTAATATCTATTTTTTTCTCTCTGTATATAAACATACAAAAATATAAGCGCGTACATGTGTGGGTATATTTGGGAGTTCCTTGTTATATTCTAATGCAATGGATTCGCTAATTATCTTTGCAACAGTTTCCAGTGCATATCTTGAAGTCTAAAAAAGGGAAAGAAATGAATAAACTCTTATTGATACAAAACTCAGACCACGAGATGACTACGGATTACTTGTTAAGTTGTCAGTAAAAATTGGGTAGATAAGCTATATCTGAAGAGCGTATTGTTTTATATCTTCGTCAAAATTCAAGTCCTTATCAAAACGGAAAAGAGTGTAACAATGGTGCAACAATTTGGTTGTGAGGGATGAGAATGATTATATTAATGACATAAGTATTTATTATGTCTGTGTACGTCACACACATTTATCTTGAACTGTGCCCATCTATACCCATGTAATTTTTTCTGTTTGTCTCAATACAACTAAACGCCATTGAATACTTAGCCAGTCTTATGAAAAAAAGAGATCAGTGAAATAATTTGTGTGAGGAATTCGGCTATTGTTCACTTAACTCGTGAATTTTCTCGTACAACAATTAAAAATGATTTTTCCTGTGAAGTCACTGAAAACCTTTATGATCATAAAATTAATTATCATTCTATAGAATACTGGCTGGCATATAACTGCTTCATGCCATAAAATATATGGAATGATTTCAGAGGAATGATATGACGAGGTTGATTTGATTCCAGTGTTGTGCACAATGTGATGACCTCGTGAAAGTAAAAATGATGCTCAAGTATTTTCGTTACATCAGTCGTTGTTTTTGTTACTTAGGTTAAGCTGATGCTTTATAATCCCACAGATCCTTGCCAGGAAAAACGACACAAAAAAAGAAAGATTGTAAACTTACGGATACATGGGAGAGAGAGAGAGAGAGAGAGAGAGAGAGAGAGAGAGAGAGAGAGAGAGAGAGAGAGAGAGAGAGAGAGAGAGAGAAGGAGCCTTATAAATTGTTGTTTGTAATCACGGACCAAGTTAACCGAATCAACAGCATCTAAGAGTAAAATGCAAATTCCAGGAAAGGAGACATGCTGCGAATGCATTCAGGCTCAATTTGTATTCGATTCAGAACACAAATCGCAGAAATTGTCAGAACGTGGCACCAGCCTCAGTAATGTCACTTGCTGAAGCGACTACGTTCTGACTTTGCAAACCCTTCAATTTTAACTTTATACAATGAATACCGCTACAAGAAATAAGTATAACATAACTGCGTACTTGAGCGTTGAAAATGAAGCATAGGAATATTTCAAATTCATTTTCCATAGTACTGATTGGTATTTAGTTCAGCATTTTATCTCTTATTTGGAATTTACAGTAACTTTACCTAACAGGCTGTCTAGAGAGAGGTGTAAGTTTATGAAGGCTCCGCCATACATGCCACCGTCAAGTGCGAGTGACTTACAAGTATAGGGCCGAGTCGGCATAAACGTTTAGCTCTCTTGACAGCCTGCCTGGTAGAAAGCTCGTCACTGAATTCAGAGATAGCTGCCGTCGGTGGAACGCGTCCATCAGGTAACTATCGCCTCTCAGTTATACTGTACATCCACTTCGCTATTATTCCGCAGTAGAGCGAACTGGATATTACATGAAATTTTTAGCTTATTGTATATATATATATATATATATATATATATATATATATATATATATATATATATATATATATATATATATATATATATATATATATATATATATATATATGACTATTTATCACATCACCGTGATTCATATACAATCAGAAAGCTACAAACGTCCTTTAATATCCAATTCACTCTACCTCGGAAGTAATATATTTTCATATATGTTACCGAAGGGGAATTTTTTTCGGTGATAATAAGTCCACCGTCCCGTGGGATCGAACCAGCGACGGACGGGGGAATCAGGACTACAGTGACACACTAACCAGTCGGCCACAAGAGAGCTTGTGGCCGACTGGTTAGTGTGTCACTGTAGTCCTGATTCCCCCGTCCGTCGCTGGTTCGATCCCACGGGACGGTGGACTTATTATCACCGAAAAAAATTCCCCTTCGGTAACATATATGAAAATATATTACTTCCGAGGTAGAGTGAATTGGATATTAAAGGACGTTTGTAGCTTTCTGATTATATATATATATATATATATATATATGTATATATATAAGTATATATATGTATATATATATATATATATATATATATATATATATATATATATATATATATATATATATATATATATATATATATATATATATATATATATATATATATATATATATATATATATATATATATATATATATATATATATATATATATATATATATATATATATATATATATATATATATATATATATATATATATATATATATATATATATATATATATATATATATATATATATATATATATATATATATATATATATATATATATATATATATATATATATATATATATATATATATATATATATATATATATATATATATATATATATACATATATATTTCAAGATATGTTGTTGAACTAAAATCAGATAAATGTAATTTTTTGAAAACATAACAATTCATACAATAACAATTATTCTTATAAAATACAAGAAAATTTCCCTTTCTGTTATTTTCAAGTAGACGCCAAATGTATGAGAGCATTAATTGGTTTGCTCTTCGCAAGTCAAAATAACCGAGCATCGTTATCCACATTCATTCCTATTTATATTATATTTATTATAATGCGCCTAAAAAATTGAAAATGAGATGATTCAAGCGAATCTTTTAGATGAAACAACTTACTCAACGGAGGGAATAAACAAACTCTTTACTCTTGATTTTTTCCTCGTGGTTTCCCCTGTGAGGATCATTTATAATGAGATGCAAACATTTGTCATCGTTTGAGCAGCAGATTAATCGAGATTTATCACCTTAATCACATCTCGTTGCGGTAATTGTCCAAGGCTGCTTATTTTTCCGTCATCGGTAAATTTTTTGGAAAAGGATGATTATTCCCCTCTCTCATAATGCAGTAGTTAGTGATGAGGATTTTGTCATCATTTGCAATTTTTTCTCATTGCAACATAATGAAATATGAACCATGTGTCTTTTCTCAAAATAACGTTATGTTTTCCTGCATGCTTAAATCCAAAATTAAACAACCTCTTGTTAAAAAATAAATGAAGATTTAGTAATCCTTTATATCATTTTTCCTCTTGGCAATTATCTTATCATTTACAACAATTTCAAAGCAATAAACGCAAAGTGGCTGCTAATGCAATCGTTCCTTATG
>JANJGK010000020.1:42833972-42838972 GCA_039081455.1 Macrobrachium rosenbergii | reverse complement strand
TTAAATTTTTAAACTAGGTAGCTTACTGCATGACAAAGAAAGCAGAGCATGTGCCCAGTGCTTCTCTCATAGAGTAGAACGGACAATTTCATGAGTCCCTAGGATATTATCACAAAGCAATCGTGTCAGTCTTAAAAGAGAGAGGCCACTGAATCAGCGTTACAAAGAGAATTACTTTCACCCGTGCGGGAATTATATTAAATTTCTTTTCCAATAATAACGTAAATAACTGTATCAGCGTTTATTTCATAATTTGCCTTTTACATTAACGTAAATCAGGCTAGTAAGAACGTCACATGTCCATTCCTTTGTTTCATGAAGAGCCCCACAGCGAGCATGGCCGCCAAGTGCAGGAATTAATTACAATGCACCAAAAAAAAAAGTCATAACAAATTTGTTTTCCGTCTTTATAACTTGAAGTAACTCGCATTTGTGGTATTTTAAGTTTAAAGCTTGCATTCCCACATAAGCCTCATTCGTTTTATAAGAGGAATTCGAGTGTTTTGTTCTTTTTGTATTGTAAGCAAATCACCCAGGAAGGCAGGAGATCATGTATACCTCCGCCGATGGCCGTTACTCACTCCAACCAGCTCGCATAGCCATGAGCTGTGCGTAGTCACATGACCCGTCCACCATCTTGGGGGGTTGCCTGTGAACCAGTAGCCTCCATCTTAAATTTTTGTGTTGGTATAAACAAGACACGCGTGTGTTATACACCTGTGTGACGTCACGAGCAGATGTCTTGCTCATTCAAAGAATCATCTCACTCATATGCACCGACTGACATACTACTTCGCATAGCGTACTACCAAACTTGCAAGTCTTTATCATAAAATACTTCATTAAAGGGAAACTAGGTACATATAATTTTACGCAACGTGTTTAAGAGAAAAAGTTAGCAAATTAGTCAGGAAATATAAAAAGTTAAGATATATACAAGATGTTCACATACAAATACATCTTAGCAGGGAGTTAAATGACAAGAAAACAACTAGAAACTCAAGATAATTTAACAATACCTATAAGTACACAAATTATAGAATATTATTGCCAAGAATTAGTAAAAGCAAGGTGTAATAGGGCATGCTAATATTGGCTGATAACCCATTACCTAACAGCCAAATTAATCAGAGTAATCAAGATAAGAAACCCTATTAGGATTCATTTAAATTTTCTTTCTTTTTCTCTCATTTCTCACGCAGTGCAAACTTTGCTTACTCACTTGTGTGTTAGTACTTGCTTCATTTTCTTTTTTCTTTTCTCTTCCCTTCGCTTTTCTTAAGCGCTAGGTAGCTCAGAGTGTACATGCACCGTCTTCATAGAAAGAATGGGCCGACATAGAAATAAAACACACACCTCTGTCCCACAGATAGTTGAGGATAAGTAAAGAATTAGTCACAGTTAGTGAAAACTATCCACCACGAGTAGGGTCTATTTATCCAGACTTGAGCATAAAAGCCTTCCTCCCTCCACATGAAAGGAAGTAGCACAGTCAGTACTAGGAACTAGTCACCAATGAGTGCCAAAGCAACCAAAATTGATTCTTCTTTTCCACAGTGCCACCAACCTGAGGCACTGTTATAAACCACTGAAGCGCTTACCTATCTATCTGTTTTCTTTCACCTTTCCTTTTCCTCCTACTTATTAATTATACTCTGGTTAGGCAGAGTGCATTTCCCTTTAGTACGATTAGTTGTACTCCAAGAGTGTTGATTCCTTAGAATGCACCGACACTACAGTGCCACTCAGAAACAAAATGTCCTGTGTGACTAAGCCACTACACCTGTACCTCAAGAGACAGAGTGCCATAAGTGTGACCTTTGCATGGCACACTCAGCCAAAGTGCCACCTTATTGAAAAGGTGCCACACACCGAAGTGTCAGCCAAATCTGAGGGATACTTCCCCAATTTATAAGTTATTCCAGTCATCCAAGGTAGATGATCTGACATGTCCTAATCTATCAGAACCATGGCAACAGAACATTACAGAACCTTCATTGTTATGGGGAAGGAGACAGGTCTCATGGGACAGGATCTCACCAAGTGGGTGAAAGAACAGCTGGATGACTTGGCTAAGCAAGGGAGGGAAGAAAGAGCAGAAGAGAGGAAAGAAAGAGAAGAACAGAGGAAGTATGCCGAAGAGCAGAGGAAGTATGATGAAGGACAGAGGCAGCTGGAAGAGGCAAGGGAAGAGAAGAAAGGACAGCATGAATTAGCCCTTAGGGAAAGTGAGCTAGCTCTCAAAGAAAAGGAGCTTGAGCTGGAGAAGGCAAGAAAATAAAGTGCTGAAGCTATGGCTACCCAACAAGTCTCCAACCCCACACCTGCTACACCAAATGCTCCAGTATCAAGCATTAATTCCCTAGTGCCCAAGTGGACTGAGGAAGAGCCAGAGGCATGGTTGGAGGAAATAAACACTTTGAAAACTGCAACACCACCGAGACAGAGAGGGCCTTAGTGCTTGCCAAACACAAGGAAGGTAAAGCCAAGGCAGCCCTCGACTCACTGGAGAAGAGTCAAAGAGGCAACATGGAAGAAGTTCGTAGGGTCATTACAAAAGCCTACGAAATAACCCGGGAGACATGGAGACAGCGGTTTCGAGGTCTTCCCATGGAAGTCAGCTGGTCCTGGATGGAATGGGCCTGTCACATGACCCAGTGTGGTACACGCTGGTTCGCCTCTCTGTCGTGCACCACATTCGAGGACCTGTTCAATTGGACCATGCTGGAGGATCTTTTCCAATGTGTCCCTGGGCCCCTTGCTGTGTATCTCAATGACAAACAGCCCACAACACTTATGGAAGCCTGCCATATGACCGATTCCTGGGAAACCTACAACCAGTCCCACAGCACATCTCAATGGTGCATAGTGCCACCCGAGTACCTTTCAGGCTTGGCTCGCCAGAAGAATGGACTACCTAGCAAGCCTATATGTACCCACTGTAAGAAGGAGGGGCGTACATAATCTGAGTGCCACTACAAGTTGGGCACCAATAGGCAACCCCCTACTAATAACCAGAACTCCACTCCATCCATCAACAGTCACCACAGGTAACCGAGCCCCCACAAAGGGCCCTAGTTGATCCTGTGGTGCTGCCGGCCACTATAGTGCTGGACATCTGGCCTGCCCAAATCATGCCCCAGCCACCAAGTTCACCAACTTAATAAGCACCATGTCCTCTGCGGCTGGGCCGCAGTAGATGCTTCACCCTGAGAGGCTGGATACCCAGTTCATCTCGGTGGTACCCCTTGATGGCTCTGGCCTGCCAGCAGCTCTACCGGTTACTGCAGACACTGCAGCCAACGTTGGCCTGACTGACAGGCCCCAAGTACCAGCCAGTGCCGCAGATGACAAGAAAACTCGGTGGGAGATGAAATGGGTAGAGGGCCACACCAAATCCATTCCCACAGTTGAACTCCAGGTCACGACAACTTGGGGCATGCTACCTCACAGCCTTGGTGTGGTGAGTGGAACCAGGCCCAGAGTGGAATTCTTATTGGGTCGGGACCTCTTCTATAGAAGCCCTTTCCCAAAAAGCCACTCCATAGCCATGCTACCTCCACAATGAAGGAATCGACTGTAGGATCACCAAACCCGAGCACAACCACTTTAACTGGCGTGCCACTAGAAGAAGAATTACTCCCCATCCTCCGAAGTGGTTGACTGAAGGGACACTTCATGCAATCCCAGCCTTAGTCCTTCCGTTTCATGAAAGGACGGCCACCAACGAAATCCTCCCTCTACATGAAAGGACACTAAAGGGAGGTAGTACCGCTCGAGTGTGCAAGGTGACAGGCCGCTCCACTAATTGGGAGGGCTGCCCAAATAAGCAACGCCCAGTGGACGCCCAAATCATGCATCTGCAAGAGGCTCTGACCCCCAGCTGGGACAGGAATCTCTGTCTCAGCCCAACTTAAGCCATCCACTAGGCATTGCGCGTCCAGACCCCTCATCAAGCACGCCTGACTATCAATCTCTGCCAGTGCCACTTGTAAGCTCTAAGCAGTGCCACGCTCCATCCGCCTCGGATGTTGAGCCACCACTAGCATTGATCCTAGCAACGTGTGAGCCTCCAGCACCCAACACTTCTTCCTCACCACATCTGTTCCCAGAGGATGAACCACTATTGCATCGAACTGCTACACCTTCTCTGGGAGACCAGGAACTGGCCTCCCCATATGCAGAGGTTGAGACCTCTCTTGCTCTGGTTGTCGCAGCAGCCGGAGTAGGGAGACCTCCAGTATCCTCTGAGGTTGCCCTGACTTCGCACCCGATAGCCCTTCGGGCCTTTCCCCAGAGTCGGTGCCCTCATCACCTCCTAGGACTGTCATAGATAGGCCTTGGAGGAACCTGAAGAAGAAGAAGAAAGGGTAGAAGAGAGCCAAGTAGTTGCCAGAGCCACAAGCTCACCCTGGCACTCGTGTCTCCTTGGCACAGTGCCTTTCCATCTCAAAGTGATCCCAGCTGCTGCCCAGGGGAGGTAGCCAGTGTGATCTCTTCCTTAGTAACAGCCTAGACCACAAGTAGTGGTAGTAACCTTGTCATTTAAATCTTGTAATGAACAGCCATAACTAAGTAAGTATAACTTGTTAAGGCAGTAACCGTAACTATAGTGAATAAAGTCACTGAGCTCATGACACACATGGCATAATACCTCAGTTGAGGAAACCATTTTCCATATAAAAACTGAGGAGGAATGGGTCCCTTCCTCAGTCCAGTATAAAAACTTATTTAAAGAACTCAGGTTACTCCTTTGTCCACTGTGATTGTGCATTCTAATGTAAGAAATTGTATACTTGTAAGAATATTATAATTTAGCTAGTTCATTGTTATTTACGTTGGTGCTGCAGCAGTGTTCTAATGGATTATGTCATAAAAGATACAATTGAATGTACCATTTGTCTATGAATAAATTTCACTATCAACAGAAGCAGCACGTAAATATCCATAGACCAGTAGTGTTAGGATTCTGTAGAAAGTAAGTGATTAAAGCCTGTTTC
>JANJGK010000020.1:42818972-42828972 GCA_039081455.1 Macrobrachium rosenbergii | reverse complement strand
CTAATTAACACTGGATATTTTCGTACTTGGTTTTTCGTACCCTGGCTGATCCAATTTTGAGATCGGACTTCATAGAAACCAGGAATCAGTCTCCTAAGTATCAAATGGCTCACTGCCATTTTTCTTCTTTCTTACAGATCTTTTTGTTTCACTAGATTTAAAAAGTTTCAAGGCTGACATTGCTTCACTTGCCCATTTGTTTCTGTTTTTCATCCTCTCCCTTCTCTTTTTGTTCATCTGTTTCTATCGTCGGTTTTTAATCTCGTTTTAGGTATTGCTTTGTTCTTCCCCTTCCTCTTTAGCATTTTTCTTTGGCAACTGTTTCTTCCCCTTTTCGTTTCAGCATTCCATGTTTGTTCAAAAATGCTTTCTTTTGAAGTCTGCATGCAATACCTCTCCTTTCGGATTGATGACTGGGACTATGATTTCGTATCTACTGCCACGTAGCCTTGTTTTATCTCATTTCTCCTTTCGGCACTTTCTTTAGAAGAAACTAGATATTTATGATGCAGGGTTAACAAGATTACATACAGAGATAGCCAAACATACACCCAGTCACCACACACACACACACGCACACCACTCGTACTCCCCATCCCTGCAAACATTGTCTTTCAACTTTGTCTCTTTCAGGGGCAAAACATCCAGCTCCCTCGCAGTAAAGAAATCAGATATCACAAATATCTTCTCATTTGCAACAAAACCATTCACATTCAAAATTCCAAGATATAGCATCATTTTATATTTCTAGATATTTGCAGATAAGTACAAGATGTAAGGCTACAACCAGCTTGTCCCTCAAGAGTGGCTAGAAAAATATTAGTTCCCGTCGTACTGCTGGGGGTTGAAATGTGATTCCCACTGGACTCATGTGAAAAGGTTAATCTTCCATTCATAGGCATCTCCTCCCCAAAAAGATACATAACCCTGCACTAGGCGTGGAACATAGTAACGAAGTCCTAAACCATTTGTGTGTTTGTGTGTGTGTATATATACACACACAATATATACATATATATATATATATATATATATATATATATATATATATATATATATATATATATATATATATATATATATATATATATATATATATATATATATATATATAGTTAACAGACAATAAGTTTTATTTTTTGGAAAAGAGGAATTTCTGGCTAGATGCCGCGTACCTGAAAAGTATTGTGACTTGAAATAAAACCATGCGGTCATGAAAATCTAATTAACCTGCAGTGGACTGGGGGAAGAGAGAAGTCAGAGAATGGGCAAAATATGCAAATGCAGATTTATTGGGATACAGGGAAATGGATCCTGAAGAGAAATTGCAGTCAAGTGAAACTGCAAATATTACCGAAAAATTTTAAAGCGTTTGCAAGAGGAGAAAGTTGAGAGTAATGAATAATGGCATAGATGGTGGAAAAGTAGAAGCAGATGATTGGTATTTAGAAGTAGTTATATAGGATGACATTACTGTTAAAAACCAGATGAGATCACAGTATAGGTGAAGCAAGAAAAGCAGCGGGATATATGCAAAAGACAGGGAAAATTCGGTTATAAAGCTATATATAATATAATCAATTTATTCTCTATTCTCGGTTTCTCGAGAATCCAAAAATACATAACTTTAAAATTCGTTGAGCGTTGATCTTTGTTCATCTTGCAGTCTCCAGACCCCGATAAGAATAAATGGGTACATTTATTTGCGATAAGATAAGGTCTCTCGGGGAAAATGTTAGCAGAATCGGAACCCTCGCAAAGGAGGTAGAAGAGTCAATTAATCGAGCTGAAAGGAAATACGTTTAGAAATAGGGATTTATTGGAAAGCATTTGCTTTAAACTCTGACTACGAGGAGGGATGAAACCAATAAAGCCGTGGATAAAGCGAGGAGCTTCACCAGAATAAGAACCTGTGCAAAGCGAACGATGTGGCTGGGATACTTGTTGGTAAACGTGCGTGTAACGAGATGGAACAATTCGGCCGAAATTAGCATGCAAATACGTGAGCTCAGGAACCGACGAAATATTTAACAGAACAGGCGACTGAAGGCAGAAAGGGTGGAGAGAGCAATCTGCGAGAAAAGAGGTGGAAAGGTTATCGAGGAAGAAATCTGTTAATTCTAATAAAGAGACCTATTTATTTTATTGACGAAAGCAAAATTCTTATATCAGAGACAGAAGTTATTAAGGAGCCGGTAATATATATAAAGCATCAGGTTTTTATTTGCTGTTTTTCTAGAATAATAGTTTTTTTCCCTTGTAAGAGTGAAATAAAAATTTTTTTTTACACTTTTTGAAATTCAGTTTCTTTTACATTATCTATTTCTTCATCAAAATAACCTATATCTGTTTGGTTTCTTACTCGTCCTACCGTGTGTAAAGCAATGCCGAGGAAACAGACCTTGTCCGGAACACAAGAAAACAATCTCTACTTCTGAGCAAACCCAGCAGTATTCTTTCCGATGAGAGATCGACTCTAAACAACTTTCAGATTTTACCAGTTAGTGTACTACTTCAACGGATTACTTTAGCACAAAATATAACCATGCTTTAACCTTTCATCAAAATGGCTTACTCACACAAATGATTCCGTTATCCTTAATGCTATCATTCTTTTTCCATATATTATATAACAAAATTCCGTTTATGGTAATTCTATAATAAAAAAAGCCATTCTGTGAAGGGAAAAAAATGCATTATATTAGTTTGAAAAATCCTCACGAAATGACGCAGAAACAGAAGAAGCAAGAATGTTTGCGTTGCAGTTCTCATGAGCAACACTTGCGTTGCTTATATAGTGCACTAAATCGAGACGACAGTTTCTTTATTAACTCATCCCCTGAATTAAACAAGGTGAATTTGTGACCATTATTTCTTTTCCATGGAGATGGTTATTCAAAGGCTGAATTAAGTGTTGCCAGTCTCTTATTTGAGGTTAAGCATTAAGTCGTTAAAAGAAACTGAGCCTTTAGATAAGTGTTGTACATTTCATTCCTTGTAACTAACAATCAAATACTCACACACACCGAGAGAGAGAGAGAGAGAGAGAGAGAGAGAGAGAGAGAGAGAGAGAGAGAGAGAGAGAGGAAAGTTTTAACCCTCTCAACGTTTTGGTGCTAATGGAAATTTGTTGTTAAAGGAAGAGTATGAAGAAAATATGAAACGAAAATGACACTTCTCTTACGAATGGAGAAGTTTGTGCCAAATTTGAAGATTCTACTTCTAGAATAAGGGATTTACTTTTAATCTTAGGCTTAATATAGTTTCTAAAGATATATGAATATGCGACTGCATAAAAGGTGCTATGCCATGGAAACGTTAGAGTAGAAAATATGGAAGAGAAGAAGATAAGAGCAATAAAAATGCATTGAAATGTATTTTTATTGGATTTAGTATATGAAAATAGACCAAGCATAGAATGCCTTGATAAATATTTACATTTTTGTATCTGTTTGCCATTACTGAACCGTCCTACACATGAATAGAATAAAGAAAGCAATTTTCTTATAATACTTTGCAGAATTGTAACAATTTTACTTTATCGCAGGATAGGAACCTCTTCAGCGATTCTGTTCCAGAAAGTAGACTTTATAGACCGGCAAACTGTATTCGTAACAAGCACTGTCGATGACTGCTTATTCTTGTTCATCTAAATCCTTCAGAAGTATAAAATCTTTCCACCTACTTACCATGCTTAATTCATTTCACACGACTAAATCATCTCGGACCACTAAATCATATTTTCACCTTAGCCTGACCTTACCATTTCTAGGTGTTTAATTAATCCTTACCTTTTCAATCTTTACCATTCCCAAAATGCAACGCAAACAGTTCAGTTCATTTCAACATATTTACACATTACTTCCATAAACGAGCTTCGCTGTTCCTCCACAGAAGCCTTGAAAAGATGCTCGTTACTTTTCCATACCTTTTACATTAAACGTGTCGCCTTCTTAGCTTAACTTTGGCTTAATTTATGTAGGTTTGTTGTTTATAATTGATATGGAAGATATGATACTGAGGAGTCTGAGAGGATAAAGATGGGATGCTGCTGATCCTATTAGGTAAAGCTTAAGGAAATAGCCAGTACATCGGGAGAGAGGTAGTCTTGATGGAATTATAGACAGACTCTTATATTTCTTATGTAATATACCTTACAGTATTTTTCCGACCAAATAATGATTTCCTTTGGTTTCCTAAAATAACATGTGGCCTTTAGGATTTTATCTCTCTCTCTCTCTCTCTCTCTCTCTCTCTCTCTCTCTCTCTCTCTCTGTCTATATATATATATATATATATATATATATATATATATATATATATATATATATATATATATATATATATATATATATATATATATATATATATATATATATATATATAATTCAACTATTGCTCCAGTCAACCAGGAAGGCAAAACATATTTTAGTATCACGGATCAAGTAGAATACATTTTCTACTCTACAAGGTTGACAGAGATTTGATACCCGAATCTAAAGTTATCTGTTTACTAACATGTAATTTTAAAGTAGCAAAGAACAAAACACAGCTGTAAGTCATTCAGAAATATATATATTTCTCTCCTAAAGTGATTAAGTCTGTATTTTCATAATTATAAAATATTATTATTCACCTCATTGAGTCTTTAGATTTTGCTCTTAATACGGCTTTAAATCTTCCATGAATAAAAATTATGACAATGAAACCACAGTCTTAATGTACCGTATTCTCTCTCTCTCTCTCTCTCTCTCTCTCTCTCTCTCTCTCTCTCTCAAGCAAAACTTCACACGCCCACATATCAACACACACTATAGCTGAGATTCAGGTCGGTTAACAACCCAACATATGATAGAAAGAAATGTCTTATTTCAAACAGAAACGTAAAATTTCTTTAATTCAAAATTGTATGATATCGGAGCAAATACTGCGTGTAACCCAGTCATGCAGAACTAGGGAACACTGGGTGGCCATCTTCCAAACACTTCATAAATCTCAACACGACGCAACACTTTCTCTGTGCATGATCTTTTCATCCATCCTTCTGAGGATGCAAAGGTTCTTGTCTCTGCGCTCAGCCCGGGACCGGGCGAAATTCAATATGGAGAGAAGGTCCTCATCTTCGTATACAAGAAAAAATATCTTTGCCGCAAGATCTTAGGGAACAGCCCCGTCAACAGAAGAATTTTTTGTTTTATCTCTCTCTCTCTCTCTCTCTCTCTCTCTCTCTCTCTCTCTCTCTCTCTCTCTCTCTCTCCCTCTTGGGTGGTAGTGAAACGGGGACTTTACAAAAAACCTTAAATCTTCTATAGGGATGGCGTCACAAGGGGGACGCTACTCCGCCTTTTGTGAATAAGATTGTTTTGTAGCCAACGTATTTTTAGTGCCCAGTTTTGTACAACTCCATTTCCATGGAAGAATTCCAAAGTGTAATAGACAAAATGTACGAGGCTAGTGGTAGAGCAAAGTCTAATCTAAAGCCGGGAGCTCAATCTCTCACCATTAATTCGCGAGAAAGCAGAGTCAGTCACAACGCAATTGCCAGCCATCCCAATCACAGTTCGGACCCAGTCGTGAGAGCTTCCGATTACATATTCCCTTAAAGATAATAACTTAATTCTAAAATATCCTTGATGCTGATCTGTCCTACAAAAATAAATAACTATTCCACAATTACAATAAATTGACTTAGCTGAATAATAATATGGGAATAACTAAATGAATAAAGAAACATATTTCATCTGCAGAGGGGATGTAATAAATTCAGTATAACAAGAACAAAATATAAAAACAAAATCTTGATTACATTTCAACTATACACAACGGAGAATGACATATAAAAAGTTTTGGTTCGTGATGCAGGCATGACGAATTTCCTCTTTCGTCAAGATTTCCCCAATCTGACACAGAAATGTCGTTCCTGGGAGCTTTTTAAATCTTTGCATTCTGCTAAGTGTGACAGAAGGAAATTAGGTTGAAATTTGAACTTCTGACTCTTGGGACTGATGATTTTTTCCGAGTAACTGTTTTTGTTATAAACATGATTTAAATAAAATGTATATATTTTATTTAAATCATGCATATATGTAAACTGTTTTATATACAAGGGTTTGGCAGAAAAGAAGCCTTGCTGTGTAAGATCCACGGGAACGAACTATGCTTTGCAATACCGAGCATGAACACAAGTTATACATGATTCATACAAGACTTTTCATGAATTTTCCAGGAAATGGTGACACAAACTACTTACTTAAATTCTAAGAACACAACATTCATTTGATTAAATCGAGATATATGCAACACAGAATACTCATGAGGGTTATATTAACTGACAGAATTAACGACTTACCAATATGAAACTGAATGATCATTGTCTTCAAAGACTGAAAATCTTCACCATTATTCTACACGAGCTTGTTGGCGCGAGCTATGCGCGCTGGAACCCGGGGCTGCTGCCTCCCTACCCTCCCGATTCCGTACCTACCCCGCCCCTACCCTGGGTGGACAAACCGGTTTTCAGGGGGTTGTGTCATGTCTCCCCTACTGTCACCCGGGGGAGGACAAACAAGATTAGATCCTCTCGGATTTTTTTATTATAGATGCTGCACCAAGGATAACTGATCTTGTCAAAAGCTTTTAAGTAATTCTTATCTCCATTAACTATGCGATGCAGAATAAAAATGTTCGACTTTCTATTAAACGTTCATCGAAACCATATCAGAGAAAAAATGATACTGAAGTTACTTCATTTTATTAAAGGACAAATCATGCAGCTGTACTTCACGAATCAAAGTTAGATCTGTTACACTGCGAATGTTTTACCCAGTAAGGATTATAGCTGATATCTCAACTACTGTGATTATCCCTGGGATTTTGTTGTACTAAAACCAAGACAATCCCCAGCTCCTCTGGTCTTTTTCTACGTTTCTTTCCTGAATCCTGCTGATGAATTCTGGGTGCGACTGTATTCATTACAACTTTGCCCTAGAATAGAAGTTTTCATTTCGCGATTTCCCCAGTAGTCTTCGGAAGTGTCATGTTACATTTATTTGAAACGAAATATTCATACAATTTATTATTTTCATGCTCTCTTTTGTAGATAAGTTTTAATATCAGCAATATTATCAGAGAACAAATATAAAGACTCAGAAAAGGAAGATAAAGCAAATGTTACTGACGGTTGCTATCAATAACGTAAATTTAACAAAGAATCGGACGGAAAGCGAACGCTAAAATCTGTAATTTAGGAAAAATTAAAACTGGTACGTTGCCTCAACCAGAAGATAAAGATGACTAAATCCTCTATAAAAGATAAAAAAAAAAAATTCTTTTGGTTTTGAATCTGGCAATGGGCGATTGCAACCAATCTTCTGCTCAGATGTTTTTAATGTTATTACACTGATAAAACCAGTGTTTGCATTGTTAGCAAGTGTTAATTTTCTTGTCATTTTCATCTTTATTGCAGGTAATAATGATCTTTACACTATCTGTGTGGGGATATTAATAATTCACCAATCTATTACTTATTTTCCTTTCGTTTTAAAACTCGATGTTATAGCAGATTTTTTGGTTATCAACACATGCTCACCGTTCACGTGTACTTGCTTATGCATTTTTTCTGCAATAACCGAAAGTTTATTTGAACAAATTCCTCTAAACTTTCATTTGAAAAGCATTGTAGACGCAGTCACAGCAGAATCTGAGCAACGCTATCAAACTGAATTTATTATTCATTATCATAAATGGTAAAGAAAATCGGCCTTCAAAGGAGGTGCATGAAGTATTCTGGTTATACCTAGTCAAAGCGTAACTATCGTGAGGAGATTGTTAAGGAGAGCGAACGTCTTTCTCAAAAAGAATGAATGATTTCACTCTTTTGTGTGTGTGTGTGTGTGTGTGTTCTGTTTTTCTTACCTGGATGTTTGATTAATTTTGTTTGTCAGTATTTGCTTCCTTTTTCCAAAAAGAAAAGAAGAGAAATATTAATGACAATGACAAAGAAGAGAAATAAATGGTACAGACAAAACATCCTCCTAAAACAAATTTTATTAAAAAGAAATATTTGAATACCCACCCTTCATGGATCGATACTTCATAAGAAATTACTTACGATACAGTCAGAAAACTTGGAACGAAAGTAACGCTAAATTGCAAAAATAACTAAAATATAAAATCGACCACAGGATACCGTCAGGAAATTCCATCCATCCTTATTTATTTTTCCACAGCATATTTCGTAGAGAAACAAAGTAAATACAGCACTGTTAAATTCTTTTAAATGCCCTCCTACACGATATAGAATATCATCTGGGCCATAAAGAAAATATCCTCGTGTGCGTCCACCCTCCGGTGGAATGTGAGACACGTTTGCTCAAGGCTAACAGTGTTTTCAAAATACCTCACTAGAGATTTTACTCACCAAACTATGGTCTTGAGTTTTTCTCTTGGCCAGTAGACAAAAGGAAAGAGAAAAATTATTTTCATAACAAAATCTGGGTGAATGGAACGTGGAGTTTAACGGGATGTATAAGGAGAGAGAGAGAGAGAGAGAGAGAGAGAGAGAGAGAGAGAGAGAGAGAGAGAGAGAGAGAGAGAGAGAGATAGCCAGTAAGCGAGGGTAGAGTTTAATCATGAAAAATCATCATAAATAAAAACTGATACAATTTTCACGAGAAGTTGACGCCTTGCTAATTAGTGATAAGAATTAAAAGTCTGAAAATGATGGTAATTATACCGATAACAAAACCTATAATTATCATGGCAAGGTGATTCAGTCTCTACTTTACGCGCCTTAGTTTTGATGATTCCGATATACAACGAATAATACTTCAGTCAACGGAGAGCTCAATCGTATGTCGTTGTTATCAAGCCAAAAAACAGGGACTCGTTCTCAGGGATAAATTCTTAGTGGCTCTCCTCTAGATATTTTCTAACAACTATAGTAAAAGGCTAATAACGAGAGATATTGCGGTATACTGTCTCTCATCGTCAGCAGAAAGCGAATCCGTAAGCTTTATTGGTTACCTCTGTTATGAATGGAAGTCAAAGGTGTTTAGAAAAACTGGAGGGGATAAGTAACAGATGGGTGTAAAAATTATTATTATCTTAATAAGTAATACATGATAGATCAGAAACAAACGAGGAAGACCATAGGGAGTCGATTTACGAAATCATAACGTTTGTTATTCTATTCCAAATAAATTACATACTTATATAGTAAGTTGGATGAGAGAATGAAAAACCTGGTATATATAATATATATATATATATATATATATATATATATATATATATATATATATATATATATATATATATATATATATATATATATATATATATATATATATATATAGACGGAAAGTTTGAACTTTCTATAAAATTTTCCGTCTACAGGACGCCCACAAATATCTTTCGTATGTTCATTTTTATTCTAATCATCCATTTAAAACTAAGACTGCTGTTTTTTCTGCTATGTTCTTAAGGGCACTGCGGGTCAGTAGCCAGGAATTTTTAGATCAAGAACTTGACAAGATATGTGAAACTGCTGGCAATTTGAGGTATCCAAAACAGTTTTATTGAAAACACCTTTTGTAAAGCTAGAAAAACGTTAAACGGATTGACGAAAACTGAAAAGTTCGAAAACAAAAATCTTTTAGTGCTTCCTTTTTATACTTATTTTAATAGCATCTCGAGACAAGTCAAGCCACTGGGTATCAATGTTGTGTTTAAAACGCTAGGAACTATTAGAAACTTGCTATTTAGAAATTCACCGGGAAATGGAACAGGATTTATTTATAAGATTCCGTGTAAACATTGTAATAAAACTTATGTAGGACAAAGTGGGAAGACGCTGGCTGTTCGATTAAAACAACACAAATATAGTGTAAGAACTGGTAATATGTCATATCCATTATTTGTACACATGAATAATAGTATTCATAGTATTAACTGGACGGAATCAACGGAAATTATGTTTTGCAAAGACCTAGCGAAAAGA
>JANJGK010000020.1:42811472-42816472 GCA_039081455.1 Macrobrachium rosenbergii | reverse complement strand
AATAACTTTGAGGAGTCAGAATGAACTTTAAAGGGCTCAGAATCCGAGTCCATCATTTCCCCTCCTTAATATCTCCCCAGAGAGAACACCTGTGGTAATTTACTGGGTTGCACCTCTTCCAAATTCTTGTATTCTCTCTCTGCTCGGGGACTTCCCTTTGTGTTCCAGAAGTTGTACAAGGTGAGATATAGCCTCAGGACATCCTGTCAGAGAGAAAGAAATTGTCTGAAGACAAGCAAGACAGTACTGAGCTAGCCACCGTCGAAGAAATGTCTTCTTAACCTTAAAGGGTTTCCCAAGGGCAGCCCCAATCTCTCTCCAGTGATGACCGAAAGTTAAGCAACCATTAAAATAGCGTGCCCAAATCTGTTGAAGGAAGGTAGAACCACTCATGCTTTGGTAAAGCACAACCACATTGCATAAAGTACGTCTGGAAGTGAGAGGAGTCCACTCTTAGGCTTTTCCTTTTATTTCGAACTTTTCATCTTTCATTATCTCTTCCTTGTTATCTACAAGTACATTGTAAAATTATGTTCAGTGTCCCTGTAAACTCAGTGTATTAATGGAGTAGTTGTCCCCTTGACAGTGATATGCATAAGGAAATTAATAACCTGATCGAATCTTGCTCTTGTTATTTATGTCCATATCATAGGTCTATTGAGGCAATTTATACTCACCAGGTACCTATCTCTCATCCAGGAGTCAATGTCCAGTGTGTGTGATTACAGCATGTTCTTTCCTGACACAAGTTACATGAATTCCAGTGACAAAGCCGTTGCCGTCAAAATAACTTAATTGTCTGGGGACAGTTTCCCCGTTGCAGAGTTTTTTCTCAGTGCATTGATACTATTAAATCAAGAGATGCCATGTACTCCTTGCTCTTAAATTTATTCTGTACATTGTAAATAAATTAACATTTACTTATTCAGGGTATCTGTCTGGTGACCTTAAAACCTCATTTTCTCTTTTCTTTTTGGCTTATGCTTTGCAGCCCCATTAGCAAATGCTAGAACTAGGCCATACATGAATAATCTTGGCAGCAAATCGCAACAGTATATATATATATATTATATATATATATATATATATATATATATATATATATATATATATATATATATATATATATATATATATATATATATATATATATATATACATATACATACATACATATATGTGCGGGTGTGTACATATGTATGCATGTGTGTGTGTATAAACAAAGCATTCTCATTTTTTCTTGATGTCGGAAGGATTCTCCTAACCTGCAGTTTTGGAAATTTACATAACTTCAGAGTAATTAAGTAAATGGGGATAATTGGCAGATGCCTGACAAACAATAATGCTATTCCAGTAGTAATATGGCCATATAATCTGCGTCGAAGGAATATGGTTCTAAGAATACAAAACAAAAATTATCGAGTCCGTAGTGTTTAAACTCTAATTGTAAATATTTACGCTTCGTTTCTACTCCCAGTTATGGAGAAGTACCTCTAACAACAGCGTACTTTTCTAAGAGGCAGTGTAGTATGACTTTTCAATGCACTCTCTGAAGAACTGAAGTACTTTGCTGTTTTCATTCATTCTGTCTTTGATTCATGCTACGAGTTCTGGTCCAGAGAACAGAGTCTAACGACGTAGATGAACTCGAAAATTATGTCAGGAGTTTTAAGGATCCGGTAAAAGTATAAAACTTAAATTCTAGTTTTCAAGGAACTCCGCCATCTTTGGTAAGGTTTTTATGATGATTACTGACCTTTCGTTTTTTTCAAGTACTATTCCACTTTTTTAAAGGAAACAGTTTGCCAAAACCCTTGCCGAGTCAATAATAATAATGAAACCTACCAGCAACATAGTAAAAAAATTATGCAGCCAGCTATCAAGTATTTATTCATTTGTAAAGGTAAATGCCAGCAGGACATATAATCAACAATTCATAATTTCGTGAAATTGGATTTTCCCGTTAATGTTACATTTCATAATTTTTCATTGTATACGATTCGAAAGTGTCATTCGTAAATTACTAAATGAAATAAATATATTATCAGTATTTTAGTAATAAAGCTATTTCATTAATCCATGACTGTTACAATTCATAATTTTTCATTGTATACGATTCGAAAGTGTTATTCGGAAATTACTAAATGAAACAATTATGTTATCAGTATTTTAGTAATAAAGCTATTTCATTAATCCATGACTGCATTTGCTTACTATTATAAATGACATTAATCAGTCAGTCTTAGTCTTTCTTCTACCTTCTTGAAGAAATTAATAAATCTAACACTACAAATCAGCATCACGACGCAAAAATATATAAGTTTTTTCTCGCGGATATCCCGACAATAATTTCATCGCTATGTAGATATCCACCAACACTACCATGATAAAAACAAATACTGCCATTGTTTATAGAATCGATGATGTTATAGAAACAGTTCTTGCTACCAACTGTATAAACAGCAGAACGCTTTTATATATCTGCTAATGCAATGTTGAGCATAAAAATGCAATTACTTTTCTGTAATTAGTTCCAGCCAGAAAAAATACTGTTATTTGCTAATATATGTCCAAAGTATAAACAAACTCTCACACATATACACATGTCCACAAAGAAACACCCACATATATGCATACATACACACACATGCACTTTATATATATAATATATATATATATATATATATATATATATATATATATATATATATATATATATATATATATATATATATATATATATATATATATATATATATATATATATATATATCTCAGGTTGAAGAGGTAAAGGCATGTATATCTTTCACAAGATCAAGTTTATTATGCCAACGTTTCACATCACATGATGCATCCTCAAGGCTGGAAAATTACAGACTATAAATACTTAAAACGTCACTTATGCAACGGGAAAAACTTCTTTAAAAATGCTTAAACATTTACAAATACAAAAATTAAAACAAGAACTTGAAAGGAACACCTACCAAGGCAAAAAAGTGACTAAAAAGACAGGAAGAAAATAAACATAGGAAAGAAACCTATAACGATCGTGGAGAGTAAACAAACAAGCAGTTATGCTATAAACAGGAGGGTCTTGCTCGTTGCTGCTGTTCTCAACGTCCTGCTGGGATGTTCCGAGGACGTGACCTTATGAAACTATACACGCATTCCTTCACAGGGCGCGTCTTACGAACCATAGGGCATCACAGAACAGCAACTACGCTCTAAGATTAAGGCCGAGAAACCGCCAACCAATGGGAGAAGACCATGCCCAGTGACGTCAGCGCTCTCTTGGTCAATCAAAAATCAGCGCTCTTTTGGCCAATCAAAAAGCAGACCGTGACCAGCGTCCCCTCCTCCCCCCGCCCACCGCTGATATAAAAAAGTTAAACCAGAGTCCCTTTCTCCAAGACGGGGTAAAAACAGCACATGCTGAACTGCCTAAAAATAGCAGAGGCCACTTCCAAAAGGATCAAGAGATTCAGGGCTGTTTCCACAAAAACTTATCTGATGCTATACAAAACATTGGTGAGACCACAGCCTGAGTACCCCACAGCAATCCTAGCTCCAGCATGTAGGACCACAGTAATGAAGATGCAAGCCCTGTAGAACAAAAACATCAGAAGAGCGTACAAGGAAGCCCCTCCCTACTACAACACAACGAAGGAACTACATGAAAGGGCAAACATAGAAAGCATCAATTGTAGAATCCACAGGCTGGCAAATAAGACGTGGGACAGGCTGTCAGCATTAGATGTAAACACTGTAGACAGGAGCAGAGAAACCTCCAATGAAGGAAGGAGAGACTTAAGGAATTGGCCAAGAATGGCTACTAAGATAGAAGGGCCTCAACTAGAACCGATTTACAGGAGCTAGAATACAATAAACTATGAGCTCAAACAATGATCTAGTTTGAGATAAAGCAACAATGTACGACACCAAACAACTAACAGGCATTCCTAACCACCAGCACCATTCCATCACATCCCACTATCATTAAATAAAAAAAAAATAAATAAAAATAAATGAAAATTAAAAAATAATAATAATAAAAAAAATCATCACCACTCTTAACCACATCGTGACCCTACCTCCGCTTGTCCCTCATTCCTCTTCATCAGATACATCCCCAGTCTTTCCTATTCCCAATTCGTTCGTTCGTTCCATACCAATTCATCCAGCTCCCGCCTGAAGTAAGTAGAAGGCCTTCCGAAACATGCGATACCTACGATCCCAGGAGCACTGACGACCCCTGCACTCGTTTTTGGACCTCGCCCTCGGAATTTCCATTAACCATCGACATTTGGATATTTTTATAAATAAAAAAATACCTGCAATGAACTTTGGCACTTTACTTAATTCTGTTACTGAAGAAGAAAGAAGACTAATTAGAAGAGTTGAACGAATAATCTACAAGATTAATGCAACCAAGGCTGCCATCATATTCAACAAATCATTCTTGAAAGAGGGCCTATACCCAAAGTATATTATTATTATTATTATTATTATTATTATTATTATTATTATTATTATTATTATTATTATTATTATTATTAAAAAGAACGGCTGTATTATGCGAATTTATCTTATACAGTATCTTTTCTATCTTCCTTAGATTCGCTTATCGGGCTCAGCGATGTTGGTCAGCAACTGGCCGATATTCATATTGGAAAAAAGGATAGGGCGTGGAATGCGGGAAGGACTTTTATTGAAATATCCAGTCAGAAATGCTTCGTCGACTTGATTCAGGTTCGATTTCAGGTACCAATGACATGTTTCTACCAGCTCGTTGGTAATCCTCTGGACGTGGTTGTAGGGAAGTTTTGATCGGTGCTGAGTTATAATTGGCTGCCCGGGCAGGTCATCTTGGGTGGAGCCTTCTCTCCCAGGTTGATGTTCGGGGCATGTCTTGTGTGCGAGCGGCACTGCAGTGCTGGGGATGAATGGGAGAACTGCAATCCTTAGATGCCGAACTTTGATTCGCTCGTTCGCTATGGGGA
>JANJGK010000020.1:42801472-42806472 GCA_039081455.1 Macrobrachium rosenbergii | reverse complement strand
AAGGTAAGACTGCAAATTGCAACCACACTTGTAAGAAATGGGGACCTGAACCAATAAGATCCCAGTGCAAGATTCCAATGATAAGCGAATCATTTCTAGACTGGACTTGTGAATCGAAATGAACCAATTAATATAAATTTCCATTTACATTCATGGGCAATACAGTTTGATCAATGGTTATACAGAGTAAGTGTCCATTTTCACATTTGTTGTTTGTAAATCTCTCACTAGGAATTGTAAATTTCAAATTTTAGACAGCATGCTCACGAGCACTGTGCTAACTCGTGTGGTAAGAATTTCTCCATGCCACTGAGGTAGTGGTAGTAGCGTTGCCAGTTAGGTAGACTATTTAGGGACTATGGCTACTGCACGTTGGCAATGTGCATGTTTTAGATAGTCAGGAATTAGCCAGGAAGTGAACAGTGATATTTCAAGAGAAAAGTGCAAAATTCCTCTCCATTTGTAGAGGAAATTTTTGATACTGCTTAACTCGGAAGGTCGCATCTGGTAGCCTCCGCCGTGTAGCTGGTGCACATGAGCTGCCCACCAACACATTTCACCACCACTACCCAGTTTGTTGAATTCTAATTTTTCTTTGTAGATCGAATTAATGTAAAATATTGAAAATCCTAGTCACTGCGAATTATCTTTTTGTATTATGAGTGTTAGTAACTTTGCATACGCTCATGCGTAAATTCATTTCAAGCAAACAGAGTAGTAGTATCTCTTAAAAAGAGAGAGTTTGTGTCTGTTTTGATGGTGATAGCAGCAGATTCACAGAAAGACGTCTGTGTTTGTTTTGACTGTAGCTGCTGCGTGTGACTCACTTAATGACATCATGAGTCCTTGTTGCTTATCACTAGCCATCCTATTGCTTTAGCATATTCCATTCTCACACACACAATCACTGTACTCTTGTGCACTGTCATTTTAACTTCTTTGGGTCACATGCAAGCTATCCCATTACGAAACTGTCAATAATTTCTGATAGCAGAGTAACGTTTTACCGACCGTGGCAATTCTTTAATAAGAATCCACTCTTTAATAAGCATGTTCATTCGTTAATGATACACCCAATGCAACTGAGACAAGCATTTTAACTCTTACTTGTAAGTAATAGTTATCAGTGTAAACATTTATGTGTTTCTTGTTAGGTAGTACAAACTATCGCTTTACTATTTGCCCTGAGCAATGGAGAACCAAAAATAATTTACAAGTATAAGCAATTAAATACTGGAAGTCTGGTCTGCTAAAGATAAATATGGGATCCTTGCAAACCCATTCAGCCTTATACTTCATTAAATACAGCGTTCACACGCTGTTTACTTCAGTGGTACTTACCAAATGCAAGTTCTTCAAATATTGTGCATCGAGAGCACATTTTTACTCGATTCCCTGGATGAGTCTGCATTCCTGAGTGCCGTAAATCCAGTCATTGAACTCACCACATGTGTATCATTTTTGCAGTGTTTTACGGTCCTTCAGAAAAAATTACCATTATTCGGAACCAAATGCTGTTCTTCAGAACAAATTACCATTCTTTGGGACAAACCAGAACCGTTCTCTTGAACAACCAAACCTGTTTTTTAGAACCTCACCTCTGCACTCAGCAAAAGAGCAATTGTCGTTTGTATGTTAACTACAGTGCACTTTCCATGCTGCGCAAATTTCACTCATCCGCTTAACTTCATCAATGGTGCACAGCACAACTGAGTGCCTGCAGAATTTGAGGCCCCCTGCTAAGTTTGCACCGTGTTACCATGACCATCCACGATGTAAATGCCACATATCTGGCCCTCTGGACCATGGCCCTTAATTGCCACCACCAATTACTGTGTACCAGAACAAAACTGCACCGAGTGCCACCAGCATATCCTTCACCTTACTTGCATTTTAGGTAACCCATTTGGGCCGTTGAGTGCCATCTACTCACTCTGAGGAATGCTCCCAGTATTTATAGGCCCTTGCCCGAATTACTACAATTAGCATCCGGCCCAGTGCCACCCATCAGTTCTCTGGAATGATCTTGCACTTAGTGCCAGTGCCACCTCACCAAGGGGTCACTCCCACTTACTAGTGGTGCCACCCACTGGCCCACACCTTTGCATAACCACACCCTGCCAAAGCCAAGTGCCAATTTCCAGTCTGTGCAGTTGCTTGCACGGTCTAACACTGACCTACTTTTCACCTTGTTTGGTACCTTAGACCCACAACAACCACAGCAACATATCTGCTGATGATTACAGAGCCTTCCTGGAAATCAGGAAGGGGCTGAACCTCAGAGGGGAGCAACTGAACTCATGGGTCCAAGACCAAGTAGCTTCCACGAAGAAGGAGAGAGCTGAGAAAGAAGAATGAGAAAGGGAGGGGAGAGAAGCAGAAAGGAAGGAGAGAGAAGCAGAAAAGGAGAAAGAAGCAGAGGCAGAGAAGCAAAGACAGTTTGAACTAGAACTGGCCCAGGAGACAATAGCCCTTGCTGAATTAAAAAGACAAGAGAGGGAATTAGAAAGACGAGAAAAGGAAAGCCAGTGCAACCATGAGCTAGTGCTGGAAAAGTCTCGCCAGGAGAGTGCCATGGCACTCACCCTACATAGGGCCGAGCATCCCACCCAGGCCACTCCACAATTTGCCCTCAACAGGATAAGTTCAGTAATTCTGAAGTGGAATGATACCAAATCTGAGGCCTGGCTTGAACAAATGGAACATGTCTTCACCTATTTCAGGCCTACATGGGTGGCAAGGGCCTTGTCACTTTCAGCTCATTAGCTGATGACACTCAGGGGAAGCTTGAAAAGGTCAGGAAGGCCGCCATCAAGGCCTACAGAATTACCCCTGAACACTGGAGACAACATTGGTGTGGCCAACTAATGGATGTGGGTCAAACTTAGACAGATTAGGTCTATCATAAAACTCATGCTGTTAAGCGTTTGCTGGAAGCCCTCAACATCACAACGTTTAAGGAACTCTTAGAGTACATGCAACCGGAAGACTTCTTTTATTAAACTCCAAGTTCATTAGCCACTTACTTATGCTAGAAATGTCCCAAGACTTTCAATGAGTGCCGCAGCTTAGTGGATTTCTTGGACACTTATCATCCTTTTGCCAATTCCCTGGTTCAGATCATCCCCTAGATCACACCTCATTGCAAGCCCAACCGAATAATGGGCCCTCTTCTAAAATTCCTGTTTGTATTCATTGCAAGGGGAAGGGGGAAGGGCCACTGAATCCCAGTGCCAATCTAAAGGAGAAGCCACTGATCAATCCAAGAAACAACCTCAACCTTCACCAGCTCCTCAAAAGGACTTTAACAAGATTTATTGCTCTGCATGTAAGGTCTATGGGCACTCCTTCCTCTGGAAGAACTGCCCTAGTAAAGCAGCTGCACTCATCATTGCACTGGTGGTTACCAATCATCAACCTCTAGGCCGCTAGCTGAGGGCCCTATATTTGTGGCACCTCTTCAAGGTTGCAACCTTGCACACCTGGTCAAGGCATTTGAAGACACTGGTGTGCAAGTCTCCCTGATAAGGGAAGATACAGTCCCTTATGGAGCTAAAATTGAGAAATGTGTACTCGTCACCATTGAGAATATTAATCGGGTGAAATTGATTCTACCAACAGTTCTTTTGAAGGTCACCAGGCCCCACAGATCCAAGCTCTGCACATTTGTGGTAGCAATTTACCTCCCTGGAGGCTATGACCTCCTCCTGGGACAGGACTCTCTGTTCCCACCTAACTCAAGACGACCCAGGGGTCCTGACCCTTCACAGTCCTCATCAGGCACAAAAAGTCCTCACAGACCTGCCTCAAACCCACCCTTTGCCAGTGCCACCTGAGCACCCTGAGCAGTGCACAATTCCATCCGTCTCGGTCGTTGAGCCCTTACCAAATTTAATTCCTGTGTCTGGACCTACCTTAGTTCCAGTGCCAGAGCATACAGTAGATCTCCTTTCAGAAGATTCCAGTCCGGCCCCCTTCTCTTCGCCTAGCTTAGCCCCACTACCAGTATCAGTAAGAGATTCAAACCGAAGTTTATTAGGGTCCCTTCTGGATTCCCCTGACCTCAGCAGAAGCTCACCCCCTGCTGCAGCCATTGTAACCTGCGAACCTCGCACACCCACAAAGACGTCTTCCTTTCTTTCCCAGTCTTCAAAAGATGAGATTCTGATGGAAAATTCTGCCACATCTCAGCTGGTCGCAGAGCTCAAGGAGCTGCGGCAGCAGATAGTAGAAACTGTTGGCACTGCCCCTGCTCCAGTTGTTGCAGCAGCCGGAACAGATGGCACTCCAGCTCCTCCCTTGGACTCAGGTTCACCAATTCTGCCTAAAACATCAAACCATCAACATAACAGAGGTTCAAGGAATAAAAATCAGAAGAGTAGAAAGTCCAGGTAGCCCACAAGAGACACAGAGCTTTCCTGGCACTCGTGCCCCTCTGGCACTGTGCCTCACTTTAATTGAGTACCTTAGCATCCAACCAGAGGCGTATGTCAGGTTACTTCCTTGACTCATGCGCTTTGTAAATATGTAACTTACTTTTCTCTTTAACTTTAATAATTTGTAAATTAACTTTGAGCCTTGTAACCACTAACCATTAACCTTGCCTAACTACCCTACTAAGCTTCATGCTCTGACCACTGCAGTGTTAACAGTCAGACCCTCTGGCACTCTAAGTCTATAACCTTCTTTTCATGCAAATACTTGCATAACAAATTTTAAAACCCTCTAAAGGTAAAGGGAAAGTTCATTGTATATCACAGAGGCCCTAGGCTCTGACAACGCTAGTACCACACCTGGCGCAGTGCCACCCTATCAGCAAGGTAACATGGCACTCCCAAAATGAGTAGTCACACAGCTGCATAAAGGCTTCTTAGATTTGTGTGAAATTGCACTTTATTTTAGCTAAGTCGGGTCTCTACCCTAACAGGCAGAAATCTGTCCTAACCTAATGCATGCAACATTGTATTTGTAATACCTTAAGTATCATTCATGTACCATTT
>JANJGK010000020.1:42791472-42796472 GCA_039081455.1 Macrobrachium rosenbergii | reverse complement strand
AAATGAAACACTGTTTTTCTAAAAATGTTAAATACAAAAATTTATTTTCAAATTCAAAGTTTATAATTAGAATTCACAATTAATTAGAATTCACAATCTGAAAAATTTATTATTACTTGAAAATAACACAACACTTAATTAATTCTTGAATTAAGTTATGAAACAAAACTAATTCGCAAAAAACTTTATCAGGAATTAATCAAGCAAAATTTAAACTATCAAGAATTACTCAAGATTTAAAAAGAAAATCTTAAATAAATGAAGTATTAAGTCAATTATGCAATGTTAAATTACGTATGCAATGTTAAACTATACCAAGAAATATTTAAAATGCTACATAAATAAATGTTACATCACAAACGTAAAAAATGTGAAAATATAAAGTGATTGTAAAAAGAAAAACACACAAAAATACACATAAGATTTATCAATAATGATTTCACTTGTTAAAAATTTCCTAACTTATCATACCATGGTATTAATAAGTAAAATTCACGTTACCTTACACAAAATTGTGAAAACCTCTGTAAATCACTTGCTGCAGCTGCGTTACACAAAACACACTTTTTACCAGGCGCCGTTACAAACTAAATAACTTTGCTAAATTCAGATCTCAAAAGTTAATCTTAATATGTGACCACAAAACACTACGTTAAAATAATCTCTTTCTAAGAACGAGAGAGAGAGAGAGAGGGTACCAATTCAACTGGTCTCAGATATCAGAATGAAACAAATTTTAGGATTCCAGTAACACGTGAAACAATTACATGATGTCATTAAAGCATTTTGGGTACGAGATACAAAAGAGAAGCTTCTAGAAGAAAGTTACGTCATCCCAGCAAAACGTTTTGAACGCAATCTTACAAAACATGGCGTAACTGATCAAGACACGTATTCTTTCTCTCAAAGTGGCGTACGTGACTCAAACATGTAACAACATGAAATCACTCTTCTTGGGCCCATATGGGACGAATCGGCGTTTGTTTTCAAAAGCTGTCATCACTAACCCAAAACAAAGCACTGGCTCTTATCTCAACTGATGACAATTGAAATGAAACAAGCCCTGGTGGACACACACACGTGTTCACATACTACGCTTTTATCAAGAAAGATATTCGTTCCAAATTACGTTACTATTAAAACTGTATTAACAATTCTAAATTACGCTATCAAGTTACTCAATCATTAGTTCTTTTGATCTCTGATGCCAAACTAAATATGACACTTCAACAACCATTATCATTACACATAAACATGGAAAAAGAAGTAAATATGTCAAAATTATAGGAGGATATACGTATTACAATCCAACATCATGAATATATATATATATATATATATATATATATATATATATATATATATATATATATATATATATATATATATATATATATATATATATATATATATATATATATATATATATATATATATATATATATATATATATATATATATATATATATATATATATATATATATATATATATATTTATATATATATATTATATATATATATATATATATATATATATATATATATATATATATATATATATATATATATATATATATATATATATATATATATATATATATATATATATATATATATATATATATATATATATATATATATATATATATATATATATATATATATATATATATGATAAAACGTACTCAGCAAACATAAGGATAATTCATGAGGGTAGCTAAGTAGACCCCTAAATGTCAATTAAGAAAACCAAAAGATTTCTGCTTCCAGAGCTCTATGTATTTTATTCCATGGATAGCATTCGTTTTGAATCAGTTCTCACAATGAGATATTGTTTCCGTGTGTCGAGGGCTTTATATATATAAAAAAAACATAACAAAAACAGAGTTTAATCAAGATATTTCCGGTCGGGAAGAATTGTTCGCGTTGTGTTTCCCTGTAGAGACTGATTCACTGCGTTATTTTTCTTCTCGACAACTGGCCGAAGATACGCCACCCCGTTACAAACTGAACTGACGTCAGATGCTTTCATCTTTCTATCTTCTTCCAAAATGGTGGCTCTTCCCATCAATCATTCTGAACGTTCCAGTCCTTTATCTTTTACACTGTTCGATTCGTTTTCCCTTCCCCTTGTCACGAGAGCTTCAAGCTTGTTCTATTTAAATACGATCTCTTGGTAGCATTCTATTGTTTAGTTTAGGTCATTTAATGGTTAAGGTATTAAATAAATTTTCATTTCTCATTACTTGCGAGTTTATACATTAGGATGTATAATTTTTCTTAATTCATCCTCATAGATACAGAGCAAATTTCAGTTGAAAGATATATTAAGAAATTATAAATATTTAAAGAGGCCATTTATGTATATTTTAGGTAATCAGCAAGTATTTGCATTATCACATATTCATATTGTTGAAATTTGAAGGATATCAATTGTAATCGAATATAATTTTCAAAGGCTAATGAAAAATATCAATTATTCCTGAATAATAACTTGTCACCACAACTGATCGGGATCATAGATTATGCTTCAGAAGTTCTATTGGAATTTTATTATGCATCTCTCACCACTGTTAATAATGAATAAGAGAAAAAAGGTCACATGATCAGACCTGTGATTATTATTGAGAAATATTTGCTACTTGAATTTTTATTATTTATTTTTCAACAATTTCATTGGATAGCATACAAGGTGTGGCTTGTCATTTTATGTTTCACCGAAAGCTGTTAAAAAAGCTCAAATCAAGGCCCCCAAAAGGCCGGCAAAGTCCTTTTTTGTAGTTTTCAGATTAAACGTCTATGGTGGCAAAATTAGTGTTCCATTTTAAAATCAAAAGAGAAATAAACTCTGACCCAACACTTGTGTACTTTGTTTTCGTTTTAGTTTTAAACATTTCAGCATAAGTTATTTCTTCTATGCTTATCTACTGAATAGCAAGGGATTTTGTCAACTCAACAGGGACGAATAATAGACTACGAGCATTTCTGGCAGGTGCAAGATGTCACTAAATTCTTGGTTGGTTCTCGTACTGCTGCTATAATAGCTCACAGTTCCATTTTTATATAAAACAATATTTTAGCACTGAAAGTAAGCATGTACTCTCGATGACGATGGGAGGTCTGGTTTAGAAAAGCTGTTTCTTTGTATGGAGGTATTTTTCAAATCATTTCATCCTTAATGACCCATGTACCTTACAAATTAATTGTTCAACATTATATATCAAGTTTCATTAAAGGTTAAATCTATAAATCTTCCAAAAGATTCCAGAAAAGAGCAATTGTGAATGATAAAAGGATAGCTTCTATCTTGCTTGTTGAATCACAGCCTGTTAAAAATGTGTATTGCAAGTAGGATGCTTGTTTCCAGTTATTTTGGAAGTTGATGAATATTACACAAATAAACATGAACCTTTAATAAACCACAGTTACTTTTAGGCTACCTCATTAATAACACGATTTAAGGCGCTTCAGTGCACAGATCATGGCATCTGTATCAACTGGAGCAATCTTGTCTTTTTCGTGAAAGTCTTTTAGCACCCTAGATTTTAGGTCTTTATAATCCAAACTGCATTTTCCTCTTTCCAGCTTCATGCACATCTCTGGATTTACTTTTGGAATTTCTCAAGAGCGATGGATTATGCAATATTTATAGCGAAAACAAAGGGTTATGAAAGGGATCCACAAGGAAAGGAACCTCAGCTTCTGTGTGAGAAGATTGCAGGGACTCGAAGGTAGAAGAAAGAAAGGTGAAGGAAGAAATACTGTAGTTGTCGTTACATGAATAATGGTAAAAACAAAGAATGATAGTAGAGTGCCGAAACGAAAATTTACTAATTACCATTATCCGTGGAAAAGGAAACCCCCCCTTACAAAAAATATTAGAAAAAATTTTACGTTGCATGAAAAACATATTTCAAGAATTGGGTAACTCCTTCTTTTATATACAAAGCTGCAAAAGAACTTAATGCACGTCAAACCTTTAATATATTTTATATCATGACAGAAATTTTTAGAGGAGGGACCTTGATGTTTGGAAGCCACAATCAGGTGTACGCAAAATGAAGAACCGTAAGACAAAATATATAGAGTTTAAGATAGACACAGATACACTCTCCCAGTACAAGTGATAACTGTTGCTACCCATGCAATGCACGCTTATCAGATTACATGCTGAATGGGATTATCAATGCCCTCAGCTAGACAGAAGATTTTTGAAAACGCAGGTCCCCCGCTTCGTTCAGGGGTAATTAAATAACCCATTTTCTCACTTGCCCTACCTTTGGTGTTTCATGATTGGATTATGGCCTCCCGTTTGGGAAGATAATGTAGATTAAGGTATGAAGGTGATTGCATCGCATATTAGATTAAAGAAAAATAATATTCGCTTTGCTGTTGCAAAGGAATCTCTGGGCTTGACGAGAGTTCGTCGAAGGGGAAGTTCTCTTGCGCCAAGGGCCAAAAAATATTTGGAGTCAACTTTTATTCTTCTGTAGCATGAAGTCATTATCTCTCTCTCTGTCTCACTCACACGCACAAAGTCACACACATACACACACACACACACACACAAACACACACACACACACACACACACACACACACAGACACACACACACACACACACACACACACACACACATATATATATATATATATATATATATATATATATATATATATATGTGTGTGTGTGTGTGTGTGTGTGTGTGTGTGTGTGCGAGTGTGTATGTGTGTATGTACACACACATACACACACACATATATATATATATATATATATATATATATATATATATATATATATATATATATATATATAAATATATATATATATATATATATATATATATATATATATATATATATATATATATATATATATATATATATATATATATATATATAAAGGGAATTATATTTGATACGAAGTTCGTCCTCTCACGAGCTCGAACCGCTTAAAACGAGACGACGAATTGCTTATCAACTATAATTCCCCTTC
>JANJGK010000020.1:42770045-42791372 GCA_039081455.1 Macrobrachium rosenbergii | reverse complement strand
GTTTCCCTTGCCGACAAGATATTGCACCACAGTATGTCAGTGGATGATAGGCTATTCACAGTGTTCATAACAGCTGAGCCTTCGAAAACCCATATTTATTTGTTTATTCTCCCCCATACCTGCGTATGACAACCAAACAAAATGTTTTGTTTGAACTGTAACTGAACAATTATGAATTTGATTTTAAATGCTCATGAAAAGTGGTGCGTGTGCCGACAATTAAAATTGTGTGTTTCCCTTGCCGACAAGATATTGCACCACAGTATGTCAGTGGATGATAGGCTATTCACAGTGTTCATAACAGCTGAGCCTTCGAAAACCCATATTTATTTGTTTATTCTCCCCCATACCTGCGTATGACAACCAAACAAAATGTTTTGTTTGAACTGTAACTGAACAATTATGAATTTGATTTCAGATTCTTCAGTGATGTCCAGAAAGCGGGTGTACAAAGAAGAATTCCTTGGCACTGGATTTACGTGTCTCATCGATCATGGTACCGAAAAACCTCAGTGTGTTGTATGTGGGGAAGTGCTCAGCCACGAGTCGCTTAAAGAAAATAAGCTTAAGCGCCATCTCCAGGGAAAACACCCAGCTCTGGCAGGGAAAGATCTTGAGTATTTCAAGAGAAAAGAAGAACAACTGAAGCATCAGCGGTTAGACAACCGTAGGCACACAGGAGTGTATTCTGTTCAACAAGCCACACTTGCATCATATCTCGTTGCAAAAAGAATTGCAAAGTGTATGCAGCCACACACAATTGGGGAAAAATTAGTAAAGCCAGCAGCCCTTGATATGGTGAGTACTATCCTCGGAGATGCTGCAGTGAAAAAAATTCAAACTATTCCACTGTCAGATAACACAATCAACCGACGAATTCAAGAGATGTCAGGAGACATCAAAGAACAGGTAGTGGCTGCCATCAAGGAGAGTGGGAAATTCAGCTTGCAGTTGGATGAGTCTACTGACGTCAGTGACGATGCTCAGCTCTTGGTGTATGTAAGATACCAAGGGAAGAGTGACATTGAAGAGAACTTCCTGTTCTGTAAACGACTGGAGACGACAACAACAGGTGAAGATCTGTTCAAGCTGGTTGATAACTTCATCAAAGAAGAGGGACTTAAATGGGATCAGTGCTACAGTGTGTGCTCAGATGGAGCACCTGCAATGCTAGGGGCACGTCAGGGTTTCACTGCCAGAGTAAAACAAGTCAACCCCACAGTGATAGTGACTCATTGTCTGCTCCACCGGGAAAACCTTGCCTCTCGGAAAATGTCACTTGAGCTTAACACTGTTATAGAAGATGTGATTCAAATAGTGAATTTTGTTAAATCATCAGCCTTGAATTCAAGGCTGTTTAGTCAGATGTGCTCTGATATGGGATCAGAATATGAACACCTGCTTTACTACTCTTCTGTCAGGTGGCTGTCCCGAGGGAAAGTGCTCCAGAGGCTGCTTGACATGCGTGCAGAGGTTGAAATCTTCTTACACGAGAAGAAACATGCATTGGCAGCAAGGCTTACAGAACCAAGGTGGTTGCTTAAACTGGCATATCTGACAGACATATTTTCGGAGTTGAATTCGTTAAATGTGTCTATGCAAGGAAAAGATGAAACTCTTATCTCTGTGTCACAAAAGCTCAAGGCTTTTAAAGCAAAGCTGAGGTTGTGGAAGGGAAAGATCAAACTGGGGAAAACTGCGTCCTTTCCACTTATGAACCTTTTTCTGGAAGATGAAGAAGACACCTCACTTCTGGACGTACAAAGTGTCATTTTGGGGCACCTTGAGAAATTGATTGAGGAGTTTGACAAGTATATTCCGGATGGAGAGTTGCATGAGAAGTACAAATGGTTGTGCAGACCCTTCGATGTCCAAGCCGAGGACCTTTCAGAAGAAGAGTCTTCTATCCAAAATCTGCAAGAGGAGCTCATCGAGGTGCAACATGATGAAACTCTTCGTTTTAATTTCGAACGACAAACACTAGGTGTGTTCTGGACTGCTGTGAAGAAAGAGAAACCAGTCCTTGGATGCGAGGCTGTGAAAATGTTGTTGCCTTTCGCTACAACCTATTTGTGTGACGCGGGATTTGCAGCTCTGACTGCCATCAAAACAAGATATAGAAATCGACTGCAACCCGAACATGATTTGAGGGTAGCACTTTCCAAGACTGAACCACGAATAGAGAAACTTAGCAACATGATCCAGGCCCAAGGCTCCCATTGAAATTCATTTATCATTTCACAGAAAACAGGTACTCCTTTTAGTTTATTTTTTGATGAATGTGACAGAATATTACTTTAGAAGTGGTTGTTTTGATTAATATCAGGCTTTAAAATTCACAATGCTGTAGTTCTAATAAAATTCAATTATGTTACTTTTGTCTTTCACAACCTTACAGTATCTCTCTTACACATACTCATAATAGTTGTCGTTCCTTACTTTTATAGCCGACAACTAGTAATATATAGTTTTAATAACACATAGATATGCAACTAAATTATTGGGGTCGCAGTCCTATCTTGAAAAACATAATTGGGGTCACCTGAAAAAAAGGTTGGGAACCACTGGCTTATACAGTGCCTTAACTGGTTTATAGGCGAAATGGAACATGACAAATATTTAAAGAAAAATGACTGGTCCAAAGACTTAATGGAAATGAGAAATGGGTTAGAACAAGAAGAAAATTCTAGAGCCTTGCTGTACCATTCTATGAGGCTAAGAAACACATGTAAAACCTATTACATCAATTAAGCTTGTGTCTGTTTTCTTTGTGAACTTATTTTTGATAGGCAGTTCTATGTTCCAAAGGTTTCCTATATCCTTTTCTTTTTTTCTGTATTTCTCGAAAAATTCCATCAATCTTTAAAAAAATTTAGTGTTTTTGCTGCTTTTAACATTTTTTGCCGATATCTTTTCTTCTTATTCACAATTCTCTTTCCATTAATCGTTTGCTCCTGCACACACTAAAGTAGATTTGTTATTAATAGACTTGATTATTTGCTCGGTACTGTGTGTATAATCCAGCTACTCTTGCATATATGAACTCAGAATTGTATTGACGCATTTATCTTGTACTAGATAATTAAACTTCACCCGATACAGAAATTTTCAAAACGTTTCATAGAGAATTACATTAGCAAAATCTACATTTCTGTCTTTTTAAGCACATTTTATGCCATTTGTTCTGCAGGTATCACATAGTTCTGATTAGCCGAAGGGGGTATTTATTTTTTTGTAATTGCATATCTACTTTTAATCCCATTTAGTCTACTGGAAAAAGGGCAAAACTTCACTTGAAAGGGTAATGGTGAGAATCTAATGTTTTTTTTTTATTGTTTCGATACTATTAGGGTATGGAGAATCAGGAAATGCCGAGTGACGCCTCATCACCACTGGAGAATTTTTTGAAACGACCGAAAAAAATCCTCGTTTTTGGTACAATTTTTAGATTAGCCCGAATATCATGTAATTTTTTTTTTTTTAAATGTGTTTACCAGATAGCTCATAAACATTCAGAATGTGTTTGATATGCATTAGAAATTATAATTATGAATTCAGTAATTCACAGAACTACAGATTATAATTTTTCTTTTTCAAATTTTAAGATAAAGTGAAAATTATGAAGACACTTGTAGTATAAGGATTACTTTTAAGAACTTGAGATGAAGGTGGGCTTTCAGTCTTTTTATGAATTATCAGCTGTTTATTCTTTAGTTTAGATATTAGCATATATCGCTGATATAGGCTACATTTGTTCACCTTTCTTTTTTATAACTTATTTCGTGTATCAGCTGGTGAATTATCACCCTTCAATTTTTCATGAGCAACAAATTTCAGAGAAAAATACAATTCTTTTCCTGAATGATGGGCTGTTTTTTTAAAGATCATCCCATTTGTGAAGGCACTTCAACTGATATTAAGGTAACATCAGCAAATAGGATTATCAAAGCAAGTAAAAAGAGAGGTGATGAATTGTATCAAAGCTTGGATCCAGATACAACAGCGGAATCTCACAAAGACTGTATATCAACTTATAGGCTACATCTTCTTTGCATATCGCCCGATACTTAATGAAACATCAGAAGCAATCACCCATTACCCCAACTTTCCCTGAGAGAAAGAATAGAAAAGAATCAAGGCAATTCATATTTAAAGAACATTGTATACTTTGTGGATATGACTGCCCAATTACACCTGATCCACGCCATCCTGGAAGGTGGGACAAGCCATCATTATGCCGCACATCAGACAGTGGTGATACAAAGAAAACCCTTAAAGAAACTATATTAAATGTTTGTAAATTGCCTAAAGATCAGTGGGACTATGAAGTAGAACTTAGACTAAGTGGAGCAACAGCAGATCTTCATACTGCGAATGGGCGATACCACCGAAAGTGCTATCAAAAGTTTGTTAAACCAAAATACTGTAAAACAGAGAGCTCTTCTTCAGATATGACTGACATGAATAATTCTGCTGTACTACAGGCTTGTATATCTGAAATGGAAAGAGACTGTTCCCAGGTATGGAATTCAGTAAATCTTCATGAACTTGCTCCAATACCCACATCATTGTTCACAGAGTCTGGTGAAATGTCTATTCCCACAAATAATGCCGCTTTGAAAAACAAACTCAAAGCTGAAGATTCTGGGCGACTATTAAAAGCAAAAATAGTTGTGCTATCAAGTGGGTAATAACTTGGCCCAATGCAGGAACTGTTAGTGACTATTGTAATGCTTATTGCTCATACATACCGGAAAAACTTGATAAGAGTGATGTATCTCTTATTTTTGATCGATACAATGAAGACAGTATTAAAAAGGGTACAAGAGGGTCAATGGTCAAGTCTTATTAGAAAATACAAACTTAGTATGATCAGCCCTCTCCCTGGTCAAAGCGTCACTCTCTCTGTCACAAAAAACAAAATTCAGATCATTCACTACATTATTCAGAGAATTACAAAGAAAGTTGTAGAAAGAAGTCACAAAAATAAGCAAGCGGTCACTGGGCCTTCTCCAATCCCCACTCATATTCAAAAATGGTCAAGAGGAACCATATGAGGACCTTCACAGCACTCAAAAAGAAGCTGATGTCATAATAATCCACCAGCTCCTCTATTTAATAAAGGCTGGAGTTGATATCATGATATGTGATGATACAGATTTTTTTTCTTTTATTACACCATTACCACAAGCATAACGTAAATTGTACAGTAATGATGGAAGCTACTTCAGGGGACGTAGCCAAATAAACATCAAAGCTACTGTTGAAAAACACCACCTAATAGTTTCAAACATTTTAGCAGCACATGCTTTATCTGGTTGTGACACAACATCACAACTACATCAAATGTTTTAAGGCAAGGTTACCAGATTACTGGGCTTGATGATATCAATGCAAACTTGTCAGGTGTAATATAACAAGCAACTGCATTTACATCACGCTGCTTCGGCATAGTGTCAAAAGCCTCTGACACTTTGCCTGACGTTAAGTATGCAGTATGGCAGAAAAAATGTTCTGCCAATAAAGTTGTAGGAGCTCCCCAGTTCAAGACACTACCTCCAACAGCAGCTGCATATAGATACCATGTTTACCGGTGTCACCTACAGGCTGCCCGATGGAAATGTGCTGATGAAGCCAATCCACCCCTTATGGACCCGACTCATACTTTTCTAGTCCCAGTTACCACACCCAGAGGAGTATCATGTGCTCCAGAATATGTTCTGCAGCTTGTTAAATGTTCTTGTGCTGCTGAGGGGAATACATGTGGAAGTGCAAATTGCAGTTGCGTGAAGGCATCTCTAGCGTGTGGGTTGTTTAGTCAATGTAAAAGTTCAGTAGAGAGTTTGAACCGATTCACTAAATTGATGAAAGATAGAAGCGAAGAAGAAGAAAGAAATGAAGAAGAAGCTATTCTTAGAAACATTTTAAATGATAGCTAGCTAAATGCAATACCAGTCTTTCACAGTTCGTGTGGTGTAATAATGATAACTATTTACATCTTTAATTAATTTTTCACGAGGCTTTTTTTCCTGAATATTAGTAATTTTCTTCTCAATGATGGCCATGTTTTTTTTTTTTTTAGAATAACAATTAATGAAACTATTTATCTGTTCGAAGGAAGAGACTGATAAAAAGGTCAGGCGGAAGTATAAACTTGTACAAATTTTTTGTCCCGTAAATGCTTAATCATAATTAATGCATAGATAACCTTCCCCAAAGGTGACAGATTGTCACCCGGCAGTTTTTTAGTTGTTATACCCCATAGTATTAGAAAATGCAAAAAAAAAAAAAAAAAAAAAAAAAATGGATTCTAAATTACCACTTCATGTGGAATTTTCAGTAGACTAATTTGCGTGGATTCGATTTCAAAAGTAAACTCTTGGATTCGCTCTCTTAGTAATGCTAATTTGATGATATCTTTTATTGTTCCGCTTTTTATTCTGTTTAACCAATGTCTCCTCATTGTCCACAAAGGGACAACAGGGTGACATCGCGTTAAAAAAAAGAAAGTGCGTACCAGAAGATTTCAAATTGAACGTGAATTATTTCGCGGATGACTATAGAACGACCTGCTTGTTTCCAGTATTTCATATACGATAGTATCTGAGAAATTGTAGAATACCTGTTTTATATTAATATGGAAGAAGAATACATACCCTAAATGATACATATACACCAAAACTTATGTATAGAAATAACGACCAGGAAAATGTATCAAGTTGGATAAGTAAAAATTGAGATATTAGCTTGGAAATATATCATTGTTGACATACCTTTAAACAATTCCACAAGCCTAGAATTATATTTACACAGGCGCAACATACGGGAAAGGCATTAGGAGTCTCATCTCCAGATGAGATGACGAATTAAGATAAATAGTCCAAGTGCGATAATTAGATGACACACAAAGGCTTGGAGAGTTCTTGCACCTGGGACGCTTTGAAGATGAGAGGAAGATTCCTCGTTAAAGGAAGAAGGAGGACGACGTGGACTGAGCTAGATCCTGCCTGAATCTTGCAATCAAAAGAAAGATCTCGCACAATTTCCATTTAAAGGAATCCTTGTCTCAGTAAAAGCTGAATAAAATCTAAGATTCACTACTTATTTTTCTATCCTTACTCAAGGATTTTATATATATATATATATATATATATATATATATATATATATATATATATATATATATATATATATATATATATATATATATATATATATATAGGCAGATAAACATGTTATTCTTTTACTATCAAGAACAATCTAAAATAATTTCCTGTGAATTACTTTTTTTCGTGAAGTACTGTGCAATTGTAAGTGGAAAAGAAATATTTAGGTTATATAGCAAAAAGGTGCTAATTAAATAAATTTTTATGTTTATCTTTACACCCAGGGAACAGAGTTAATAAACAAATCTTTCATAATAACGCTTTCCTAGATAAATCTGCCATACTTGAATCCCTCTACCTAGAACGAATTAAACTAGATTAGCCATGTGTTTTTTTAGCTCTCTGAAAATAGAATGATTTGACATATTTAACTTAAAACATCAGCTTATCCTGAATAGATTTGAAGTGATTAAAAAAAAAAATAGTAATTTCCTTAAATTCATCTATGTCAAGGCATCGTATTTTTCCTGAGAACTGGTACTGCATTAATGCAAAGAACTGCTATTTACCGATTTCTCAAGTGTCGAGAAGAAAGTGTCTTGCACTCGTGTCATATGACAATGTACTAACAAGACTTCAGAAAAATAGGCCGTGATTTGTTTTGAAGAAGAAAGATATCCTTAGAAAGATTTCAAAAACCTGTAATCGATTAAAAATAAGATTAAAAGGTAGGTTGAAGACGTTTTAATTAACAGACAAAGCTCATACGCTCACAATCGTTTACATATGAACGTATCACGGTTTTGCTTCGAAAACCGACCGTGCCTTATAACTCTCTCATTAAAAATTATTATACTGCTAAGAATCTTACAATATTTTCACTCACTACTAATCTCTAACAATTGGAAAATGAAAATTAAATTTCACGTACCTCCGCCACTTTCTACAAGACCGGGATAAACTAAGTTTCTAAAATGTTATTTCTGTAATTTTACATGCAGTCAGTCTGATGCTGGGGACTGCATAACACAATCCACTTTTGAAGTCTTTCCGGACGATTAAACTTTAATCAAGAGCAGCTCTATGCAGACTGCAAATTCCTCTGAGTTGAATTCATTATGGGAAATGCGGGGATTCCTCGAATAGGCGACATTCCCTTGGAAATTACGCAATGCAAGGGAAATGTTTGCCCATTTCTTTTCCTCATTTAATTTAAATTAAACCGAACCTTTTATTGAGGTCCTTCTCTATATAAACGTTTTAGCAATTTAGGAACTCGAGTTTTACGGTAAATTTTTCATATGAATATCAGAGTTTTCACAATTTTCCAGTCCTGAAATTATGTAATGGGAAAAACCTTTCGTGGCTATATATATATATATATATATATATATATATATATATATATATATATATATATATATATATATATATATATATATATATATATATATATATATATATATATATATATATATATATATATATATATATATATACTGTATATGTATACATACGTATGTATATATTTATGTACAATCACTCAAAAACGTTTTGCAACATACATCAAAACTTTTCGGACAACAGCTTATAATAGCGACATCTGGCGCCATTTGGCAACTCAGTACCTGCAGTTTCCCTTAAACAGGGTTTTTTTTTTTTTTTTTATAAAATTGACTGTTGTCATACTTTACTTGATTAAAGGATGTTACTATAATACTTCAGAGGTCATCACTGTTCTTAAGTTTTAATATTTTCATCTCAAAATGCCATCACTATCGTTGTTTTATCTCCTTCATATGTGTGAACTTTGTAGACTTAGGCCTACGACTATTATAAGTTGAACTATTAGCCTTATAAACATCAACAAATACGACTTTTGTAAGGATTTGCTTGCACATTATTAATAATCAATTTTTGAATGACTAATCCTATGTATATTGTGAACTAGTGAAACTTAATATAAAATATACTGAACTAGACTAACAGATTCCACGTCTATTTTTGTAATACATAGAATATAATCGCATTCATATATATATATATATATATATATATATATATATATATATATATATATATATATATATTTCATATAATGCCGTTATCATGTGTAATTTCTCATTTCTTTCATTGTCACTTAGGCCTATCATTTTGATGCTTCTTATGAAGTTAACCGAATATATAACACCTATTTTTGTATTTCTTATTATCTAAGTTCCCAAAGAATTAAAATTAGCAAGAAGGTCAACATTAATTTAGTTACTGTTAAACGCCAGCAGTGAAGAAGACTACCATGCGCATCAGTGGAGAGTGTCTCCTCATCGCAAAAGATGACTCTTACAGAAATCATCGGTCACTGGATTATATTGTAACGCAAACCATAACCTCTGCTCTTTGTGTTTCTCTGATATGAAGTGTGTCTTGGCAGGGATATGATGGAATAATGTCTTGGTCTCATGTAGCCTGTCACGAATGGTTTGAGCAGCAACCTGAAAGGAGAGCGTAATGTTCTCTCTTTATAGCAACACCGGTCGTCAGGGGAGTTAGGCGGAGCTCCTTGATGCTTCCTTCAGTGATCATCCGATGATGATCCTTAACAGTAGTGCAACAATGGGGTCATCCACCACTTTTTACAATGAATTTATCATATTTCCTCGTTCTCTCCGTTGTTGTATCCCTCTATACATTGTTTTATTTACGCTAAGCTGCCGAGCAATATCTAAGATAGAAACATTAGTCTTATGCAAGCTAATGATTGTGGTGCGGAAGAGTCTGTTGCCCATCTTATCGGTGCAAGTGACGAGATAGTTGAGTTTAACTCTCCTGCCCGAATGTGGAGTCACACGATAACATGCGAAGTTATGAGATATTTTCTTTTTTGTTTTTGACAACGATAATGGTTGAATTCTTTCTTTCTTTATTTATATATAATTTCATTGATGATTATTCAATATTATTTCATTAGTCAATAAGCTTTTATCTGAATTCGAAATATAGTTTCTTCTTTGACTCTTTTGCCCAATCATCTGAAGTGAAAATTTTCAAAATGTTTCGTAATTTTTCGTAATATGAATTTTTCACTCACCATTCTTTTTCATATTGTTAACTGTATGATTAATAACCAAAATCGAATAAGAAAATTACATTTCCCTGTAAATATCGAAAGAGCAAATTATTGTTAGGTGAACGAAAACTTCTGGAACATGTTGCAAAATATTTTTGAATGACTGTACATATAAAGGTTAATATACCCAGCTTTTTTCTCTTTATTTCTCACTGGTCCACCATTTAGCAATGAGAAAACCATTTTATTTAATGAATGTTGTATCCGTGAAAAGTTGTGCCCTAAAAGAATTAAAAGAAATGGCCAGGCGCAGTCGAGTTGGAGAGAGGTGGAAAATTGCCTCCGACGACGAATGGAAGAATCAGCAGAAAAAATGACCAAACTGCAAGAAGGAAGAGCAGCGAAGTGGGGAGAATTCTGCAACAATACCACGACAAAGACCCAAAGTGCTCTACTTCAACAAGTGGAAAGAGAAATAGAAAATTATTCGAAAATAGTCAGTGAAAGACATAGCGAAAAGCACCTAATATTAAATGGTGGACCAGTGAGAAACGAAGAGAAAAAAGCTGGGTATATTAGGGAAATGCACTTCTTACGGAAAATGAAATTTTATGCGAGCTTTCCCTTTCTACATGACGACCACTTCCGTAAGAGTGCATTTTCCTAATTCAGAGAGAGTTTCATGCTTTAAATGTTAAATTAATACCGAAGAATCCTCTAACCATTGGTTCATTTTTTACAGTCAAGGATCGTCTCAGCACCCTCCTCGCATCCAATATTGTATATAAATACACTTGTCCGCGATGTAATCGCGGAACATACGTGGGATGCACGAGGAGGCTGTTGAGGGTACGAATTGACTGTCATAGAGGTTTAAGGTACCATACAGGATGCAAGCTATCAAATCCAGAGGCCTCTAACATCAGAAACCCTGCTGTACGGTACAAAACAGACACCAGAGATTAAGATTTTACGATAGTGGGGCGGGTCTCCAACCATCACGTGTTAACTATCCTAGAGTCTATTATCATAAAAAGAACTGTTCTCTCGTTAAATACTCAATTGTCGTCTACTCAGTTATTTATTGCTTAGCTTTTCCTTTATGCTTATTTTCTGTATTCTGTCAGTATTATTCTTTCATTTCACTTGGTGAGTCTGTGTCGTAGTTCCCTTGGCCTATATCTTTTGTGATCCTTTTTTTGTTTATGTATGTACCTAATTTTAAAGCTGCATTGCCATTTTTTGTGAATTTTAAAGCTGCATTGCCATTTTTTGTGAATTTTAAATATTTTAATCTTTCAACAATTCTTTTAATACCGTGATTCTATCTGTAGTGCAAATTATTTTCTTTTTTAGCCTTGAAAATGTGACATGTGTCATGAAACGTCGGCAATAAATTTGTAAGAATGGAGGTCTTCGATTCCCTTGTTCCTTGAGGATGTGTATATTTTTGCCGTGGCTTCTCCTTCTGTATATGTATATATATATATATATATATATATATATATATATATATATATATATATATATATAAATATATATATATATATATATATATATATATATATATATATATATATATATATATATATATATATATATATATATATATATATATATATATATATATATATATATATATATATACACACATACATACATACATATATATATATATATATATATATATATATATATATATATATATATATATATATATATATATATATATATATATATATATATATATATATGTATATATATATATATATATATATATATATATATATATATATATATATATATATATATACATATATATATATATATATATATATATACAGTATATATATACATATATATATATACATATACATATACACATATATATATGTATATATATACATGTATATATATGTATATATATATATATATATATATATATATATATATATATATATATATATATATATATATATATATATATATATATATATATATATATATATATATATGAAGATAAAAAGCCCATAAAACACTGAATGAACGTTGCAACCATATATTTCGAGCACTTCCTTCTGCGTCCCTGTTCACCGGTAAAATATGGACAGATGATAGGTACAAGGGTATATATACTAAATATATTCAAAACAGGAGTAATATATATATATATATTTAAACCTCCAGGAGACAATGAATAGAGTAGGTAAAATCTAAACACCTTTATTGTTTTAATCACAATATAGTGTCTTAGTATTGTCACTATTATAAAATTAATGATGCCACCCCGATGAGGTGTCCATGGCACTGAATACCATGTCCCCTCGTCTTGAATGTCTCACAACCTATACAAAAAATTACTACCATAAACATAACGAGATCCATAATATAGATACCATCCTACAAATATAAATTTAAACCACATAACTTCTAGAACCTAAATTTCTGGTAGACCAATGTTTCTATAGATTAAACCTTGCAGTGAAGAATATGCCGTCTTGGAATTAGTTACTCTGAACTTTCAAAACAGGATAAAAGATCTCTTAATGGCATTAAAAATATGTAAGTTACGTGATTTAATTTATGGGACTAGTCATATGGACGTCAAGAAAAATTACTTCAGTAACTGAACAAAAAGTAAGACCAATCTCAAATAACCAGACGTCTTAGAGTGCCTGAAGAGTTCCCCGTCGATATTAGATCTTCACGCCGACCAGAGCTGATGCAGTAGAATGCTAGGAATAACTGACGGCCGTAGCTGGTAAAAAAGGGCGGAGAAACATGCCGCCCACTGCCGCTCCGGGGCTCCGAAATGTAGATTCGATATCTTATTTTTCCATGGTAGTAGAGAATAAGATTCATAACAAGGTTCCCTGTAAAAGTTTCTTAATATTTCCCAGAGTTAAACACAAGCCGTGGTAAGGAAAGTGGTGAGATGATGGTTGATGGGAAACAACTGCCGAATGGAAATAAGTAAACGTCGAAGAAACTTATGTTTATTTACTGGAAGTTCTTGAATTGTTCAACAGTTGCTAAACGACGAAAATAGCGAGGAAGTTAAATCTCTAATAACATCTTATATTACCAGTAGCGAATACTTAAATTAAACAAGGGTTAAGAGATCTTTTTAAATAAGAAAAAATAAATTACATATAAGAAACTTTTAAGATAATTATATATTATATCTTATTTTCTGCACTCCCCCTAAAACAATTCACTCATATAAACCTGAATATGATTGAATGTAGAAGTTAAATATGCAAAAACACCACGCAAAAAACACTGAAAAAGATGCATGCTAATATCCGGTTAATCATTTGAAATCTGACGAGTTCTTATTACCCTGTTTTTTGCAGCTTCTCTCTTAGGTAGATTGCTTTTAGGAGACTTCGAATAGGTAGTTTCATCCCAGACCTCATCATGCACGATCTTAGGCCTTAAAATTAATATTAAACTAGACATGTCTTTTAGTTATTTCACAAGTTTTTCGTTTACACAAGACCGCTCCAGTGATTTCTCCTAATTCATTGATCAATGTTTCTCAAACGATTGCCATAGGATATTGGCCGGCCTTACTAAGGGGTTCCTTAATCAGTACAATATCGTTCTTCAATATACGAGAGTGCTTGATGGGGTTATAACATTGAACCGGTGTCGTCACGCTTCCAGGGAGGGGTTATTGAGTGCGTGCATGTGAGCACTCTCTAATGGTATATTATGAGAGGAACATACAATGGCTATGGACTTCGATTTGCGGCTGGGTGTGATTAGCTCTTTGTGCAGTGTTAGTGGGTAAAAACAGCCACTGTGAGATCGTTTATTTGCGTCCAGATATTATGTGGAATATCCATTTTTGTGTCGCAGTGAAACTCCCGTTTCTCCATTATGCACTTTCCCGTTCTGTTCTCCCTTGTGCATTTTTCCATTTTGAATGTTGATTTCCTTAAACACCATTTCAGTTTTTAATATATGATATGTTTCTTTTAAGCTTTTTTTTTATAGTTACATATGCACATGTTTTATTTTGGGTACATATGTGCATGTATGCAAAGGGGGAAGCTGTTCCTGTAAGCTTACTCTGCAATTTTTGCCTGGATGATGGGAGAGGCAGACATGTCTCCGAAGTTTTGTGCTTAGCGTTTTTTTATTTTCTGTGTGCTTCAGCAGATCGTGGATGTGTTGGGGAGATGTGGGGGAGTTGGGGGGGGGAGATATTGCACTGAGGGGAGGGAAACGAGTTCTTTTCCATTCTCTTTTCATTTGTTCTCTCTCTCTCTCTCTCTATCTCTCTCTCTCTCTCTCTCTCTCTCTCCCTCTCTCTCTCGCTTCCGTTTGCTCGAGTCCCATTTTCTTTATGTGAGTGAGGGTAGACTCCTATACTCTTTACTTGAGGGGGGACTGAGTGTTTCCTTTTTGGTTTGCCCTGGAGGACTCGAAGTTCAGAGGCAAAGCCAGTGGTGAAAGGGTCTGTGCATGGGATGAATGTAAGGGTTTTTATAGATACAGGCGCCTCTATTAATTTGATGAATTGTGAGCTGTTCCGATCGATGTTTTCTGATCATTCCTTGAGACCTGCTAAAGAGACAGTATGTGATGTTCAAGCAAATAGGATATGGGTTTTGGGATATGTAGATGGGGATTTATCTCTTGGGGGTAGAACTTTTACAGAACCATTTTTGGCTATATGAGGGTCTGCTTTGGGAATGCTTTGTTACTGGGTCATCCAGTATGTTGGAGATGCAAAATCTCGGTTCATACTGGGGTATATGGTATAACTGTGGGAGTACCTGGTGTGTTTGAGCATTATGAGGGGACAGATGTGAGTGTAGTGGATGATGATGATGGATCGGGTGTACATGAGAATTTACAGGTGGATGATGAACATGTGTCAGTAGGTAAGAAATGTTGTAAGGGGGTTTTATCAGATGATGTGGTTCTTGGTCCTGGTATGGTTGCTGTGGTGAAAGTTCAAGTAAAATGAGTGTATAAATCCATACAGTTGTGTGTGGATGAGTGCAGCAAAAAGCTGAAGGGGGTAGTGTGCATGGGTTCTATAAACAAGGTATCGAGTTTAGGGGATACTTGGGTGGAATTGCTAAACTGTAATGATTCAGTTTGCAATTATCAGAAGGGAACTTATGCAATCAACTTTGTTGACTGGTTCGATGAAGATAATTCAGTTGCTATTGTCGGGGATTTTTGTTGTTTTCAGAAGCAGATTCACAGGCTAGGAGGCAGGTTTTTAGGGAACATTTAGCCAATGCTGATTATAAAGTATATGTTGGGGGTGTGGAAGATGTTCTGGCTGTTTGCAGATATAGTCACACTTAAAAGAGATAAGTTAGGGTTAACAAATTTGTTAGAACACAAGGTTCAGTTGGAGGACAAGTCTAAGCTTATTTTTGTTCCTTCATATAGGAGTCCTTTTAAGATGAGAGAACAGGTAGAACAAGAGGTTAATAAGTGGGAGAAGGAAGGGCTTGTTAGGCCCAGTTCCTTGCCTTTTAATTCCCCGTTGTTGGCAGTGCCTAAGAAGGATGGTTCAGTGCGAGTTTGTGTGGACTCTAGGAAGTTGAACGAGAAAACCATTCCTGATCACTACCCTGTGGTGTGTTTGCCAGATTTATTGGTTGAGATTGGGGGCAAGAATATTCATTCTTCAAATGATATGATGCAAAGGTAGTACATGGCTTTCTCTTTGTCGAAGGGACATTATGAGTTCACGCGGATACTGTGTGGTTTATCAGGTAGTCATATGACATTTACTAGGCTAATGAATAAAGTTTTGCATGGCTTGTTAGGAAAACATGTATTCCTATACATGATGACATATTAGTTGCCACTGATTCAGTAGAGGAACATTTAGAGGTTCTTTGGGAGGTTTTTATCATCCTTAGGTTAGTGGGTTAGAAGATAAAGTTAGCTAAGTGTAATTTTCTGAAGAGGCAGGTAGTATATTTGGGTCATGTCATTTCTAATTTCTAAGGAGGGTGTTCAAGTAAATGGTGATAAAATTAGGACAATTGTTTTGCTACTACCAAGAATAAGAAACATTCGATCATTCTTAGGCATGGCTAGATTTTTCCATAGGTTTGTGAAGGGTTTTTATATTCTAGAGTCTCCCTTGACAGATGTCCTGAGGGATGATGTGCGGTTTGTATGGGGAGATGGACAGCATGTAGCTTTTCAGAAGATTATGGATGCCTTAGTGAATCCCCCAGTGTTGAAGTTTCCTGATCTGGAACGTCCTTTCACGTTGGTAACGGACGCTAGTTATGATGGTATAGGAACATGCCTTACACAGAAGTTTGATGGAACACTCTATCTGATTGCATTTTACAGTAGGAAGTTTAAGACACAGGGTAGTTATGAACAGTTATGGTCGGTAGTGGTCTGGTTAAACTAAGATATACTTAACTTAGTGGACAAAGAGGCCTTTGCCGAAGTGTCTAGTTTAGCTCATTCCAAGATGTTGTTGTTGGGCAATCAAGTAGAGGTTCTTACAGATCATAAGCCATTGTTGGATCTTTTTAATAAGCCGGATCGTTCCCCTAAAAGGGGTAGGTGGTATCTGACAATCAGGGATTTTGATGCCAAGATTAGTTATATAGAGGGTAGGCATAATGTAGCTGACACCCTAAGTAGAAGTTTTTCTGATGCAGATGGTACTCATGTATGTTATGTATTCAGACGTTGCATAGATTGGGACATTGGTTTAGTAGAAGCTATGCAGGATGAGGATAAGATTTTTGCAGATGCAAAAGCGTTTCTTAAAGGGGAATTCATTAGGAAGGGTTATAAGTTGCCTTTTGCAGGGCTTGAGTTAGAGGGTAATTTGTTAGTTAGGAAGATTAGATACAGACTGAGGAATAGTGAGGATAAGGGTGATACAATGCCAATAGTTATTTCTAGGAGTTTAGTGCCTAGTGCCTACGGTTCTGGATTTTGTTCACTGTACGCATTTGGGTACTGAAAAGACGTATCAGAATATACGGGGGCAATTCTTTTGGAAGAACATGCTCACGTCAGTGGAAGACTTTGTGAGAGGTTGCTCAGTTTGTAATGCGTGTAAGCCATCGATGGTCGTTTCTTGTAAATTGGGTTCATTTCCTATTCCCAGCAGGCCCTGGACCAGGGCCCATATGGACCCTTTGACCAATTTCTGTGGATCTAGTTATGGCCATAGGCACCTGTTGGTGGTTGTTGACGAATTAACTAGGTTTGTAGAGATTTTTCCATTGAAGCATAAAACAGTGTAAGAGGTGGCAGTAGCATTCTTTAATGGGTATATTTGTCATTATAGAGTTCCTGAGATGGTGATTACAGATAATGGGGGAGAATTTGTGAACAAGACATTAGAGTGTCTTGTGGATGTAATGGGCATTTGGAAGGTCACTATTATTCCCTATAGACCAGAAGCTAATGGGCTGTGTGAACGGGCAAATAGGAAGGTAATTGAAGCTCTCAGAATAACTGTAGGGGGGAATGATGTAAATTGGGATCGATATATTCCACAGGTGCAGCATAGCATTAATTCCATGGTTAGTGATACCATTGGAATGTCTCCCAATGAAGTGCTGTTTGGTTACCCAATGCGGGGCGAGTTCGATTTGTTGCGTATTCCATTGGGTGATGATACTGTTAGGGGGCTTGTGTTGATGGCAAAAGAGAGATATGCACGTCTTGCTGGAATCATGAAATGAAAACGCCGGGTATAGTGGAGAGAAGTAATGAACAGCCAGACAGAGTTAAAGTTGCTGTGGGAGATAGGTTTTTGTGAAAATAAATGTCAGGGATCAGTTGAACTATAAGCTAGGTCCTAAATTTGAAGGTCCTTTTCGTGCTGTAGAAGTAAAGAAGTGGAATAGATTTGTTGTTCTAGATGAGAATATGGGTGTGTCTCGGTTGGCGCATATATCTAAAATTAAAAAGACAGGTTAATGGGAATCTTATGGGTTAATTCCGGTGTTGTACTGTGGTTCTGATCATCTTTTTTTCTCTCTCTCTCTTTGTTTTTTTAATGGGTTTTAAATGGGGCGTGACTTGTAGTTTTTTTTTTTTTTTTAACTAGGGAGGACGTTGGTCTGTAGAGTTTTATAAATCTTCAATTGTCCAAGTTCAGTTTTTTGCTCTTGTGTGTTGCAATACTTAGTTAAAATTAAGTGCAAAATAACATACGGTTTTATAGATATATGGGTTTCCTTTTTTTATTTGTTTGTTTTTTCTCTCCCGTTTCGAGATCTGGTAACTTTTGGATTCTTTCTTTTGCTTTTTATGCTGAAGTCTCCTATTCCCATGACTTTGGTAGTTCTCTTATGGGCTAATTTCGTAAAGAGGTTAGTCCCGGGTGCTATTATATAAGAATTTGATGATATGTAATTGTCGTCTGACGCAATATCTTTGAGTATAGAGTTTCAGGATAAAGTTCTGTTGCTTAGGATTTTTTTGGGGTTGGTGAGATGAATGTCGGACGGAATCTGCCTGATCTGTTATGGGTTTGGCAAATCGGTTAGGGTTCAGGATAGGATTAGGAAGACTTTAACATGGCTTCCAAATTTAGGTGTTTCGATTTTTCAGTTCTCTTCTAGAAGGAGTAAGAGGGCTGCACCATTGGTAATTGTAGTCGTTATGATTATAGAAGTGATTGCTAATATGTCAATTGCTAATTTGCTGAGAACTGAGCAGCTGTAAACGGTATTTGCTAACCAGGGTAAAACTTTGATGACTTTAAGAGATAATTATGAGTAATAACGGTAAGGTTTTGAGACTTTAAGGACTTCTTTAAATGGGTTATTGGTCACAGTTGGTAGGATGGGGGGAGGTTTTAGATGCTATGGTAGCTTTGTCTTCCTGCCAAACTACCTTGTTGAATATTCAGAAAGAAGCGGAATCTGTGTCATCGGAAATTCATACTCAGGTTAAGGCAGTGGTTGCCACTTCTAAGAGGGAATTTTGGGAGATATTTTACCTCTCAAGGTTTAGAACTGACTTTAATGAATTCAGTATATCTGTATGGTTTACAGGTGATTTTTACTGGGAAAAATTTGTATGAGTAGCATCTTGAAGTTAGTGTACTTGATAGGGAGCTGATTGTGGAAATTCCAGTTAGTAACTTGGAATTGTTTCCTAGTTTTATTATTTGACCTTTCCTTAGTGGTTTTAATGGTTCAGTAATAGTATGGCATAGTGAGGAGACTAGGTATCTTTTGAGTTGACTGTTGACATGACCGACTTAAGTTATACACCACTTCCTCGCAGCAGTGCCTTATGGAATGACTTCTTTGAGCCTCAGCTGATAGAAGTTGGATATGGGGGCCATCTACGTTACACCTGCAGGTTTCTATGCCTGCGCCTTCATGAGAGGATCCATGGTTTTTTGGAGAGATGTTGGGCGGGATGTCTACAAGTTGCCATCATTGTTGGAAGACATCTGTTTGGTGCAAAGGATTCGTGGGCTCCGCATTCAAGATGGGCTTGTGCAGTCGCAAGCCGTTCAGGATAGTTGGATCGTTAAGAATGCAAGATGCAAAGTGATGATTTCTACAATGAACTGTTTATTGGAATAACAATCGTGCATACGAGACAAGTAACTTTCGCATCTAGTGCATATGGTTTGCTATGATTTTTGGAGCTGGCCCCTACTGAACTTTCAATTGGATATTTGTCATACCTGGGTTGGGCTACCCAGGGGTAGGTGGGGCAAATTCCTATTAAGTTTTTTGACAAACTATGTGCTAGGCTGTCGAAAGGCACATCCGGTGCAGGTGCATTTATGTTGACGTTGGAGGTTTCCACAGTTAGAAACAGTGGGAATCTGATGTGTTCATTTGTGCTTTCTGATCATGGCCAAACTGCATGGAGGCAATGTGACAGACTGATGGAAGCGTTGATTCTTTGAACATTGAACTGGTGTTGTCACCTTCCAGGGAAGGTTATTAAGTGAGTGCATGCATGTGAGCACTCTCTAATGGTATATTATGAGAGGAACATACAATGGCTGTGGACTTCGATTTGCAGCTGGGTGTGATTAGCTCTTTGTGCAGTGTTAGTGGATAAGAACAGCCACTGTAAGATCGTTCATTTGCGGCCGTAGGAAGTAAGACAACTTACTGACACTCACATTTTTTCCACACATTATGTGGAATACCCATTTTTGTGTTGCAGTGAAACTCCTGTTTCTCCATTATGTATTTTCCCATTCTGTTCTCCACTGTGCATTTTATGTTTTGAACGTTGGTTTCTTTAAACACCATTTCTGCTTTTAATATGCGATATGTTTCTTTTAACAGGAATTCTGGGTTTTTCCGGTGAGGACAAATATTTTGGAAGTGGTGTTCTTTTAACATATTCTGTGAGATTTATTTAGGTTTAGAATAGTTATGACATTTTTATTTTGTTTGGTGCCCATGGTGATAGTCATTGATTGGGTTGGTCTAGAATCATTAATTCGATGGATTGTGAGTCTGAATTTCCTCTAGTTATTATGATTTCCATCTAAATGGGATGTGAGTCACTCCATTTTATGGCCGTAGCTTTTGCTGAAATACTTTCATTGAATTTGCAAGTAAAGTCTAGTTTTGTATCTCGGTGTTTAATTAAAGTAGGCCTTTGTCTGAGGTTAGATACAGGGAGAGGAGTCGACGAGAGAGAAAGAATGTGCTGACTCAGTGCCAGCTATTTGCTACTAGAGAATCTTAAAACCGATGTAGTAAGAGACTATAAATGACCCTAATTGACCTTGTGTAGGGTCAGTCATAACATATATATATATATATATATATATATATATATATATATATATATATATATATATATATATATATATATATATATACATATATATGCATATATATATATATATATATATATATATATATATATATATATATATATATATATATATATATATATATATATATATATATATATATATATATATATATATATATATATATATATATATATATATATATATATATATATATATATATATATATATACATATATATGCTATATATATATATATATATATATATATATATATATATATATATATATATATATATATATATATATATATATATATATATATATATATATATATATATATATATATATATATATATATATATATATATATATATATATATATAT
>JANJGK010000020.1:42752545-42767545 GCA_039081455.1 Macrobrachium rosenbergii | reverse complement strand
ATTGCACAATATGTTTATATCTATATACTGTATATATTATGCAAAATATAAATAATGTATTTTTACTGAATGCAAGAGAGAAAAGGTAAAATTTGCAAACTAGATGCATTCTTACCTTAATGTTGCCTTTGAGCATCTTTATTATTATTTCACTGCATGTCTCCCGTATAATTTTGCCAAGGCTCTGTGCAAATATGCGGGTAGTAAATTACAAGTCTTCAAAAGTTTGAGCCGTGGCAATGAACCGCAGAGCTTGAAAATCTCTGACATGGCGGTATGGCATCTCTCATATTGGTATCCTGTTTTACAATGTGTGGTGTTACTAATCCCAATAACTCGGAGAAAGTTTCATTATCCATTCTTAAAAAAAAATTTTATAATCCTCGGGTGATGACATCACAAGTTCCTTTAATAGTGTCTCGTGGGAAAACCTTGGCCTTTTCTCGAGCCACTCTTTCATAAATGCCTTTCTTGTTCTTTTCACTTTTACAGTGTCGCCTTCTAAAGCGATAATTATCGCAGCGCAAGCGAGCTTCTTGCTCATGTTCGTCCCCCACGAGTACACACAACAAATGAGGCTTGATATGGTGTGCTTGACGAATGTGCAGCATTGCATGATGCATAATTAAGCATGATGCTGGACAAGCATACTGGATCGTCTATGGCCCGCTTCAGACAGACTTGAGAGACAGTGGTGAGACGTCACGGTCCAGGCACCTAGTTGCTGTAGCTGCAACATTAGTCATGAAGGCGTTGTTGTCATTTGGCAATGCAGATGTGCCACTTTCGTGTAATTTCTGATACAGGAATATTTAATGTTTTACAATTTCTTTCATAGCAACTGCATTTTTTCTTTTCTTTATTGCGGTACTGCATCAAGGAAACATTCCAGAGCTCTGGGAACCTTTCATATTGCTGTATTAATGGCATTGTCTGATCACTATCCCATTTTTCATTTGACGTCATTTTACCCAAGTTGTACAGCACTTCTCTTTCTACATCGAAAAAGTCTACTCAAGTCCACAAATAGATCTAGAGCAGTCTCGGCACGTCTGTTCCACTTCGTGTCCAATACAACACTAGCTAGACTACAACAGCTCTACCGAAATCAGAGATTAAGTCTAGCAAGACCACTCTCACTGTTGTTTACACTATTTAGAGGGCTCTAGCTAAAGCAAATCTAGCAAAAATATTTACAGTGTACACGTACCTTAAGAGGTGAAGTTGATCCCTAATAGCACTCGAGGTGTGCTGGGTTGAGGACACTGGATATCTCCCATAGGCATGTTTATTTTCTTCAACTACAAAAAAATTGGTGTATTATGAAAGTCTTTCAGGATCTTTGGAGACATACATATCCTGCAGAAATGCAATTATTCTTTTATTTTCCATGATTCTTATATTGATAATCATGTTAGTCTTCAGCATCTGACTACATCTTAAACTGCCGAACTAAAACTTGGTTGATGTTGAATTATGATATATTTTGAAATGCTCCTTTTATTTAAACGCCTCCACGTATAAGCTTTCGAAACTGGTATTCAGTCCTAGAATTCAATAAAGGGTGCTATGTTCTTTAAGGCCCATGAAGGATAGGAAGTAATCGCTCGGCACAGTAAATGAAATATTCACTTGTAAGTGAATCAAATATCCACACACCTTTTTTACTTTAAACCACAAAGAGGTAGACAGAGCCTTACTTGAGTATTATGTTTACAGTGAAACATGAACAAAATAACAATTGTTGGTGAGTACCAGTGATTTATAACATGAAGTTACATTTTAACTTCCTTAAAGCAATGATGTATAATTTGGATCATGCATAGATTCATTTTTCTTCACTTGCTTTTCGCATCTATCTAATTCCAAGTACCTGTAAAACAGTCTACAATTCTTGTTGTTCTGCTCTCTGAATACAAGACACAATAACGGTTTATGAAACTCCAAACGACCTAATAAAAGAGAGAAAGAGAGAGAAACGAGATGGAAAAGCAAGTAAGTTGCCGCGGGGCCGAGTTTATTCTCTCTATTGTTGCTGGAACTGTTCATTGCACCGGAATAATGACTGTCTGAAAGCTGTTGCCTCAACTTCCTCAAAGTAATATTCATAGGTTTGCGGGTAAACTGACGTCAATATTTCCACAGAGCACGTCCGGAATGTATCATTTTGTATCTGTAATTTTATCACGAGCTTGGCTTAGTGGTAATCTCACCTGTCCTTGAGAATGTGGCAATCTCACTTAAGAAGAGGTACTTCATTCACTTTCATTTTTGGATTCAAAACTTTCCCTTCAGGAAACGAGATGTTATTTCACAGATAATACTAAATTTAAATAAACTGACCTTATACCATTGCCGCAAAGTTATATGATCTACAAATATACCGAAGGTGGAAGTAAATAATAAAACATGTTTAGAAACTGCCAGCCTATTATTTCACGCTAAACAGAAAATTTTTATAGACAAAAATTAATTCTTCTTAAAATAACATTATGATAATTGTAAACTATTATCGTTATAATAAAGTAGTTAAGAAAGCCAGGTTTAGCTTCACTGGACTGTTTTTGTAGTGCCTTCACAGTTATTACACGGCCAATTTTGGAACAATGCAGATACAGGAAAACTGTTTCCATTAGTTCAGTGTAAAAATCATATCGATAAGGAAAGACTCGACTGATAAGAATAAGGAATGATCACGCAAAAATTATGGTGTTGAAGAACTCTGAATAATACTCGTTTCTACAAGGAACATAACGAAGGACTATACAAATAGTTTTAATGAAAATAAATGTGTATGCGAAAACATTAATGCTTATGCCTTATATCTTCCGGTGAATTACGAACCTAGAAAATTAATCCTTTACTTGTATCCTCCAAACATTACCGTTAAAGTCTAAGCGAAGTTTTAAGGATAAAATTGAGGAAGATTGATCGATATTAAGATTTTCTTAATTAATAACTACTTATTAAAAACAGGAAATCTTTTACATTTGAGTGTACTCACGTTACACTTTTCTTGTTTAGATTCAAGAGATTCATTACGATATAATGACTCAAAGAATCTTAAAATCTACCACCTCTCTCTCACTCTACTTCTCCCTCTCTCCCTCACACTTATTAATGTCTCCGGAAAGAACTTTTTGGTATCGTACTAAGATTATCTCTATTAAAAATTAATAAGAAATAAGACAAAGAATTGCACTGGCAAATTCAACCATAAACCTGATTTCGAAAACGTTCTCCTCAAAATTCGGTATATTTCGATAGCAGAGGAAAATTCCTTCTAGCACTCCCTCCCTAACCATCTCCCCTCACCAGTTGGCTGCTAACATGCTTTCAGGCCATTTCATTAGCCGCAATGAATGGTCGGCAAAACATCCGTTGAGTTTAGCTGAAGGCACACGACGAAAGAAAGGCGGCGGGAATTTCATTTACGTTCTGTGGCAATGAAAACTAATTTCTGAATAGATTTATATATTGCTCTATTGGCCTTAATTATAAAAACTGAACCCAATTAAATACTTGATGGGGATAAAAGTAACATTAAAGAAAACAAGTAAGAAACGCGCCGAAGTTTCTTTAGCTCAATTGAGTTTTCTGTGCAGCATATAATGATGTATGGAACTCTCAGCCGCGGCCCATGAAACTTTCAGCCACAGCACGGTGGTGGCCTGTGTTTTGGCACCTATAGCGGTGCCAGACTCACGATCATGGCTAACTTTAACCTTAAATAAAATCAAAACTACCTAGGCTAGAGGGCTGCAATTTGGTATGTTTGATGATTAGAGGGTGGATGATCAACATACCAAAATGCAGCCCTCTATCCTCAGTAGTTTTTAAGATCTGAAGGCGGACGAACAAACAAAAAGCCATATCAAATAGTTTTCTTTTGCAAAAAAATAAAAATCATATTATGATTGGAGTGAATTATGCTAGCTTAAAGATTAAGTCAATTATTTTTGTTTCGAGGACATATTTTTCCAGATTTATCCAGCAGGGTGGTTAACTTTATATTAAAAAAGCACAGGTCTGCCGAAACACATAATCGTTTTTTATATCCTGACAAATCATACATGACGGCTTTAACTCATCTCGAGATATATATATATATATATATATATATATATATATATATATATATATATATATATATATATATATATATATATATATATATATATATATATATATATATATATATATATACATACATATATACCCTGCTGTTTGCCCCTCTGCATTATTTTAGTAGGGGTATTATTCTAACAAAGACAGGGCAGTGTCTCTGTCAAAGCTAAGAGAATGCGGGCGAGGGAGGGCAGGCTGTGTTTTCCAAAAAAGTAACGTCCTCAGTAGGGGATAGGTTAGCATTAGAGACCTCAACCAACAGGGAGGGTTTTCACTAAGTAACCTCTAGTGAAAGTGGTCTTAAGCTTCCTTTTTCCCTGTCCTATGCATTCGGCGATGTCTCTGTCAATTTTTCAGACTGCTGGGGGGTATGGACGAGCATTGGACAAACAGCCCAGCCCTGTGCTGACCTGACCTGGCAGAGAGAGACCAACCATCATAAAAAGAGCTCGCATCCGTGCTCCAAGCAACTCTGTCCTTTGTCCTTTCCCTGTCTGTTGTTTTACTAAGTGAATCAACAATAAGCATTCTTCGAGAATTCCAATCATCAGTTGCATTGCGCAAGCAACCTATGTAAACGGTAAGTCTGGAATTGACAAGATTTTCATCGATTTGCTAGTATCTCTTCCACTGTACTTAATTTTTCCATTTTTTCCCTTCAACCACCATTTACGAGAGAACCTGGTATAACCATAATTTTTTTTATGAAGTCTAGTGTATGAATAATGATCATTGCCTAGTGAAATTGCATAAGCTATTGCCGTACAGTAAGTAGGAATTAGGGAAAGTCAAGTCTAAGTAAAATTGCAGGCAAGCCTTGGATCCTGATATTACCATTGTTTGGGAGAGAAATAGTATTTACTAATACTAAACTTTGTACGGAAAGCCGTTAATATACGAGCTGTTGCATTATTCTTTACTGAAGCAGTGAAAATTTACTGTGTCTGACGTTGAATAGGTGGTTCGTGCAAATTCCCTCGCCATCACAGCTCAGTCTTTCTTTGTTGGGACTTGGCAGGTAATGAAAGGGGTTTGATGTAATTTATTTGTTAAAGAATTAATCCAATTATTCAATCATAGTTCTGACTGGCGACCTAATCCAATTAAGTAATTGTCTGTCTTCTGGGGGTAACTTTTAGCTTCAATTGACAGTTTACATGTGTCTTCGGTAGTGTAGGGCTACATAAATTACAATAATTAATTAAAAACTCGTTAGCGAAAGCTCACACATAACAATATACATATATATATGTGTATATACACACACACACACACACACACACACACACACACACACACACATATATATATATATATATATATATATATATATATATATATATATATATATATATATATATATATATATATATATATATATATATATATATATATTTATAGTAGGCATAATAGAGCTACGGAGAAGCATTCTGTTTTCTATCCATTTATTAAGAAGCTGACCTTTCGTATCGCTTGACACATCTTCCAGGCTGAAATAGCGATTCAAATAAACAGTATTTGCGTATGAAAGATAAGAGATATACGAGTACACATTACATGCTTATATACACCATATTAGCATTTAAAAAACAGAACAAGGGAAAAAACCAAAATCAGAGGCAAGAAGCACAAAACACCTACCCACAATGGTAGCGTAAAGCAGACTAACAAGAAATACAGAACAGGAGGGGGGGGGGGGAGACGGGTTGAGCACAGACACAAAGGCTAAAAACAAGAGAAAACTATGCAAAGAACATTTGAGTTGATGCTGACTGGTGATTGAGGGTAGGGACAGTCAATTTGATCATTATAGATTCAAGGGTGGCCAGTTCCTCCGTCCATACTTCGTGTTCTTCCCACAGTACTAAAGACCCTGGCGTCTATATGTGTTTTGCAAATTTTGGATCTTCAGTAGCCTCCTGGTACATCTGGAAAATGTATCAAGCAATGCGAAACGTCGGCTTCTTAATAAATGGATAGAAAACAGAATGCCTTTCCATAGCTGCATTATATGTATAATATATATATATATATATATATATATATATATATATATATATATATATATATATATATATATATATATATATATATATATATATATATATATATGTCATGGTATGACATAGTGTAAAATGGACCCGGTAGTTCCATTTAAAATGTAATGTGAATGGACTTAGCAAAAAGTATATATATCTGTGTGAGCACGAGAGAGGTGTTGTTTTTGAATCACAGATCTAGTCCTTCAAGTCGCACATGTCAGCAAAACATGTCAGCAGAACATGTCAGCAAGCGTCCATGTGTTGTTTGGAAAACAGTATGTCAGTATAAGCCAACGACCTCTCTGTTCTGGGCTGAGAGCAGTCACGTAGGTGGCAAGAGATCCTTGGGAACGAGGTCATTGTGTGTTCGTGTGTGTGTAACTGATAAGTCTTGTTATGATGTAGTGTGGAAGTTTTGAGACAGATCAAAATGTGATATCCTCCTGTGTAGACCCACTGTTACCTTGTTATACAATATTCCAGAATATAGTCACACAGAATCCCATTATGGAGTTTGTCTAAATCCTACCAGAAGAACTTTACTATTTCTAAGACGTAAACTCAAATCCAACCATGAAGAAACATTTGAAGATGCAATTCCATTTCTCTGACTGTATTGACGACAGTCCACATAATCTGATATAGATAGATACTCGCAAGAGTACTCTACATTTTGGTGGCAGCAGACCTACATTTTTGGAAAGGAAGCTACGATAAAGCAAGATGCCTAAACAACTATAGACAGACGTCATCTTCATCACATACAAGGTCAACATCGGACGAACGGTCGTGTGCATCAAACGTCTTAGAAGATGAAGGAAAACATACAACACCAGGACGGTCGGCGTCAACGCGCTTAAGAGAGAGAGAGGGAGAGATGAAATCTCCACCAGACCTTGGTACCAATTCCTTCTCGACGCCCTTAGAGAGAGAGAGGGAGAGAGAGAAAACATCTACCTGACCTTGGTAATACTTCCTTCTCGACGCGTTTCAAGTGCAGCGACATTCCACATCAACATTCAACAGCACAAGAAAATTCAACATCCGCAGTAGGATCCTTCCGATGACGTGTACCTAGACAGGCGGAAGTCGGACGAGAATCCAGTATAAGCTAAGTACAGCCTTCTATCTATAACAGTTAGTAATCTCATCTTGCAGTTGTTCCTGACTCGGGCGGCAGGTTGCTGATATAAGGTGAGCGGTGCCGTAGATTAATACGCTTTCCTTGCAGAAGTAGCGGTTCCCGGTATCTAATTTTTTATTTTGTGCTCTTTAATTTTACTCTTGACGCATGGTTAACTCTGTTCTTTTTCAGAAAGTGCATTTATTACTTATTGATATTGGACTATATGATGTATTTTTCATAGGTGATGTTATTTTTTAGCGAATATATGAGTCTCTGTTGGGATTTACTTGCGTTCCTGGTATAGATATATGAGGTTACGTAGCGGCCGTGTTTATTCATATAGGTTTCAAGATCACTTAGAGAATAGGCGTGCGGCTAGGAGACTTAATAAGAAGATGAATCCTCCAAACCCAGGTGGGAGTAGTCCCCCTAAACCAGCTCCCCCACAGAATCCTGTACTGACGGTAGTTAATGCTAGATCGGCAATTGTACCGTTTGCAGGTCGGGTTAATGGATTTTTGACACAGGGTGTCGAGTCTTGGATTTCGTCTGTAGACGTTCACCTGGCGGCAAAGTCCATTACCGATCAGTCTATACAATTGCAGGAGGCAAAGAGCTTTATTGACTATGCTAAAGGGGATGCGGGCGCATACCTAAGGGGAATATCTTTTAAAGAAACAAACACTTGGGATGCTTTCAAAACCAAGCTGCGTTCCATCTATGGGAGTGAGGATGCATTAGATGAAGTTCTTGCTTTACGTAATGTAATAAAAGTGGCATTTATGACTAATCTCAGTTTGGTGGATAGGGCAGCTCTGATAGGAGAGAGATAGGCTCGAAGAATATAACGGGCAATTTGATGCTTCAAGTTGGGTCAATGGTAATGCGCGTCTCAGTTCCTAATCTCTTTGTAGGTTGTTTTATTTGACACTAATAGCAGCGATGTTACCTGAACCTTTGATTAAGTGTTTTCATGAGAAATTAACATCAGATAGTACGGAATTAGATATCTATAGACAAATTCGGAAACACTTGTCCAAGTGTACAGATCTCGATCCTTCTATAGTTCAGGCTTTTACTAAAAAGTAAAACAAACCCCACATTTCTTCATCACCGCAACAGGTTAACTTGGTCACTAATAAATCATCAACAGTCGTTTGCTTTAATTGTAAACGTCCAGGCCACATGATAAATGAGTGTAGGACACGGCATTTTTCAGTTCATAACAGTTCATATCACGGGTATTATCAGTGTAACGCTAAGAAAAAGAGTCCAAACAATAACACAAATACCCAAAGTACTTGTAATGATACTAGGAAGAAACAATACCATGGGGGAAAGAACAAACAACTCAAGCAGAATAGTAATGTAGGGCAGAAACAAGCACAGACAAACCGTTCTTCAGGAAAATCAACTCCAAATCCAGCAGTTCAAAATAACCAGGGGTCAGTGAATTTTCAGAATGCCAGCGGCCAGGCAAGCACCACGTAGCCAACTTAATGGGTGAGGAGAGTGATGTTGGGTTATCATCACTTTTTGAATCAAATAATAAATTCAATATTCTCCAAGATATGTGTGAGGACAGGAATTTTCCAGAAAGAGAGGTAGATTTTTCCAAACATGCAGAGCGCGGTCCCGTAGATTTTTGCAAAATTCACGCTATTATTGGTTCAGAAGAAATCAGGCCAACTTTGCATGCAGTTAGCTTAGAACATAAACATTTCACCTTGTTTTTTGATTCGGGTAGTCCACGTAACATAATGGATTTATGTACTCATCACCTGTTGTTTTCAAAATTTCCTGTCGAACGCGCCAATATTCGTTTGTCAGGAATAGGTAAAAATGAATTGGAAGTAGTGGGAACAACTCAAATACAATACAGGTTGGGGCAACGTACTTTCACGGACACCTTTATCGTTATTACTAATATTAGTATGTACCAAGTAGTTACTATGGGTTATCCATCAATGTCATTACATAACGTAATCTTGACACCCGCAAAACACGGAGTGTTTATAAAAGGAAAATTTTATAGGTCTTCACACACATTGAAAACTGTTTTGGATCAGAAGGAGACAGTCAGGGAGAAAGTAACATACATAGAGGAACCAGTCACCTGTCTCATAAGTGATGAAATTGTTAGAGCCACCCAGCATAACTCTCAGGCACCCGCCATTGCTGCTTTTACACTAATCGTTGAGCCAAACACACCATCATATCTGACGGTATGGGTTAGAAAAAATATACCAGGCTCAGAGATTTTAATTCTTCCTTACACTTCAAAAATCAATGGGCTTTCAGTCACGCAAGCGTTGTACACAGTAAATTCTGATCATCAGGTCAATATTGAAGTTTTTAATCATTTAAATGCTGCTTTAACCATACATGAAAATCAGCATATAGTCAACATCGAAGCATATAAACACCGAATTCTTACAGTTGCTGAAATTAATTCCACTGAATCAGCAATAGATGAATCTCTTTTAAAAATAATTAAAGGCAAAATTGAAGCAGACATCTTAGATAGGGATATAAGTAAGAAATATTTTGAGCTTCTATCCAAATATAGTGATGTTTTATCTACAAGTACTGGAGCTTTAGGCAAAACGGAAGTCATCGAACATCAAATTCGTTTAAAGGATAAGGACAAAGTCATTTATGTACCTTCATATCGTCTACCTGCCAAATTTCTGAATGAGATCAGTGTAGAGGTAGATAAAATGTTAAAGGAGGGGGTTATTAAGAAATCTAACAGTCCTTATAATTTTCCCTTGATAGTAGTACCCAAAAAGGATAAAACCTGGAGGATTTGTGTTGACTTTCGCAAGCTCAACGACCAAACTATCCCTGATCGTTTCCCAGTACCATGTACAGATGATATTTTATCTTTATTAGGGCAAAATAAATTCTTTACTTCCTTGGACTTACTTAAAGGCTTTCACCAGATACCCTTAGCTAAGGACAGTACACCGTACACCGCTTTTAGTACAGCTCGGGGTCACTACGAATTCCTACGTATGCCATTTGGGCTACGTTGTGCCCCTATTACGTTCACTAGAATGATCAATATAGTGTTCGGAGACTTACTTGGGAACATTCTCCATGCTTACTGTATATGGACGATCTGGTAATTTTTTCCAATACTTTAGAGGACCATCTAAGTAAACTAGAAATAGTCCTTCAAAGGTTAAGGGAACATCATTTAAAGGTAAAAATTTCTAAATGTGAGTTTTTTAAAGATGAATTAGTCTATTTGGGTTTCATGGTATCACGGCAAGGTCTTAAAGTAGTCCATGATAAAATCTCTGCTATTAGTAAATTTCCCGTTCCTACTAACGTTAAAGGTATACAGCAGTTTCTTGGGGTTTCGGGTTATTATCGCAGATTTATTCGGGATTATTCAGTGATAGCAGCTCCTTTAACTGATCTTATAAGGAAGGATGTAATTTTTAAATGGGAATCCCAACGTCAAATCGCTTTTGATACCTTGAAAGAGAAAATGAGTTTTGCTCCTATTCTAAAGTTTCCCGATTTTACTAAAGAATTTATTATTGCAACCGACGCTTCAGACCAAGGGGTAGGGGGTGTGTTACTCCAGTGGCATGACAACAAGTTTTTTCCCATTGCCTTTTATTCTCGTAAACTGAAAACGTCAGAGAAGAAATATGCAGTAATAGATAAAGAATGTTTAGCGATAGCTAATTCGTTGGTACATTTTAAATATATAATTTATGGGTACAGTGTTAAGGTTCTGACTGATTTTTTTAAAGGTTTCAATCATAGCCCTAAAAGAACTCGGTGGCATATGATTATATATATATATATATATATATATATATATATATATATATATATATATATATATATATATATATATATACATATATATATATATATATATATGTGTGTGTGTGTGTGTGTGTGTGTGTGTGTGTGTGTGTTTATGTTTATGTATTTCTTTATCACAAAGGTAGGATGAGTAAGAACGAACACGTATTTTACTCCATTATGCACCAGGAAGGCCTATCCTATGAGAGATGTGAGACAACGTTTATTTTACAAAAAGAAAATATTTTCTTTTTAATATAATCTGGAACACCATCTTCAGAGGCTGAGCAGTATTTCTCTCAAAGTCACCCCAAATTCTAATTTCAAAACAGGAAACGTTTTTATCACAAATAAATAAATGATCAGACAAGTACAAAATGCTGTGTAAGGATGGAAACTACGAACATTATAAAAAAAACACACACACACACACACAATCTCTCATGTAAAATCATGAATCACGAAGGAGCAAAAATCTCGAAAAATCCGAGACACATTTTATGAATCTTAACTGGAAATGCTGGCAAATGGCAGAGGGAGCAAAGAATTGCCTTAAATATTCGTCGAAGCACCTCCTTTGCATGCACGGGAGGCTCGGAATAAGCAAGAAATAAGATTAATTCCCAGAGCGACGTGAAATAAAGAAATCATTGATCTCTGGCTTAAAATCTATCAGTGAGAAAGGTGACGCATGTGATAGGAGTAGGTTTCCGTATACCATTTTCCGGAAAAAATGATAAAATAAAAAAAAAAAATAGACGCATAATTGACCCCAAATGAATGTGGTGAAATTGGGTGTGCAAGTATAGAAATAGATGCATATTTTGTGAAATATAGAGAAACATGACTGCTTATGGAGAACACGCATTCCAATGATTAAGGGTGGCCGGGTTGTATCTTTTTGTTATTTTTAGTAATTTTTGGAGCGACAGTGATATAGAAAAAACGATATTGGTAGAAGGCAAGATGCAACAGAATACATTATAACTCTTTCATACACATGAAATGTTTATGTATTTGTTGCTTAACTTGTATACTACATGTCTAATATATAATAAAACACATGGGATATTGAAAATAAGATAAAATTATTCAACTTCTTCAATATCCTCGAAAACAGTTGCATCTTTTGTACGTCAACTAATTTTTCACAAATGAAACTAGTTTTAGAATGTTTTGCAACGTACACACACAAACACACACACACACATACATACATATATATATATATATATATATATATATATATATATATATATATATATATATATATATATATATATATATATATATATATATATATATATATATATATATATATATGACTTTTTATCACATCACCGTGATTCATATACAATCAGTAAGCTACAAACGTCCTTTAATATCCAATTCGCTCTACCTCGGAAATGATATATTTTCATATATGTTACCGAAGGGGAATTTTTTAGTTGATAATAAGTTCGTCGTCCCGTGGGCTCGAACCAGCGAAGGACAAGAACTCAGGACTACAGTGGACGATTTAAACCACATGGCCAGCAAGTGAGTGATAAGTGGATATCGCCTCCCATATACAAATCCCCCATCGAACTCAGGCGTTTGTATTTAGTGACGATATCCACCCACCTCTGCCATGTTGACCGCGTAGTGCGTTTGTCGCACGCAGCCATATTATGACTTTTTATCACATCACCGTGATTCATATACAATCAGTAAGCTACAAACGTCCTTTAAAGCGTCCACTGTAGTCCTGAGTTCTTGTCCTTCTCTGGTTCGAGCCCACGGGACGGCGAACTTATTATCAACTAAAAATTCCCCTTCGGTAACATATATGAAAATATATTATTTCCGAGGTTGAGCGAATTGGATATTAAAGGACGTTTGTAGCTTACTGATTGTATATGAATCACGGTGATGTGATAAAAAGTCATAATATGGCTGCGTGCGACAAACGCACTACACGGTCAACATGGCAGAGGTGGGTGGATATCGTCACAAATATAAACGCCTAAGTTCGATGGGGGATTTGTATATGGGAGGCGATATCCACTTATTCCTCACTTGCTGGCCGTGTGGTTTAAAGCGTCCACTGTAGTCCTGAGTTCTTGTCCTTCGCTGGTTCGATCCCACGGGACGACGAACTTATTATCAACTAAAAAATTCCCCTTCGGTAACTTATATTGAAAATATATTATTTCCGAGGTAGAGCGAATTGGATATTAAAGGACGTTTGTTGCTTACTGATTATATATATATATATATATATATATATATATATATATATATATATATATATATATATATATATATATGTATATATATATATATATATATGCATATATATATATATATATATATATATATATATATATATATATATATATATATATATATATATATATATATATATATATATATATATATATATATATATATATATACATATATATATATATATATATATATATATATAATATATATATATATATATATATATATGTATGTATGTATGTATATATATATATATATATATATATATATATATATATATATATATATATATATATATATATATATATATATATATATATATATATGTATATTATATATATATATATATATATATATATATATAATATATATATATATATATATATATATATGTGTGTGTGTGTGTGTGTGTGTGTGTGTGTGTGTGTGTGTGTGTGTATACACATACATAAAAACATATATATAGTTATATGAAAGCCACTTCTACTACAGTAGAGGTAGCAAAATATTGCTTGATCGAAGGCACAAATGTAGAATATGAATGGTGACATAACAATATTGTGCAATGTGTGCAACGGATGCAACTGCTACTCGCTATTTTACTAACAACATAAGATATATAGACGCTGAAAAGCAATTCGTCTTCGATATTTTCTCAGTTTCTCCTTTCCCCTCGGAACTTCAGGATGTTTCCCCTATTCTTCGAGATCATTAGGTAATAAAAAAAAACATCAGTTAAGTATTATTATTTATTTTCTTGTTTTTTTAGCTGTTTGGCCAAGACAATGGTGACCCAAGTCCTTTACTGAACCCAGGAACGAAATAAGAGGAAGTGGCAGGGGATCAAAGAGCTGTACGTTAAGACAAAATAATGTAAACGTAACAAATTTTCGTTCTATTCTAATTTTCCTTCCTGATGTAGATAGATATTTGTTTATATAATATATATGGCTTCATAACGAGCATATGCACGAAATTTATTCATCCACACATGACAAAACTCATACACACACATACATACATACATAAATACATACATACACACACACACACACACACACACACACATATATATATATATATATATATATATATATATATATATATATATATATATATATATATATATATATATATATATATATCAAGAATTGAGGGCAGTGGAAACAGACTGGCACGTAAAATCATCTTTATTTGTGCCGACGTTTCAAGACAACTAGTCTCATTTTCAAGGCGGCAGTAAAAGAATAAATATTGTGAATTATAAATACATATAAATTATACAGAAATCTCTTTAAAAACATTTGTAAATAAGGATAAATTAGGCATTGCTGGAGGTACCATATATAGAAGGGAGAAGGAGGGCAACTGAGATTTGGGTAAGCGAAAAGCAAAGAAGCCGGCTACGACAGGTAGAAGAGGGTTAGAGGAGTTTTGGGCATTCAAAGGACCTTGTAATGATTTTAATTTGATCATATTCAATGTTATTACCACATTTTTTGGCATGCTCTCTGATATTTGAAAATTCGGGATTACTCAATTTATTGCCCGTTCGATAGCTCACACCTTTCTGAGATCGGCGCGTTGAGAAGTCTTTGGTTGCAACCC
>JANJGK010000020.1:42702545-42747545 GCA_039081455.1 Macrobrachium rosenbergii | reverse complement strand
CAATAAGGTTCAAATTAATCGCTATTGATGGTCATCGGAAAATAAATGTGCGAGTTATACAAGTGTTTAGACTCATTTGAGAGTTTACGCGAGAAGGTTAACCTTATTTAATAGCAAAATATGTGATATATGGACATTTTTAAGAGGATGTTTTTTATTCACTAAAAAATGAGACTCCGTCCCACGCCCTCTCCCAACAACCGAACTTTCTCGCGGGCAGCGATATCCCGTAGGGATTTTAAAACTTACAGAGGTTTCCATCATAATTTATCAATATTTACGCACTCTTATTCGTGTAGGCTTGCTTTAAGCTTTGTTATTGTAGCATTCTTCTATCATCTAATTCCCTTCGGTCGCCACCTTTCAAAGCCGTTTCGCTCTGGGATGAGATTCTTTTTTTGCCAAGAAACAGATCTGAAAACAGAGGAGATCTGGCAGCACGTTTATTTTTATAGATTATGTTCATGGCAATATATTATTTCCGAATAATTTCATACTTTCTGTTAATCAGCGTTATATGTTTATAATTACCAGTCATGTTTTGATGATATATGTAGACGAGCCTGCCATGACAAACAGACCAAATTGAACTCATGGAGGCGAAATCGTTCGAATGAAAATTATACCACTTTTTGTTGAGTCCCGCCGTGCTGCTAATAGAACTTACCATACAGCCGAGAGAAATTGCAATTGTTCCTTGAAGAGGAAACTTGAAGGAATTACTCAGCCTCATCTGTAGTGGACCAAATTTGCACCATCTATCTTTGGGTCAGGCTCGTCTTCCATTCCACCACTTCTAACAAATGATGGCAGATTGGTTACTGGCCCAAGGGAAAAGGCTCAACTGCTTCCTCGAGCTTTGGAGGATGTCCCTCTCCCAGGTACTTGTCATCCTAAACCTATTCTTATAAAATTTGCATTTCGCTCCAGGAGATGTTAAGAAAATTCTGGATAATCTTGATAGCTGGGGTGGAGAAAATGCTGATGGTTTCTTCCCTTTGTTTTTAAAAAAAAAGCTTCTAGTGTGCTGTCTCCCAAGATAAGTATACTCTATAGATTTTTTTATGTCAATGTAGTATCTTTGCGGATGAGTGCAAGCTTAGGAATACTGTGCCTGTTCCAAAGAGTGGCATATCTGCAGACTGCAGTAACTACAGGTCAATCTCTATTCCCTCTGTGCTCTCCAAAGTTGCTAAAAATCTTTTTTTAAGTCGCTATATAAGTATGTAGAATCTAAAGGATTATTAGCTGGTAATCAATATGTATATAGGATGCAGTTAGGTACCTGTGATGCTCTTTTAGACTTGATAAGGGTTTTGAGTGCAGAGTAATTCAAATAGATTTTAGTGCTGCGTTCGATTTAGTAAATCACAAGGCACTTATTTATAAACTTCAAGATCTTGGAGTGGGTGGATATATTTAGGATTACTTATTTCCTTACAGGTAGGCAGCAACCAGTTGCTGTGGACGGGATTTTTAGTGAACCAGGACCTATTGTGTCTGGAGTTCCTCAGGGTAGTGTTCTTGGTCCACTGTTATTTTTAGTGTATATGGCTGTTGGCCTGGAAAACGAGATTGTTCAGTTTATGCCAATAATGCAAAACTTATGGGTATAGTAAAGTCTCCACTTATGAGAAATGAAACTGCCCTCAGCCTCAGTCGGGACATAGACCGGATCAGTGAATGGTGTAGTCGGTGGGTTGTAAGGCATAACTGCAGTAAAACGAAGATACTATTGATTAGTAGGTCTTGTACAGATTTCCCACCCCATCCTCCCCTTCAGGCGGATGGGACTTTGCTGAATGAGTCTGAAGCTTTAACTATTCTAGGTGTAACTTTTGACTCACATCTAACTTTTGAGAAACATCTAATGAAAGTTTCAGCAAATGCTGCACGAGATTTAGGTATTGTTCGTAAGAACTCACATATTTATAACAATGAAAAATTCAATGCAATCTGTTTTAGGTCGTTTGTGTTTCCTTTACTAGAATACTGTTCCCCAGTGTGGATGCCTGTTTCTGCCAGAGATTTATTTCTTTTAGATAGAGTGGTTCGTGGTGGTAGGTTTGTTTCCTAACAGTAGCAGTTATGACTTGGGCTATCAGAGGATGGTCTTTTGTTCGTCACTTTTCCGTAAGTTGCATTTCAACAGAGATCTTTCACATTCACAATTGATCCCTGATCCCCTTTACCTGCCGAGAGCAACCAGATTCGCTGAACAGCAGCACCAATATGCAGTAAATGTACCTCGCTGTCGAACTTCTCAATGCAGAAGTCCTTTATTCCTCACACCGTTGGACCGTGGAACTGCCTCCCAGAAGATGCAGTGCAGTTAGAACTTCAGAAGTTCAAGTGAACATGCAATGCATTACTATCCTAATACTATTCTTCTTGCATTTTAATACTTTTCATTTATTTATCTATTTATTTTTTTTTCTTTTTTGACAAGTGGGATCTATTTTTTCTGTATTTCACTTTACTTCCTCTTAATTCTTTATAATGAACACCATATTCTTTGGAAGCTTGAATTTCAAGCCAGTGGCCCCTGTGGGCTTGTTCCATATGAATAGGTTCCATCTACAAAATAATAATAATAATAATAATAATAATAATAATAATAATAATAATAATAATAATAATAATAATAATAATAATAATAATAATAATAGTTGTTAACATTAAGGCTACTTTAATTTTTTTCTTTAGTCATATCTGCACTTATACTGAAACGATGGTGGAATATGTTCAGTGCAGCAATTTCACTTTCTTTTAATGTATCTAGTAATGTTAATATTATCCTCATAAACACTGTTCTTTAATAAAATTCCATTTAAAAAGATATCAACACTAGCCTCTGACTATTGTAACAACCCAGAAAAGAATTATATTTTGTCTCAGTAGCATGATTGTATGATAACAGCATTTATAGAAATAAGCTCTTAGGATATTTATAAATATACCTTGATTAATAATCATGTACGATACTAACGGATCATCTGTATTACGAACAAATCAACAAGGGATTATGAAACCACCCAGACCCTTCATTCCATTTGTCATATTCAATCATGTGACCCTTGATCCCTCCTGGACTAACATTTGTGAGACATATGAGAGTCGTAATCACAATGACTCGTGGCATTTACCTGATAAATGAAATTAATCTACACATCTCTTGATCAGATTCTACCGAGAGAAAAGAGATGAGTCGAATTTAAGATGGATTCTATTTTTATGGATATCGTATGGTGTCTCTTTGTAGGAATATTTATTGGGAAAAGATAAATGTTATTCAGTCTGAGCTTTATGCTTATGTTTTGATATATCTCGTTCTTATTTTAAGAATAAAATTTTTAAAAAGATCATTAACTACCCGGCAGATTTCAGTCTTAAAATATTAGATGATATTCAAGTATTTGTGAATATGTCCACGTTCAAATTATCGTTTGCTTCTCAAACGATTTAATTATGCTTTATTCATTTCAGAAAAAAAGAGGGAACGTATCTTTATCATTGTCTATAATCTATTATACTTTGAAAGCCTAATCTAAATAACGCACGACTGTCTGTCGGTCTATTTAGACAGCTGGCCTTCAGGCAGGAAGCCTTTCAATGATGACCAATTTTATGATAAATTTTCAGTTCATTTCTGTTAACTTTTCATTAATGCGTATGAATACAGGAATCACCACAACTGGTAGTTATTTTATAAGAAAAAAGGGCTTCATTCTATTTATATTCATGCATAAACAACCGTATTACTGTAAATACTACTTCTGCCACTGTTATTACTACAAATTTTAAACATATAAAACCACTGATTATGAAGAGGAGAGAGCTGGAAATTATTCCCCATCACCATCATTGTTCCAATCTCGACTCTGGTTTAAGGGTCCTGCATCAGTGTTATCTACCGAGGAACCGGCTTCGCCCTGTTCACCATCAGTCGTCATGTGACTTATGGGTGATGTCACAACAAGAACATATTTAACAGTGTAAATGTTTTCTTCTTCTCCAGTCAAGTTTCATCTGTTAAAGACAGGATATTGTCTCTTATGTGATGAGTTTTCAGCTCAAATAGGATGTAGAAACTATCGAATTCTGCCATCACCATCTCTTCCAGCACTGCGTGAGACGAAGCGTATTAAATAAAATACAAAAAATCCTTCTATATTTTATTATCTCTTGAGAGAGAATGTTTCAGTTTTCTCCGTATATTTTCAACAAAATAAGTTTTTGTCTTACAATTTTAACATAATATCTTTTGTGTATGTACACATATACTACACAAACAAATCTATCTATCTATCTACCAATAAATCTATGATCTATCTACTGAGGGTCTTAAAAGGAATCTGAATTATATTCAATATTTATGATCTACTTCTTTGTTTTTTTTTTATTTATGTAGTTATTACATAACTTTACATTTCTTATGCTTGTGTTTTATAAAGATTTTAGAACGTAACTTTTAAATGAGACTTTTTGAACAACTTCCAAAAACGGTCTAACGGTAATATCAAACTGAAATTTTCATCCCGATCTGCTAATAAGGAAATCTTCAAACGCCAGAGAACCATCCGAACTAACTCTGAAATGAGAGTCGGTCTTTCCATTGTACCCAATACCCCAAATAATTTCTCATTTTCTTTGGAGAGAGAGAGAGAGAGAGAGAGAGAGAGAGAGAGAGAGAGAGAGAGAGAGAGAGAGAGAGAGAGATGGAAATAACGAAATTCGAGGAAAGCGCTATTGTCATTAAAGGGATCACATGATCGAGCAATTCTGAACAGATAACTTCCAAGAACAGCGGATGGATACATTTTCAGCAGCAGCAGCAGCAGCTTAAATTTTCGTCGTGTAAAAGTGGACTGAAACTGACTGAGCGTATAAATTTTCGGTGTAAAGGTGGAACTGAATATGAATTCATATTATATAGTTTCAAATGCTGTGGATTTTGTTTGATCTTTATTCTGTAAGATGAATAGGATTAAAGGCAATAAATAATAATAATATAAAAGATATATACAGATATCTCAGAGAGAGAGAGAGAGAGAGAGAGAGAGAGAGAGAGAGAGAGAGAGAGAGAGAGAGAGAGAGAGAGAGAAGATTAGATGTTTTAATTCCTGAAGTGCACAGGAGCAAAGTCTTTTAGTTCAGTCTCCAACGATAGGACTTGATGACGTCAGAATTCTTCAGATCATTTACGAGTCTGATTCAATGAGCAGACACGTAGATGATCTGAAGAATACGGACCCCATCAGATGATCTCATCTAATAAGAGTGCTTTCTCCTCTGAATTCTTTACGCACGTGAAAGATACACAAGGGAAATTAATCATGTACTATTTAACCACAAATTCCTCTCTCTAAACCCTGTTTCCCTTCTTCGAATTTACTTAAAAAATCATAGTATTAAAAATTCACAATCATATATATTACACACACACACGCACACACACACACACACACACACACACACACACACACATATATATATATATATATATATATATATATATATATATATATATATATATATATATATATATACATATAATTTTGGGCACGGTCTTCTTTTATTTTCTTCAAGTACCAATGCAAACATGGCTTCCATAATTAACTGGTCAAACTCCTATTTCTCCAGTGCTTTTTCAGTCTTCAGAGCGGATAGACAAAACCGCTACAGTAATTACAGCGGTATAGTAGCGATTTTGTTTGTCCTTTCTGAAGACTGAAAAAGCACTGGAGATATTTGGTAAGATAGAAGGTCATCGTTAAACCGCACAATTCTCTTGTCTTTTGCTCTAGAGTTCTTATTATTTCCTCCGTCTAAAATAGCTCAGACCGACAGCGGACACTGATCAAATCCTCGCACAAATGAATCCCCAAAATTCATAGCCGTACGAACTCTCCCGCCATTTTAGATCCCGCCTTCCTAGAGCTATACTGAACCTAAAAAAGGGCAGCGCTGTTAAATTTTCAGTACTGGTAAATAGTCAGGCTGCGTTTTAACAGGAAACTGTGGCCAGATATTTCCCATTTTCAATATTTTTCAGAAGAGGGCTGTTGGTGTCAGGTAAGGCTCGATATGTTCATGCGGTATTTTTTTCCATTCATTTTTTTGTTACTGGGAAAAGTTATGCTACGTTTTTGGAGAGAAAGCGAGAGAGAGAGAGAGACGTACTGACGTTGAATGCATTTTAGTAAAATATATTTTGGCTTATTCACCATAAGAAATAATGGTCAATGTTACCCACAAATAAGGAGTTTTAATTATATATACACACACATATACATATATACATATATATATATATATATATATATATATATATATATATATATATATATATATATATATATATATATATATATATATATATATATATATATATATATATATATAATCAGACAGGAATTGGTACAGGAATACTATTGACTGGTCTTATGATTACTCGTACATGTTTATTCCCATCGTTTCATATCCTTGCTAATAGTGCAGCAGATAATTGCATATTTCATAAGAATCGTTCAGATAGTGAAACAAGCATGAAATTTTGCACAAGTGCTCTTTAAAGTTCCCTCTATCAGAAAAGGGCGCTGGCCACGCAAAAAATTTAATATGGCGGCCAAATTCCAAGATGGCGGCCAGTATCGACAGATTTTGGCTAATTTTTCACTAGAATGGCATGTATTTGCTTCTAGCAATATGGTAAAGCTCTTCCATACTATTTCTTGTGAATATTATGTTTCTGTAGCTTCCCAGTACAGTTTACCTTTAAATATGGGGGCTATATGGCTGCCAAGAAAAGGTAGAAACAATAATTATAATGAGAAATAATGCCCGTTCAACAATTATCGTTTTAAGCATGGATCTTGGTTTCTGTGGTTTTAGATCCTAATGAGGCCATCTCTTTCGAATAACTCATCAATTTTGAAGGAAAATTAATAAATGTAAAAGAGTGTATGTCTGCACACAACCAGGGCACACTGGTGACATCACTGCTGTGTAACTCAGCATGGGGTTCAGTGCCAGCTAATCCAGCTTTACTAATCCTGTAGTCTTAGACTAGTAGTTGTAGTATAGTTTAGTTTAGTGTCCCAAATGCTTTCTAACAGCCCCAGACCAGCTATAGTTAGATAGCCGCACCTGAATAGACAGGATGTGCCAGCGCGGGAGAGCCGAGCCAAGGGTATGGGGGCTGTACATGATGGTTCATGTACTTACCCGGATGGTGTACAGATCACACGGGACTTAAATGGCACTGGATGAATGATCGGGCTAGGTGTAGGGAGACCGAACCTAGTTGAATCCCATACAGGAATGTGTGCTTTGTTTAAGGTGGTAAAAGGATAACCCCTTGGCCTTAATCAAAAGTGAAATCATGGCAGAATGTGATGCCAATCCAATATTGAGCAGTAGAAAAACAAACTGGAGTTTGTGTTGTCTTTGTCAGAAGGACAAAAGAGGTGAGCACTTGACAAAGAACCCTGTGCCACCAAACACTGCAATACCAAAGCCACCCACAGATATCTTGGGGCCACAGCTTGCACTGGAGTATCAGTGGCTAGACAAGGTCATAGTCACCCAGGAAATAGATGATGCAGTGAATCTGACGTGGTCAGCTCATCACGCTTCAATGAAGAGAAGCCCAGAATTTGAAGTAACCATAACTTCATTGCTTCCTCTCCTGCGTGATCAGGCTCATTCTGTTGCTACGATCAAACACGTGATGCAGAAAGTGCAGGATGTCACTGATTTTCTGAACCCTGGCCAGATACCCATAATCACAGCTGATCAGCCAATCTATGCCGTAGCAAAGCAGGTGCAGTGGCAGTGGCCTGATCAGTATGGCGAAGACAAGTATCTGGTAATGTTTGGTGGTCTGCACATTGAGATGGCAGCAATGGCATCTCTTGGTACTCTTCTTCATGGCAGTGGTTGGACAGGAGCTCTGGTGGAGGCAGGAGTTGCTTCATCTGGAACTGCAGAATCCTTCCTGTCAGCTGCAAGTGTAACCAGGACACGGCAGATGCACCAGGTTACAGCCTCTAGTTTGTACAAACTCCTGAGGACAGCATACACTGACTACTGTGCTGAGAAAGCAAACAACAATGAGCAGGCATTAGAGTTTGAGGAGTGGTGTGACCTTCGAAGACAGCAGAGTCCACAGTTCCACTTCTGGCACATGGTGTTGTCTATGGAACTTGTGATATTCCTACTGATCAGGTCCTTCCGTGAGGCCAATTTTGTCCTCTACTGCCAGGCATTGCATGAGCTGATACCCTACTTCTTTTCCAACAATAATACAAACTATGCTCGTTGGCTGCCTATTCACCTCAGGGACATGCTTAACCTAGAGAGTTCACACCCAGAGTTGCACAAGGAGTTCAAGGCTGGCAACTTTGTTGTGCACAAGACCAGTCGCCAGTTCTCAGCAATGGCTCTTGACCAAGCTCATGAGCAGACCAATGCCTTTATAAAGGCTGATGGCGGAGCCATTGGGCTGACTGAAGATCCGTCAGCACTCAGAAGATGGATGGTGGCTGGCCCAGAGATCATCCGCTTGGTGTCTGCATACGAAACAGAGGTTCAAAGTAAGGAGTCTAATGAGCAGACAACACACCATGAACAAACACCTCATGTGCAGAAGACATTCTTGGAGAGAGTCAGCAAGCTGTCATTGGCTTTGCAACACTTGGGAAGTCCTTTTCAGGAAGAGAGCCAGGATCTGTATTCCATTGACAACAAAGACATTGCCCACCCCAGCTCAGCAGAACTTCTACAGACACCTTGACAGAGGCCGCACTAAATTTCAGAAGTTTTCAGACTCTTTAGCAAACAATGCAGTCTCCTTCTATGAGCCGATAAAGAAGAACAGAACTGACTTCTTCAGGCAAGAAGCTGCTCCTGTAGAACAGTCAAAGCAGAAACTTCTGAAGGAGGATTGCCAGCTTTTCTCAAAGCTATTTTATATCCTGTCAGAGCCGTGAATGTGATCTGCAGGAATTCTTCCAGCACGAGAATCAAACATTCCCAGCTTCCCTTAGTGAGGGTGGTAGGCTGTACACATGTCAGAAGTCTCAGCTGACCTCGGTCCTGGAGAGTCATGTTACACTAGAAGACAAAGAACCAAAGACTGATGTCCTCATTGTAGATGGATCAGCTTTGGTCCATGCCTTGCCACCAAAGAAAGGAAAGACCTTTGAGGGCTATGCACTTTGCGACTTCTTGCCTGTGATACAATCCTATAGCAGCAAGTACACATCATCACATCTTGTATTTGATGTATACAATACATCCAGCCTCAAAGCTGAGACCAGGCTCCAACGTGGTCAAGGAGGAAGGCGCAAGGTGACAGACAAGAACACAATTCCATCCAACTGGCGCAATTTCCTAAGACACGATGCCAACAAGACAGAGTTGTTCCAGTTCCTGGCAGACAAAGTTGCCCAGATGTCTGCCACAAATGTTGTCAATGCCACGAAAGGGTCTGCTGTCCTCAGCACTCATGAGGCTAGTCTTCAGGGACTGGAAAAGTGCTCTCATGAGGAAGCTGACACCCGCATCTTTCTCCATGCCAAATATGCCACAGAACATGGAGCCAAGACCATCACGGTTAAAGCAAATGACACAGATGTTCTTGTCGTTGCAGTCAGTGCTTTCTCCACTCTCCACAATCTAGGGCTAGAGAAGCTATGGGTGGCATTTGGCCAAGGCCAGAGCCTGCGCTGGATTGCTGTGCATGACCTGTGCAACTCTCTGGGCCAGGAGAAGGTGAATGGCATGCTCTTCTTCCATGCGTTCACAGGCTGTGATACAGTGTCAGCCTTCCGGAGCAAGGGCAAGAAGACCGCCTGGCAGACATGGAACATCTTTCCAGAGGCCTCCACTGTGTTCTCCAAACTGAGTCACTACCCTCTCAGAGTGGAAGAGAGTGACCTGAAGGTCCTGGAGAGGTTTGTCATACTTATGTATGAAAGATCCAGCACTGCTGGCACTGTGGATGAGGCTAGACTTGATATGTTTGCCAGAAAACAAAGGGCATATGAGGCCATTCCACCAACCAGGGGAGCTCTCCTCCAACACACCAAGCGTGCTGCGTACCAGGCTGGTTGTGTGTGGGGGCAGGCCACCCAGTGTCAGCCACAGCCAGAGAACCCTGCTGAGTGGGGATGGCAAAAGTCTGGTGAAGCATGGCAAGTCCTCTGGACAACCAACTCGCCCTTAGCCAAGAGTTGCCAACAGCTTACCAAATGTGGATGCAAAGCAGGCTGTCGGGAAAGGTGCAAGTGCTACAAGCTGGGTCTTCCCGGCACAGCTCTGTGCACTTGCAAATGTGAAGTCTAGATAAATATTGCCCTCTCTTCAGTAGATAATCTAGCTTGAGCATCCAACGTGTCATGCTATGCCTACCTTCTTATCCTCGAATTTTTCAAAGGTGTAGGTTGAGAGACCTATACATAGATTGGTTGCGTTTAGTCCGTATTTCTCTTCTTTTCTTTTTATGGTTACAGTCTTAGACACAATGTTGTATGTGACCATACCATTACTATTTCAGTTGAAAATAGCATATTAGTTAAACTGTCTGATCACATGAATATACCATTAAATAAAAACAGTTGGTCTCTATGTCTGCTAGCGCTGTGGATAGAAAAAAAAGCTTTTATGGCAACCATTTTGTACGCCATCTTGGTTACAATTCATTTAGTAAGGGTTTTCAATAAAATGTGTGGTATGGAACATTTTTATAACCTAAAAGTCGAGGTTTAAAAAAAAAAAAACTGGCATATTCCATCCAATAGATGCTCCCAAACCAGTGAATCTCAACATAGATGGCGGCCATTTTGAAAAATAGCCGCCATCTTGGATTTTCAGGTGGCCAGCGCCCTTTTCTAAGAGAGCGTAGTCTTAGGAATGTTTGTGCCAAATTTCATGCTTGTTTCACTATCTGAACGATTTTTACAGCAATCTGCTGCACTATAAGGCAAAAGTGTGACCACTAACTCACGTGGTCATCTTCTTCTTGTAGTTTGTAGGGAAAGTAAAGGAAATACCGGGTAAATGTTTCATCGGAACCGGTTATTTCAACACCTTTTACTGATCAAGCAGAGAAAGCGTAAAATGTTCCTTGGTATTTTCAGGGTGAAACGATCGTTAACAAACACCTCTCAACGAATATATATTCATACCGCAACTGGAAACCCCAGTCCTGTTACAAAATGCAAGCTTTTATATTTTTTAAAGTGGAGTCCAGTAGGAACACAATGGAATGGAAAACGGGGAGAAAGGAAAAAGAAAAAAAAAAAAAAAGAAGTGGAGAAGTGGAGTGGGAAACAGAGAATCGCGGACTGAAACAGCTACGAGAGCAGAAAAGGAAATTAGTTTGTGGGCGAGAAAGTATTATGGGTCAACTTGGAAGTTAATTATAATTGCAGTACCTGATACGGTTACTAAAAATAAATAACGCAAATATACGTATTGTGCTGAGTTTTTTCGTATATAAATTCTTAGTTGTATTATTTACATACGTGAGAACATGCGAAGTAAATACGCTTCCATGTAGTTGCCTTAATGTTCATGGTAACTTTTATAAATTAATGATTTAGTAAAATTTTGTTAGCCAGGTCAAACACGCAACACCCGTAGAATGAAATAATGACTTTGTCCTCAAGAGAAAAAGAGAAAGGTAAACATCATGCATCTAATGACGACGGTTATAGAAGTGAATAAATTCGGTACTTAAATGGAACAATGTATACTACCCATTTCCACTTGATTGTTTTTGACATAAAAGGTAAATACTGTACCATGCGGCGATAAGTGGAGAATTTTTTTTAAGTACATTTTATAAGAGAAAGGTGGTGAAAATGAGTTTTCAAGTTTAACTGATTGGTGCTAATGTTGACGGTGGTAAATATTATTTTAACCGTGTGAACACGTGTAAAATAGAATCTCTTTGTCTTTCCCTATGAGCACTGAGCCACCATGTGGGGTTTAAGGTGGTATCGACTCTGCTGTAAATGAGCCTGTCGGATTCAGGTTTTGTATCTGAAATTGAGATCAACCTACCTCTATCATTATAGCTTATCGGCAAGTTTGTAACTCGTGGTTAATTATGAATTTTTCTCACATACACCGTAATATTTTTACATTCACAGGTAATAAGCCACCAATTTCGTATAATATACAATTCACTATACCCTGGGAATAACACACCCAAGCGTAATTATGAGTAAGAAGTACTTCGTCAGTCCAGTGGGATTCAAACCGCTGCCTGAATGAGAAACAACGAAAACTGAAATCATAAGTTCAGTTTATATATATATATATATATATATATATATATATATATATATATATATATATATATATATATATATATATATATATATATATATACTGTATAAAATACTCTGTAACGGGAGTTATCTGGTTCTAACGAATGATGCTAGGAACAGAGGTTTTAACGAGGTAACAGTGAGATTTAAAAACTTTTCTTAATTGACGAAAAATTTTGTCATCCAGAAAGGTAACCATGTAGATTGAATACATGTTTTCAAACGTATCTTCTGTCTTTGACATATCGTAGTTTCATTTTCTGACCTTAATAAAGGTTACAAAGTTATTAAGATCTTAATAATATTATGTAATTATCCAGAGAGAGAGAGAGAGAGAGAGAGAGAGAGAGAGAGAGAGCACCCAATAATAATAAATAACAAGCATGGCATAATGCATTTTGGTGTTAAATGCAATTACGTTGTTCTCGAGTGCAAGTATGACCAGAAGCGGAGGGCATATGCGCTTTTTTGAAATGATTGCTGCCGTGACTGCAGCTCCATTATCAATCAAAGCACTAATGTTACCCATATATTTAACAAATGCTAAAAATTAACAACTGTGCCTCTAATAATTTACTTACTTTTTTATCCGTTTATTAATTTTTTTTTCTAATAAGTGATCTTTTTCTGTATTTCCCATTATCTACTGTTACTTCTTTCTAACGAAAATCGTATTTTTTGGGAGCTTGAATTTCAAGTCAGTTGCCTCTGTGGACTTGTTCCAAATGAATACGGTTCAGTTTTTGAATAATAATAATAATAATAATAATAATAATAATAATAATAATAATAATAATAATAATAATAATAATATATGCAGTTTCACCTCAATACACGTCGGCCGTTATATCTGATAGATGCAAAACCAATGTTCATTCTTATAAACATGCAGCCATATTTCATAAATGAGAGACCATAAGCCTGCTGTATAAAAAGACTGTTCAATAGTTTTGTAAGTAGAAGTCTGCAATTACTCTCTGTATTCAAAAATACCAAATATCTCGGCAAATATTGATCTTATTAGTGAATGATATTTATATTGCGCTAAGAATAACAAGTACAAAATGCCCCGAAGTTTCTTCGGTGCAGTCGAGTTTTCTGTATAGCGTATAATGCAGTATGAAACTCTCAGCCACGGCCCATGAAACTCTCAGCCGCTGCCATGGAACTTATGTTGTTGTTGGCACCTACAGCGGTGCCAGGCACACGATCATGTCTAACATTAACCTTAAATAAAATAGAAACTACTGAGGCTAGAGGGATGTAATTTAGTATGTTTAATGATTGGAGGGAGGATGAACAAAATAGCAATATGCAGCCCTCTAGCCTCAGTAGTCTTTTAAGATCTGAGGGCGGACAGAAAAAGTGCCGACGAACAGACAAAGCCATCTCAATAGTTTTCTTTTACAGAAAACTAAAAAATGTTTCATTTCATAACACCAACTTAGCCAAACATTTTAAAATAACAACTTCAGTCAAGCCATTTGAATATCCGTTGTCGTTTTAGATGCAGCCAGCAACACGTCGGCTCGGTCTCCTACTCCCGTAACCAGAATATCCGTTTTCATTTAAAGATTTCCTGTCTTAAGGATTTATCTAAATTCACAATGTACTTGAAACTCAAATAAAAAAGAAAAAAATATATTTTCAATATTGCAGTTTATTTGTCTTCATGAACTATACTGTTACCAACTATCTTACGTTTGTATCGTATCTGATATATATATATATATATATATATATATATATATATATATATATATATATATATATATATATATATATATATATATATATATATATATATATATATATATACACACACAAACACTGCATATATATAGATACATAGAGCGGGTATTTGATGACAGTGTTCTTAAAACAGATGTAGAGAGAGATTATGACCCTGTCTGACCTTGTTTTAGGGCATAATATATATATATATATATATATATATATATATATATATATATATATATATATATATATATATATATATATATATATATATATATATTGTTAAGGAAATACATCCCTCCCTTCCTGTAGCTTTGATTCCGTCATGTAATTTAGAATTAATCTGTTATTCCTCTGCCTCTCCAGTTGGGCGTCTCAGGGAAACCGTGTTTATTTGAACCAGTTCACAGCCGTTAGTAAACCTCCCTTCCCCCCCTTAAAAGATCGTACGATGCTGGGACAATACAAAACCCTCTTCTCCCCCATCACCTGAGATGGGGTAGCAATTAGTGTTCAGGAAAGCCCAATAGGCATATTGAGATTAGGGGATGCGATAGGATTTTATTCTGTAAGCCCTTAGTCCCAAGGTCTTTTTTTTTCTGTGATTTTGCTGGCGTATGACTCCTTGCAGGTACGTTGTGGCCCAAAAGCGATACCCCCAAGACGCCATGTTTTGGAAACAGAAGGCCCAACTCCTTGCTCTGATCTCGTCTGCACCACATGTGCTACATTTCCCTGCTCCGCTGGTGTGACGATCTTCGACGGACAGCCAAACCGATTGTTAGGCGCCAACAAATGGTCATAAAAGGTTCATACGTTGCGAGTAGTCAAATAGCCAGCCCTGTCCCTTTTACTTAAAGTCCTTAATTTCCATTTTCTTCACACTTTAACCTCTCCCCCCACAACGAGATCCTCCCTTGTTCGAATTCTGCCTGCCTCCCATATCTCTTCCATTTACGTACCTTGAACTCGAGTAAAGATCCCGAAATAACAGTCAATTATCCCTCCACCAGTGCAATTTAAGGGCTATTTAAGTTAAGCTATAACAGTGTAAATTTATTTTTGTGTGAGTGCAATCACGTGTTCATTGTTAAAGCTTACGCTGCTCCGATTCTCAGATCATATTTGCGTGCTTTCATTAAAAGCCCCTTCTAGGCTACATTATGTTTCGTATTTAAGAACGTGTATTGTGTGATATTTCATAGGGGAATTCCATCTCCTTCAGTGTACACCGTCATTCCTAACTGAGACGTCTCTTTCAGGGATGCACACGCGGAATGATCGCTATCTATGCTTCAGTATCCCGTCTGCCACCAAAATCCTGATAATTCCTGGTCGCAATCAGTAACGATTTCCGTTGTGGCCCAAACGTTCATATGAATTATTCTCCCATCCTGGAGTGCCATCATTTGCTTTACCTGAGACTATTCCATGTAATCAGGGCAAGACTGAATGTTATTCGTATCATTGAACTGATTGTATTGCAGATTGGCGCCATTTTAATCCATTTGCTTGTTGCCAACTCATTGCATTATTGTTTCCTGTGTCCTATTCTGAACCTGCCCCCTAGTGATTATGTTGTGGCGTGTCTCATTGTTGATTTGCTAAGTTTCTGTAAATAAATCCCTGTAAATTGGTAAAAGAATTCTAAATTTCCATACAGCGACCTTCCCCATTCTAGTATAACTCCAGGAAATTCTGAGGTAAGTTTTCATATAACTTATTCCTTTACTCATAAACTGGACTTTCTTGGTTTTGTGGCAGCATCAATTATAGTTTTGATTAAATTTCTCACCAAGGCGAGGTCCAGTTTATGACAATATATATATATATATATATATATATATATATATATATATAATATATATATATATATATATATATATATATATATATATATATATATATATATATATATATATATATATATATATATATATATATATATATATATATATTGTTTTTTTTTCTTCGTTTTAACGTACTTTTATACCCATTTTTATATGGGGTAAGCACGGTGCCTTCTTTGAAGGACTTTGATTTGGTGGTGGGGTAGGCCGTAACCTCGACCGGCTGCCCTGCCTGACATCGCTTAGACCCCGGTAACGAATGTGTACATGTATTACCGAAACCCCCGCTCCCTTTCTCCCAGCAGCACGAGGAGAACTGGGCGGGTAGTCCGACAGTTCGAGACGTGTGAGGTGTCTGTTATGTTTTTTTTTAGAAGATGTTGGAGTGGCTTTGTTTATGTGTGTATTAGTCTGTAACATCCATTTGCTTTCAGCAAACCTATCCGTTGATTACATACGTAATCCCGGGATGTCTACACGGATAGCAAAGTTTCCGCCTCTGACTGGTCGGCTGCGGGGATTGAACCCTCGCCACAGGCTTCTATGAAGTCTGTGGTTGCCACTCTACCAACCAAGCCATCGAGGCTCTATAAATATATATATATATATACTGTATATATATATAATGCCCTAAAACAAGGTCGGATAGGGTCATAATCTCTCTCTACATCTGTTTTAAGAACAATGTCATATCATCTTATGTCTCTAAGATTCTCCGGTAGCAATGGCCAGCACTGGGTCAGCACATTCTTTCTCTCTCGTCGACTCCTCTCACTGTATCTATCCTCAAACAAAGGCTTACTGGATTAAAACGCCGAGATACAATACTAGACTTTATTTGTAAAATTAACGAAAGCATTTCAGCCAAAGCTACGGTCATAAAATTGAGTTTCTCACACCCCACAAAAATGGAATTCATAACTAGAGGAAACTGACTCACAATCAATCAAATTAATGATTCTAGACCAACCAATAACACCCCGGTCACCAAACAAAATAAAAAGGTCATGATTACTCTAGGCCCAAATAAATGCCATATAGTATGTTAAAAAGAACACCACTTCCAGTATATACGTACTCACAGGACTCAACCACAATTCCTGTTAAGAGAAACATTGCTTATATTAAAAACCTGAAATGATGCATACAAAATAAACAATTAAAATGGAAAAATGTATAATGGAGAACAGAGAGGTTTCACTGCAACGTAAAATAGGCATTCCACATAATGTCTGAAAAAGGCACAAATGTTAATGAGTTATCTTACTCACATTCTATGGCCATCACGAAACCGTTCCTCACAGTGGCTGTTGTTATTCACAAACACAGCTCAAAAGAGCGATCACACCAGCTGCAAATTGAAGTGAGTACCCATTCTATGGTTCCTTTATAATATACCCATTAGAGGGCGCACATATGCACACATTCACTTAATAACCCCTCCCTTGAAGTGTGACATCACAGTCAAGTTCAGTGTTCGAAGGACCCCGCCTTCTGATCCCACAGATATCATACAGCTCCCATTCACCTGATACGTTGCCCCAATTTTAGCTCGGACATGATCCGAAGGCACAAATGAGCGCATAAAATACCCGCTGTATCTAACTGAGGAAAATACCAACGTCTACATAAAGGTCACCTGCACCGGACACACGTATTCGAAGGCCAGCAATTAGTCAGCCAAATTCATAATAGGAGCTCGGCCCACCTACCACTGGGTGTCCTCGCCCAAATACAACAAATATCCATAACGAAAGTTCAGCAGCGGCTGGCCCAAAAATCATATCAGACAATATGCACTGAATACGAAAGTTACTTGTCTTGAATGCACGACTGTTATTCCAATAAACAGTTCATTGTAGAACGCATCTCTTCCCATCTTGAATTCTTGACGATCCAAATATCCTGGAAGGCTTGCGAATGCACAAGCCCATGTTGAATGTGGCGTACATGAATCCTTTGCGCCGTACAGATGTCTCACAGCAATGACGGCAACTTGTAAATGTCCCGCCCGACATCCCCCAAAAGACCATGGATCCTCTCATGTAGGTGCAGGCATAGAAACCTGAAGGCGTAACGTAGATGGCCCTCATATCCAACTTTTATCCTTTGAGGCTCATAGAAGTCATACCATAAGGGGCTGCTGCGAGGATATGGTGTATAACGTAAGTCGGTCATGTCGAAAGTCAACCCAAAAGGTACATAGTCTCCTCACTATCCCATATTATTACTGAACCATTAAAACCACTAGGGAAAGGTCGTATGATAAAACTATGAAATAACTTCCAGTTACTAACTGGAATTTCCACGAGCAACCTCCTATCAGGTACCCTAACTTTTAAAGATACTACCGACACAAATTCTTCGCAGTAAAGATTACCTGAGAACCATACAGATATACTGACTTTATTAAAGTCGATTCTAAACACCTGAGAGGTAGAATATCTCCCAAAAATTCGCCCTTTAGAAGTGGCAACCACTGCCTTAATCTGTGTTTGAATTTCTGATTACACGGATTCAGCTTCATCCTGAATATTCAACAAGGTAGCTTTACAAGAAGACAAAGCTACTGTAACATCTAAGTCTCCCCCCATCCTATCAACTGTGACCAATAACCCATTTAAAGAAGTCCTTAAAGTCTCAAAACCCTCGCGCAATTTCACCTTACTATCTTGTAAAGTCATCAAAGTTTTACCATGGCAAGCAAATACTGTCGATACCTGTTCAATTCTCACCCAAATTAGCAATTGATATACTAGCAATTGCTCCTGTGAACATAACGACTCCAATTACCAATGGTCCAGCCCTCTTACTCCTTCTAGAAGAGAACTGAAAAGTCTAAACACCAAAATTTGGAAGCCATGTTAAAGTCTTCTTAATCCTATCCTGAACCCTAACCGCTGTAGCATTAAGCTCTGTTAGCCAACCCAGTAACGGATCAGATAGATTCCGTCTGATATTCACCTCCCATAAAAAAATTCCTAAGCAACTGAACTTTATTCCCAAACTCTATACTCAAAGGTATTACGTCAGCTGACAACCACACATCATAATCCTCTTCTGTAATAACACCCGGGCCTAACCTCACTATGAAATTAGCCATGCCACGACCCACAAAGTGGTGAGCATACAATACTTCAGCATAAAAAAAAAACACAAAAAACAAAAGAAAGAACCTATAAGTTACCCAGTCTGAAATGGGGAAATAAAAAAAAAGGAAACCCATATATCTATAAAACCCTATGGTATTTGAACCAAATTTAACTAGGTATTGCAATACACCAAAAGAAAAAAACTGAACTTGGACAATTAAAGAGTCGTATAACTCTACGGACCAACGTCCTCCTCAGTTGAAAAAACAACAAGTCATGCCCCTTTACAGTCCATTAAAAATTATCAGAACCACAGCACATCACAGTAATTAACCCATAAGATTCCCATTAACCTGTCTTTTTAATTTTAGATATATGTGTCAACTGAGACACTCCCGTATTTTCATCTAGAACCACAAATCTATTCCCTTTCTTTACTTCTACAACCCGAAAAGGACCTTCAAATTTAGGACCTAGCTTATAGTTCAATTGATTCCTGACATTTATTTTCACAAAAACCCTAGCTCCCACAGCAACTTTAATTCTATCCGGCTTTGCATGCTCCTATCAACCATATCCCGAGTTTTTACTTCAAGAGTCTTAGCAAGACACGCAGTAGAGACTAGCGCTTTTACTGTATCATCCCCCAGTGGGATAGGTAATAAATAAAATGCGATATTATATATTATATAATATTTTATTAAGTGCAACCGAACTACGGAAGTCAAGACAAACAGTCTAGCACCAAATTAGTTTTTTTTTGCTTTATAGTGTAATTGCAGCCACTAATAAATGTTTTCTTATTATCTGTCTGAAATAAATAACAAATTGCAATCTGTTCTTTCGTATATCTGAAAAATTTGCTCGTCATTATAATCAGTTCTGTCTTATTACTGAGGCCTTCACTTATACCTTCTCATCGAGAATATATAATTGCCTAGGAACAAAATCACACAAATGCGAAGTGCCTATTCTAAAATGTGATTTTAGCCAACCATGACTGTATTCCTCACTTGTTTATCGCGGTTTACATAAACGCTGTCCATTTTCCGTAAAAAAAGAAACACTCATACTGTATCACTATATTTTCTTAGGAAATTACTTTCATGGATTTCTGTTAAGTGAAATCACAGTACCATATTTTTCTAAGTGATTTTTTTTTTTCTGGAAAGAGAACGCCGTCCCTTTGCCCTGAAATGTGAGAGAAAATCTTTTTCCAAATATACTCAGCACATGTACTTTTTTTCCCTTCATGTTACAAAACCTTCTCTGGGTTTATGTTACCCTCATGCAAAGAAAACAGAGAGAGAGAGAGAGAGAGAGAGAGAGAGAGAGAGAGAGAGAGAGAGAGAGAGAGAGAGAGGCATAGTTTCAGAAAAAGTATTCCTGGTTTTTGCTTAGATTGGGAGTAAAATATGTGTAAGAAATACATTAAGCTGTGTCCTCTTTTGTTTTTAACCCATTAGTAAGATAATAATGATAAAATATGCAATAAGAAAAAATCCATAAAAAAATAGGGTATTTCATAGAAAATTCTGAAGACAAACTAACTTAATATTATTAATTTTTCATTTGCTTTATCTTACGAAAAGAAAATTGAAATTGCATCGATGCCAGACATTCAAAGAGTAAACACTTGTATCTAGTGGTCCTGCATGACCATATTTTCGAGGGAAATACTGCCAGGTATTGTCTGAAAACAGAATCATGTTAATATATTCCTCCTCTTTATTATTCCATGAAATGAAAAAAAGATGTTTGTTTTCGTTTTGCACCAAAAAGAAGACATAAATTGATCTTTTTTTTTTATCTCTTCAGAGAAATACTCGTCTTATTTTTAGTTTTTACTTCTATTACACACACACACACACACACACACACACACACACACACACACACACACACACACACACACACATATATATATATATATATATATATATATATATATATATATATATATATATATATATATATATATATATATACGAGTATATACATATACAGTATAAGCGAATCCCACAGGAATATGACAGGCAGAAGTCCAGTACCAGGCGCTTTCACGCTTACTAACGCATCGTCTGGGCACAAATGAGACACAGATGAACAGAAGGTTACAATGTAAACAAAAAGAACAAGAATACCAGATGGTCAATCGTCAGAGGGTAATAAACAGAAAGATAATCTAGGATAATCCGGGATCAAGTAGTCACAAACTAAAACATAGACCTAACTACAAGAAATACGAAGTTTAGCAATACAAAACCCAAAAACATGAATACAATTTAAGTGTACCTTAGTTTAACCAAACCACTGAGCTGATTAACAGCTCTCCTAGGGCTGGCCCGAAGGATTAGATTTATTTTACGTGGCTAAGAACCAGTTGGTTACGTAGCAACGAGACCTACAGCTTATTGTAGAGTCCCACATGATGACGAGAAATGAATTTCTATCACCAGAAATAAATTCCTCTAATTCTACATTGGCCGGTCGGGAATCGAACGCTGGGCCAGCAGCGTGCTAGCTGAGAACTATACCCACCCCTCCAATGATGAATAAATTTGAATACCAGATGGTTAATTGCCAAGGGGTAATAAACAAAAGGGTAATCCAGGAATATCCGGGATCACGCGGTCACAAACTAGAACCAAATACCTAACCATGAGAGATGCGGAATCTTACCCATTCAAACTACAGAAACATGTATAAAACTTAAAGCGCTTGGTACTGAACCTCTGCCTGTCATTTTCCTGTGGGATTTGCGTATACACTGAAGTCACGTGCATCTACTGTGATTTTTTAAGCACATATGTATATATATATATATATATATATATATATATATATATATATATATATATATATATATATATATATATATATATACATACATATACATATATATATACATACATATATATATATATATATATATATATATATATATATAATATGTGTGCGTATAAATATATATACATACATACACACATACACGTGTGTCAAACAAATACTTTTTGAATCTAGCAATTTTGCGTCTTACATCTTCGCCACATACGAGATAGATTCAGGACTAATCCTCAAGAAAGGTTTTTCATGTTATGATAACAAAGATTTTGTTTTAATTTTTTTTATAATTACCTTTCCCCTTTCCTCTTTTCTCATCGATTTCCGGTTCACGAGTCCATTTATATCTTTGTTTTCACCTTTCTTATACCTTTAATTGCGCTTTATGTCCTTCATTTCTCTTTTCAACGCTTCTTCCCCTCGCTGCAATTAGCCATTTCTTTTCATTTTCCCTCGCTCCAGATTTATCACTATTTTCCCCTCACTTCCTCCTTTTATTCAACTGTCTCTACTTACTGAGTAGTTGGCTTATTTTATGCTATTTCTTTTCATTTATCAAAGATTTTAACTTCATCTTGAAAAACTTTGCTAATCATTATCTGAAAATCACTTCACTATATCTCAACCAAGTACACTATCTTTTACTTTGTGTGTGTGTGTGTGTGTGTGTGTGTCCGAGTGCATGTTGATGTCTATTGGTGTCAGTGCGTTCAAGCAGAGAGCCACTTATGTTGCATATTAATTGTTTCACGATGAAAAGCTTGATCGGTGCTAAATTTGTTTTAACTTGGTTTTAAGAAACAATACTATAATTCGCCAGACTTAACCGATCAACACCGTCAAAGGTAAGGAGAATGCCTGGCAACATATTTTCATTACACTCCTTATTTTTTGTGTTTTTTTTTTTTTATTCTGTAAAAAAGACAAACTTATTATTTCAAGAAATTCACCCTATTTTAGCAAATGACATATCGCTTGTCTACAGAAAAATTAATAGCAATATTTCTATTTGCGATTATTGAATTCTCTACCGTGAATTATTAAAGTTTTAGCGATTTATATCTTGAATTCAATAAAAAAAAAGGAGTTCATTATAATAGCAGTGTTAATGAGTGCCTGAAAAAAATGAAGTTTTAACATTTTGTCCTAATTCCGTTCTCTGAAAGTAAATGAGAATGTTGGATGAATGATGGTAACAGTAAATATCGTGTTATCAGTCTGAGAGATTGTTTGATGTTTGTCAAGCTAATGTCACTTGAATCTAAGAAAATTAAGGTAGACTTTTTTGGTACATAAACATTGAGAAAGGAGACTTGCCGGTATTGCTGAATGTGCCAAAGACGTCCTTTACATTGAAAGGATTTATCTGCCTTCCATTCGTCCCAAAGTGCACCAAATGGAAGGGGAAAAATTTGAAATTAAAGTATAAAATGAGGACACTTTCTACAAGAGATCCATCCTTTAAAGTTCCGTGAAGGTAAGAAAAACAACAACGTTTATAGTCTCTTTCTCGAAACTTGCAGTGTACATATAGAGGTCTCTTTTTTTTTTTTACTTTTATAAAATACGTAAACGTGAAAAATTTATACATTAACTGTAAAAAAGCATTCACTTTTTAGGTGACTACCTGTGCACTTCCATCATCAGTGCCAAAACCGAATGCACAAAAGACAAGCCTGCCTCTTGTTGTCAGTGGTAACAGATCTAATGAGAAAAAATTATTTACGAAATGTTTTTCTAAAAATGGCATAGTTGCACCTTTGACATATTTTGTACAATTGCACATTATGTGGTTTTTTTTTTTTTATTAAACAATGAAGCACTAAAGAGACCCCTATGCCTTGCCTCACCTTGACCACAGATTGCTTCTTGACATTAAATAACTTGTTATTGCTTGTCTAGCGTTCACTTTTTCCTAATTACGGTATAAGAAAAATATTAGAGTACAATGAAACGCCAATAAAATAATAGCATTATAATTCATTAAGTGACAATTGAATTAAACATGCCATTGTGGTAATCGTGTGGATATGTGTGTGTGTGTGTGTGTATTAACAATGACATGGAATAAAAGTAATATTCAGTATTTTCATTCTCTGACTCGAAATCTATAAACATCTATAATTCTTCTACTGTTTGGTGCTGAATTGCCTTAGGAGGTATGCCGATAATTATTAACATTGTTCTTATAATAAGGTTCATAATTATTTTAGTTGTCATCCCCTTCCGTTATTGCTGTAAAACAAACAGTTCAGAAAAACTGCTCTTTATCATGCAGTATTTGTCCGTGCGCATAACGTATACAAAATGTTTTACTCAATGCTTTACACAGATCAATAATGATTTTGTTTTCGTCTTATATTTACGAGTACCATTGACACAAAAAAAAAAAAAAAAAAGACCATTCGACATTAAAGTTGCCTTTGACTAGTAAGTAGCTGGTGAGGCAAAAGAGAATGTTAAGAAATGTAAAAAAAAAAAAAAAAAGATACAAAATAGAAGAAGTATAAAAACAGTTTGCACCAGTACTTCATGCACAAATTAAAACAAAATATAAAAGCAGGAACATAATTTTGTGCAAAAAACCTCAGAAAACAGGGTGAGTTTAGATTGAAAAGTAGAAATCGGAAATACTTGAAATCAGAAGAAAGCTATTAATTCCAATGCTTCATAGTCCTACAGAAAAATCATAAAATGTTGGAAGAGGAACTTTTTATACTAATGAAATAGCTGGAACAAGTATTTTATGATTTTTCATTAAAATTAAAGGTAAAACTGAATATCAAAGTGGATAGAGGAAAGGATTTTATGAAGGCAATAGGTGACCTGGTTTCGAAGATACGTATTGAATGCGAAAATAAAAACTGTGAATTGTAAAGAGAAATATCAGGTGTGAACACTGCTATAAAAACATGCAGAGTCCGAAATAAAAACTAAGAAAAGGGAGGGGCACTGCTCTGTCTGCAGCTGAAAAACAGTTTAAAAAATGAACGTGAAGGAATACTCCAGCTCCATAAAAAAAATACCAAAATGCAATACATGGCGAGAAATACAAGGGGAACTGGATAGAGGTAAGACTTTTCCAGAAAGGATGAAAATTCATTTAGAAGGGTTTAGAGATATTGAAAGAAAAAAGACAACTGCAATATCACTATTAAAAGAACTCGAAGATGGAATAAAACTAATGATTACAATTTGTCAGCTGTGATGGTACAATTGTAAAATAAGAATACTCACTTTCTCTCTCCCTCTTTGTGAGTGTGATGCGTGTGCGAGTGTAATTGTGATCTTAAACCTCGTTCCAACCATAGCAGACTTTTCAGTTAGCATTAACTGTTATTTATATTGCGTTCAAATACACTACATAAACTTCTCTCTCTCTCTCTCTCTCTCTCTCTCTCTCTCTCTCTCTCTCTCTCTCTCTCTCTCTCTCTCTCTCTCTCTCTATATATATATATATATATATATATATATATATATATATATATATATATATATATATATATGTACATACATATATGTGTGTGTACATGTATATATACAGTATATATATATATATATATATATATATATATATATATATATATATATATATATATATATATATATATATATATATATATATATATATATATATATATACATAAAGAGAGAGAGAGAGAGAGAGAGAGAGAGAGAGAGAGAGAGAGAGAGAGAGAGAGAGAGAGAGAGAGAGAGAGTTTATATAGTGCATTTGAACGCAATATAAGCAACAGTCAATGCCAATTATTAAAGTCTGCTGTATTTGGAATAACGAGGTTTAAGATCAAAATTACACTCGCACACAAACTCACAAAGAGGGAAAGAGAAAGTGAGTCACAGGAATATTTTTTATGTCAGTCGGAATCTCCATTCAAATTGGATCTACTGTCCCCACAAGACTCGTGTTTTAAGCTTGTTATTTTTCCGCCCCTTTTATTGAGGTGAAATAATTATCCGTTGTCACATTTCTTCCTTTTCCCGTCTGTGGTGTTTATTAGCTTCTGAACAACATATTCGGAAAGTGGTTGATTTGCAGGACGGCTGTGGGTTTTACCAAGATATCCATTGAGCATGCATTCTGATTTTACATTAACCGCTGACCAAAAATTAACACTAAACTTGTATGGCTTGCTGGCAATATACTGTATGTATCTGCACCTACATTTCGTATAACTGCTGGTCTACTATTATATCCTCGGGTGGTCTATAGGAAACAATATAATTTTTGATAAATCTGTCCGAAACTTCAGAAATCAACGTAAATCTCGTAACTTCTTTGGGACGATTTCTTACATTGTTTGACGAAAAAATGGAGGTCCCCAAGTTTTTTTATTGAAGATGTTTTACCGGCTGTCCTTTAGCGAGAATTCCTCGGGCATCATAATGCCTGCTGTCGCACACACCTCTTAAAATGACATGCTCCACGAATCATTCCGCATCTACTTAATTTTTTTCATCAAAAGTATACCCACTTTGTATTGCATCATCATTGCCATCATCGGCTTCTTCATTAGACGCGGATAAGCTTTCAGTGTGTGAAATATATTCTTCTGCCTCGTCGTCAGATATAAGATCGCCCTCGGAATCAGAAGATGATATTGTTAGAATTTCTATGCCCAAAAAGCGAGTAATTTGAGGACATATTTACTGTATTTAACATCAGCAGCGACTAAATGACTAATTATGATATACTTCATAATGAGTCACGAAATATGTGTATATTGCCATGTCATAATAACCGAAATAACTCCCCATATAGACCAGCTCGGCCATTCTAGTGAAATATATCTATATCTATATCTACATCTATATCTATCTATCTATCTATCTATCTATCTGTCTATATATATATATATATATATATATATATATATATATATATATATATATATATATATATATATATATATATATATATATATATATATATATATATATATATATATGGGGAAATATGTTTCGTTTTAGATTTACTATGTATATTCAGTCATAGTATGATGAAGCGAAAGAGATGCTACAGAGTGGTACTTTGGACGGTGACATAGATGCAAATCACTGCAGTCAGCAGATGTTTCAATTGCTTCAGCAGTTTTGGCTCGGTGAACACACAATATTGAAGCTGGTATGTGAGGCAGCCGACCGAGTTGGTATGCAAGTACGTAAGTTCGTGCGTTAGAAAAATGGAGATTGTGTGTCTAATTGTGCCAAAAGTTAGGTCTGATTGATTATTATCTAGCCAAGAGCGATATCATCCAGACGTGGCTTTGTGTGCTCCGATACCGGCAGTTAAGGTAAATCCAGACTTCTCTTTTTTTTTTGTGGACTGTGAACTAGTAAATTTACCATCTCCAATACACTTGTGAATTTGTGGGGAGAATTGGGCATAGGCATTTATGTCACTTTAATATTATATTTTATTGTGTTCTGATTTGACATTGGTTAACCATGCATTTTAGATTCTCATTATTATGTCATATGCTTGTGTACTGTATTTGTGGGAGATTACGGTTTGTTTAATTCTCAACAGATGTCTGTGGTGATGTCTGTGGGGATACTGTGGATGCTGTGGTGATAGAGAAAGTCACTGCAATCTTTGCAGTTAGTGATTGTTTTCAATGTGGTTGACTTTAAGACTAGACGTATAATGTCTAAGGATGGAGTGTGTGGGAGTTTTGAGTGATAAGGCGTTCAGCCAAAGTAAGGTTAAATCTTGAATTAGACTATTTTGACTTGGTAATTCATTTATTATGCATTTTAATTTTCTTTTTTGTTAATTCATTACTTGTTGGGTTTTGTTTGATAATAAATTTATTTATGTAGGAAAGATTGTGTTTCCTTGGAACATCCATTTGAGGATTATGTTGGAGAGAGAGAGAGAGAATATGTGGGTTGAGTGTTGGAGAGAGAGAGAGAGAGAGGGTTGCTAGTTACCTCGCCTCTGAAGATAGACCGCAAAACACGTTACGTAGCATTTCGAAAGAAATGTTTAATCTGTAAGTGTAACAGTTTAAATGGTGGCAGCGGTGTTGGTTTAAATTGGTGGCAGCGGTTAAAGGTTAAATGGTGGCAGCGGTTAAAAATTAAATTGGTGGCAGCGGGGTTAGTTTAAATGGTGGCAGCGAAAGGTACGAACAGATAGCGAAAGAAGGATAGGAATTAAATAGATTGGTTAGGTAAATCAGTCAGGAGAAATAGGCTAATTGATAACACTACGCCTGGGGCACTCGCTGATAACTGCAAACCGAGAGCAAATGCATTTATGATCAGTGCTAAGATCTCGTGCGATAAGACAGCTACATGTCAGAATCACGCGTTGATACGGTGAATCTTTTTTTTTCTATTTAAGTATTTGGGAGTGGTGAATTGTGAAAATAGGTCTGAGAAATATGTAGAGTAGTTTGGGGTTAAGAAAACACCCAGATAAGTGTGAATAGTGGCGATTGTGAGTTAATTAAGTGAAATGGTGATCTTGCAATATCGAAGCGGAGCTAACACCTTCCATCTTCTATCAAGTTGGTGGCTTCCCATTCTCGCTAGTTGCGCAATGCTCCGTTTTCTGTTTAACAGTCACGAGTCATAAGGAAAGTTCTTCCGTTTTTTTTTTTTAGATTCTTCGCTTTCGTCCATCTTATCTAGTTTTTTTTATGTTATTACGCTCGGGGAGTGTGATTACTTACAAAATGAACGACACAGCCACAGGTACGTCACAGTCAATTGTGTGTCACAGGTTGACGAACTTTAATGCAGGTATTACAAATTTTAAAGGTTTAGTTGACGGGAAGTTGACTCAGAGTGTTGAAATATTTATTGAATCAGTAAATAATTATCTGAATTCTAAGAAAATTGCGGATGGCGCCGAAGCTTTAACAGAAGCAAAAGCTTTCTTAGACTTAGACAAAGGGGATATTGGAGAACGGGCACGCAGTTTCGGGTTCAGAAAATGTAAATCTTGGAAAGACCTTAAGGAATTTTTACATGCATCTTATGGGGGGATCGACCGAGAATGCGTTGTTCGGAATTTACGAGCGCTTATCAGAACAAGGAAAGGTAATGATTCATTAATCACGTACAGTGCTCGCTTATTTGATGCAGTAGGTGAGATAAAGAAGTCTATAAAAAACTCTTCATGGGTAAATGGAAATAATATCTCCTTAGATAATTTTAAAAATTGTTACACTTTGCCTGCCTTTTGACAACAGTTCCGGATGTGGTTGTAGACAGTTTTGACAAAAGAATTGAGCAGGATGCAGATGAATCTTTTTTTTGTTTGCTCAGGTTAATAAAAATTTATCAAAATGTCCGACACTGGACAGTAGTTTTGTGAAGGGAGGTGCTAAAATTTCAGCAGCGGTTTCGAAACCACAGAATAATGCTAGTACTTCACATTTTGGAAATGATGCAGGAGCGAAGTTATGTGCACGGGTGGAATCGAAGAAAACCTCAGAGAGATCAGTCACAACGATTCGTTGCTTGAACTGCGATAAGGTGGGACATAGTAAATCGAATTGCAAAGTGAGATATTGTTCAGCTTACAAATCTTCAGACCATGGGTGGAAATTTTGCCCAGCCACAAGGAATAGAGATTATTCAGGGAAAGCACGGGGTGGTTTTACTAGATATGACAGAAGGATTCCACATGATGCAAGTTCTAGGTACACAAATGAACATCAGAATTTTCACAGGATAAGTTCGAAGACGGACACAGGATAATGAGCAATCAGGTCTTAGAGTCACCAGAACATAGGCTGATTGTACATGGTTTTTCAAATGGCATTGAAATTTCTATCTTCATTGATTCTGGCAGCTCAGTTAACCTGATAGACACTGATTTTTTCCACTCGAAGTTTCCAGAGTGTAAATTAGTCCCTACTAATGAGACAGTGTGTGATGTACAGGCGAGAAGATTGAATATCTTAGGTTTGTCATCTCTTATGCTTTGTATCGGTGAAAAGACGATAGTAGAACCATTTTTGGTCATAGAAGGAATAGCCTTAGGCGAAATGGTTTTGCTAGGACACCCTTCTTGTATGCGGCATAATATCAACATTCTTACTGGAATTCAGGGGATTATAATAGGTGGGCCAGGCTGTTTTGTTCCATATAGAAACATGGAAAAGGTTTGTGGGAAACCCAAGGCGCAGACTGCGACATGTGTAACACATTCATTAGAGAATAAAGACATTCGGCAAAAGTTTTTCAAAGGATTTCTGTTAGAGGATATTTAATTGCACCCGCAAGTTCCTACATTCATTAAAGTGTCGATGAAAGAGAAGAATTTGCCTTCTCAAGTATGCGTTGTTGAGGGAACCGAGAAATTCAAAGACGTTGTAAGTACGGTATCAGTAAATTAAGTTTCAGTCGCAGGCGTAACTGCAGTAGAATTGGTAAGCTATCAAGATTCAGTGAAAAAATATCACAAGGGTACTTATGTAATTGATTTCGAAGAGTTTAAGGAAGAACATAAGATAGTGAGTTTTTGTGGAGACGATAATATGTTTCCCAACGAGGAGCTACAATTCAGAAGTCAAGTCCTTCACGAACATTTGGCTAAGGCTGATTATTCCGAGTATACAGATCAAGTAGAGAAAGTGTTGAAAGAATATTTAGATATTATTGCTTTGAAGGGAGATAAGCTAGGGGTTACAGATGTTTTAGAACATTCAGTCCGCCTAGAGAAAGGTACAAATCCCATATATATTCCAGCGTATCGAATTCCTTTTAAGATTAGAGAAGAAGTAGAAAAAGAAATTCAGAAGTGGGAGTCGGAAGGTATCATAAGGCCCAGTTCCTCGCCTTTTAATTTTCCTTTACTAGCGGTCCCAAAGAAAGATGGTAGCGTCAGAGTATGCGTAGACTTTCTTAAATTGAACGAAAAGACATGCCCAGATAGATACCCCTGTAGCCTGTTTGCCTGATTTGTTTGTTGAAATCGTTGGCAAGAATATATATTCGTCTATAGATCTCATGCAGGGATTTTTGCAAGTTCCACTTAGCGAGAGTAGTCGTAAATTTACAGCATTTTCGATACCAAAGGGGCATTACGAGTTTAATAGGATGCCTTTCGGATTAAAAGGGTCCCCAATAACATTTACTAGGCTGGTTAACACAGTACTTCATGGTTTATTAGGAAAGTCGGTATTTGTGTACATGGATGACATTCACATATGCACAGATACAATAGAAGAACATCTAAAGGTGTTAAAAGAAGTCCTCAAGCGATTACGGTTCGCTGGGTTAAAGGTCAAATTGGCTAAATGTGAGTTTCTGAAGAAAGAAATTGTCTATCTAGGTCATGTTATCTCTAAAGAAGGAGTCAGAGTTAATGATAACAAAGTTAAGGCTATCGTGAGTTTTCCAGTTCCTAAAACCAGGAAGCAGATTCGTTCATTCCTAGGTATGTCGGGTTTCTTTCGCCGTTTTGTGCGGAATTTTTCTACAATAGCGTCTCCATTGACAGATCTATTGGCAGAAGACGTTAAATTTGTTTGGGGTGACAGTCAGCAACTAGCTTTTGAGAAGCTTAAGAATGCTTTAGTGAACCCACCTGTTTTGAAGTTTCCAGATTTTAGTCAACCGTTCACCTTGGTGACTGACGCGAGTCAGGAAGGTATAGGTGCGTGTTTGATGCAGAAATTTCAGGGAAAATTACATCCAATTGCTTTTTATAGCAGAAAGTTCAAAATGCATGGTAGTAATGAAAGGCTGATGTCAGTTGTGGACAAAGAGGCTTTCGCAGTCGTCTCTAGCCTTGCTCATTTCAAGATGTTGTTGATGGGAAATAAAGTTGAGATTTTTACAGATCATCAACCGTTGCTAGAGCTTTTCAATAAGCCAAATTTATCGCCCAAGAGAGCACGTTGGTTTTTGACATTGAGAGATTTTGATGCAAGCCTCAAATACATTGAAGGTAAGCATAATGTGATTGCAGATGCATTGAGCAGATATTTTCCGGTTGAGGATGATGGAGTACATACCGAGTCCTGTGCGGAAGACGAGAGTGGACATTTGGTGTCTCATGTCTCGTATACTAGTAGTTCTGAGATATCTCATGTTGGGGACAAAGACGTTCCTATAGTACATACTTCGGAGAGAAATAGTGTGTCGGCAGTCTCAGAAGAGATTGTTATTCGTGATGTTGAGGGAAACGCTGTGTTATATTACTGGTGAAAATGTCACTTGGGACATACCCTTGCTCGAAGAGAAGCAAGATGAAGATAAATTATTATCAGATGCTAAGGCATTTCTCAGGGGAGTGTTACCGAAGAAAGGGTATAAGTTGCCTTTTTCTGGACTAGAATTGGAGAATAATTTATTAGTTAGGAAAGTTAAGTATAACCTGCGAAGTAGTCTAAGTATGGGCGAAACTACACAGATCATTGTGCCAGAGAGTCTAGTACCACAAGTTCTAGATATTGTACATTGTAAATTTGGTTCTCCTCATTTAGGTGTTGATAAGACGTATGAAAACGTTAGGTCAAAGTTCTTTTGGAAAAATATGTTTTCTGCAGTGGAGGCCTTTGTGAAGAATTGCTGTATTTGCAATGCGAATAAGCCGGCGATGACAGTGTCGTGTCGTTTGGGTTCGTATCCCATACCAAATAGGCCGTTTCAGAGAGTGCATATGGATATTCTGGGTAATTTCTCAGAATCTGCTTATGCCAGGTATAGACATTTATTAGTGGTTGTTGATAAGTTGACTCGCTTTGTCGAGATTTTCCCGCTGAAATTCAAGTCAGCTGATGAAGTACCTATAGCGTTCTTTAAGGGGATAATTTGTAGATATGGTGTCCCTGAATGTCTGCTCACAGACAATGGTAGGGAATTTATTAATAAGACTTTGGAGGGTCTTGCTAATTTACTGGGAATAAAGAAGGTATCTATAATTCCGTATAGGCCAGAAGCGAACGGGTTATGTGAGAGGGCAAATCGGAAAATAATTGAGGCCTTGTGCATGACAGTGGGTGGTTCCGATACACATTGGGACAGGTCTTTGGATGAAGTTCGATATAGTATCAACACTATGGTGAATGACACAATTAAGATATCTCCAGCAGAAGCTTTGTATGGATACAAGTTGAAAGGACCTTTTGATTTTGTTACCAGAACAAATTAAGGGCGATGTCACGGTTACTTCGTTGATAAATACAGCGAGAGAAAGATTTGCGCGTATTAGTAAAGAACTTGAACTTAGTTCGCGCAATGGTAGAGAAGAGTAACGCTAAATCGCGGGGTGTAGTTATTTCTATGGGTGATAGAGTGTTTGTTAAAGTGAATGTTCGGAAAGATCCGAATTATAAATTAAGTCCAAAGTTCCATGGACCTTTTGAGATTGTAGAGATTAAAAAAGGGAATAGATTTGTAATAAAGGATGTAAATACTGGTGTGACGAAGTTGACCCATATTTCGAAGTTGAAGAAAGTTGGGATGTAATGGAACATTTGTATATAGTTAGAGGGGTAAATGGGTTGGTATTTGTATGCATATGATATTTATTGTTTTTTTTTGTCTCTTGTTCATTCTAGATGCTGATGTTCTTAGTGATAATCCTGTTGAGTACAGTAACCTGGGGGTCACAAGAAGTTCGTTTAGGACCAGGTGTAGTGGTTGAAGAAGATCATGAAGTCTGGTTAGCTTCGGACCAGGTGACCATAAGTGTGGAATTTGACAATATAGGATCAGCCAGAGAGGAACTGAATGATTCTAAGGATAGGTTGCACCGAATGAGAAAGATGCTAGATGAAGTAGAGAATAAGAGGATTTTGCCAGTCTCTTTAACTAGATTAATGAAGGAAATAAGAATAACGCTAGGTAGAGTCGATAAGGGGATAGATAAAACGTTAGAATGGATTCCTGACGTTACTCCAGGAAGTTCACCTTCTGTAGAGAAAAGGAGACGTAAAAGAGCAGCACCTTTGGTTCTTCTAGGTGTTGGTGTGATTGCTGCGATTGGAGCTATGTCCATTGGAAGTTTAGTCAAAGTAGCAGAAGTTCAAAGAGACCTAATAGCTCAGGGGAAAAAGTTAAATCAGTTACAAGAAAGTAATGAGAAATTGAGAAGTGGTTTTGAAACAATTAGACATTCTTCGAATGAGTTGTCAGTTACAGTAGAAGGTTTGAAAGAAGATCTTGATGTGACAATAGCGCTTCTTACGATCCAAAATACTCTTCTTAATATTGAGAAAGAAACTGATTCTTTAAGGATAGAAGTGCAAATGCAAATAAAAGCAATTATTGCTGCAGCAGATGGTCGTGTGTATGGTGATGTATTGCCTTTAGGATCACTAGAAAATGTTTTAAGGAATTCCGCTTATCTACATGGGACGAAAGTATTATTCACAGGAGGAGATTTGTATTTATATTATAATGTTTTGAGGATGAGATTGTCTGATCGGGGATTAATAATATATGTTCCTGTCAGTACCATGAAACCTTTTCTTAGTTTTGTTATTAGACCTTTTCCGAGTGCTTTTGGAGATTCAGTAGTGACATGGGATGGATTAGAGACCATGTTCATTTTAGGGGATCAGTATCAAGGTTCGGGAATTAATTATAAGACAGGATGTACCTTAGTTAGGGAGAAGTATGTGTGTGACAGTAATGTTTTCCAGTTGCGAGTTGTATCTGTGGGTGGTTGTGAATTGTCATTAGTTCATAGACAGACACCGACAGAATGTGACTTTGTACAGTTTCCACCTGAATACCACATAATCTCCACCAGAACTCTTACTTACGACGATGTGCCAGGGTAATAAGTCGACGTCATTCATTCTCCAGGGATCTAAGCTGTTTGATGCTTCATGCCGTGTGGTATCAACATACTTCCTCGTAATTAGCCGTGCTGTGTTCAACAGTTCCGAGAAGATATTCATGCGTCATATGTGTAACGATCATGATGTGGCTCCAGTGCCTACAACAGGGGTACCAATGACTATTCCACCGTTAGAAGAAGATGATGATCCAATAATGTTCGAGTACCAGAAATACATTATGCCTTCAATATTGATAATCTTAGTGGCTATTCTACTGATAATTCTTATTATGGGGGTAGTAAAGCTTGTTTGTGCTTGTAAAGCTACATGCAAGGGCTCTAAGAAAACGACCCCAGTGACTTTGGAAATAGTTCATGAGAGCAGTACTTAAAACTGCAGTTCAGTAGACATTGCTGGTTGAGCATAGCTCTATTGGTTATATTTTATACGTATGCTTTTACTTTAGTTCGCCATTAAAAGAGCGAGACGCTCTTATGGGGTGGCCGAGCACTATATGGGGAAATATGTTTCGTTTTAGATTTACTATGTATATTCAGTCATAGTATGATGAAGCGAAAGAGATGCTACAGAGTGGTACTTTGGACGGTGACATAGATGCAAATCACTGCAGTCAGCAGATGTTTCAATTGCTTCAGCAGTTTTGGCTCGGTGAACACACAATATTGAAGCTGGTATGTGAGGTAGCCGACCGAGTTGGTATGCAAGTACATAAGTTCGTGCGTTAGAAAAATGGAGATTGTGTGTCTAATTGTGCCAAAAGTTAGGTCTGATTGATTTTTATCTAGCCAAGAGCGATATCATCCAGACGTGGCTTTGTGTGCTCCATACCGGCAGTTAAGGTAAATCCAGACTTCTCTTTTTTTTTTTGTGTGTGGACTGTGAACTAGTGAATTTACCATCTCCAATACACTTGTGGATTTTTGTGGGGAGAATTGGACATAGGCATTTATGTCACTTTAATATTATATTTTATTGTGTTCTGATTTGACATTGGTTAACCATGCATTTTAGATTCTCATTATTATGTCATATGCTTGTGTACTGTATTTGTGGGAGATTACGGTTTTTTTAATTCTCAACAGATGTCTGTGGTGATGTCTGTGGGGATACTGTGGATGCTGTGGTGATAGAGAAAGAACACTGCAATCTTTGCAGTTAGTGGTTGTTTTCAATGTGGTTGACTTTAAGACTAGACGTATAATGTCTAAGGATGGAGTGTGTGGGAGTTTTGAGTGATAAGGCGTTCAGCCAAAGTAAGGTTAAATCTTGAATTAGACTATTTTGACTTGGCAATTCATTTATTATGCATTTTAATTTTCTTTTTTGTTAATTCATTACTTGTTGGGTTTTGTTTGATAATAAATCTATTTATGTAGGAAAGATTGTGTTTCCTTAGAACATCCATTTGAGGATTATGCTGGAGAGAGAGAGAGAGAATATGTGGGTTGAGTGTTGGAGAGAGAGAGAGAGAGAGAGAGGGTTGCTAGTTACCTCGCTTCTGAAGATAGACCGCAAAACACGTTACGTAGCATTTCGAAAGAAATGTTTAATCTGTAAATGTAACATATATATATATATATATATATATATATATATATATATATATATATATATATATATATATATATATATATATATATATATATATATATATATATATATATATATATATATATATATATATATATATATATATATATATATATATATATATATGTGTGTGTGTGTGTGTGTGTGTGTGTGTGTGTGTGTGTGTATAAATCTTTCTTCTTCTTTCTTCTTATTTCGACCTTATTAGTCCCACTGTATAGCAGGGCCAGCTGCTTGAGTCAACTTTCTTCATCTATTTCTATTCCTATCATCTTCCCCCCGTCCCACCTCACCTATATCCCTCCTCACCACATCTATCCCTCTGATCCGCTGACGCCCCACACTCTTCCTCCCCATCACTGGCATGGTCTTAGCTCTCTTGATTGGCTCCACCTCCTCTCTTCTTTTTACATGGCCATAGTATCTCAAACTAGCTTCCCTAGCCTTCTCCTTTACATTACATATACCACACATTCTTCTTATATCTTGGCTCTCCCTCCTTTCCAGTAGTGATATTACAGCAATCCATCTCACCATCATCATCTTGGTTCTTTCTAACAGTCCCTCCTCTTTCCTCTTAAGTGCCCAGGTTTCTGCCCCATATAATAGTACAGGCCTGATAACTGTCTTATAAATCTTCATTTTGAGCTTTAATGGCATTTTCTTGTCTTAAACAACTCCAGTTACTTCTCTCCATTTTTGCCACGCTTCTTTCACTCTCTGTCTCACTGCTTTCTCAGTACCTCCCTGTTCTGTTATTATTGATCCCAAATAGTTAAACTCATTGTTCTGCTTTAGCACTGTACCACCTTCCACTTCAATGTTTACTTCTTCATGTCCTTCTCTACTACTAGTCATTAGCTCCGTCTTTCCAATGTTCACTTTAAATCTTTTCCTTTCTAGGGCACCTTTCCATCCTAAAAACCTTTCTTGCAGTTCTTCTTCTGTGTCTGCTATAATGACCAAATCATCAGCAAACAACAGAAGATCCCACCATTCATTGTTGTTCCTTAATTCTGATGTCAGTGTGTCTATAACGACGAGGAACAAGAATGGACTCAGAGCTGGTCCCTGATGGAGGCCCACTTCCACAGGGAGTGTCGCATTCTCCCAATATTTTGAGTGTACAGTAATTCTTGCACCCTCATACATCATCTCATACATCATCTTCACCAACCTTACCAACTTCTCTGGTACTCCTCTCTTTCTCAAACACCAATAGACTACTCTTCTTGGTACCCTGTCACACGCCTTTTCAATATACACAATACACAAGTAAACTTTCCTGTTTCCTTCTAGAAACTTCTCTTGGACTTGTCTTAATATAAAAAATAGCATCCAGTGTGCTCTTTCCATTCATAAACCCAAACTGCTGCTTATGTATATCGATCAGCTCTCTCAACCTTCCTTCTACTATTCTTTCTAGTATCTTGAATACATGCTTCAAAAGCTTTATTCCTCTGTAGTTCCCACAGTTTAACACTTCTCCTTTTTGTTTATACATTTTAATCATCCAACTATTGCTCCAGTCCCTTGGCATTTCCTCTACACCCTAGATCTTTTCCAATAGTGTGTGCACCCACTCTTTGCCTAGATTTCCCAATGCTTTAATCATTTCTATCGTTATCTCTGACTTTCCCGCTGATTTGTTTACTTTACCTTTCTTTATAGCATTCTCAAATTCACTCACTATGATGTTTGCTATTGGTCCTTCTACTGGAGGAACATTTTCCAGTTCTTCACACTCATTCTCATTGTTTAATAGTTGTGAAAAATAGTCTTTCCATGTTCTCCTGACTTCCTCTTCCTCAATTAAGATATTTCCATTTTCATCTTTAATAATTCCTACCTCTCCTAAATCCTGCCTGTCTTTTCTTCTAGCTTCTGCAATTCTGTAGATTATCTTCTCTCCCTCCGGTGTTCCCATCTTCTCATACCATTATCTCCTGGCTCCCCCTTTTGTAATCGCTACCACTCTGTTTCCATCTTTGTCCATCTATACTCCTCTCTTGTTTGGTAGTTGTTAACTTCTTTCCAACCCTCTTCTGGCTATACTCTTTTCCTTCACAGCTGTTTGAGCCTCTTGATTCCACCACCATGTTTCATTTTCCTGTTGCTGCTTACCACTTGTCCTCCCACACACCTCTGCTGCTGCTGCTGGCACCACAGTCTCTTTCATATCATCCCATATCTCCTCAGGCAATTCCGACATTCCACTGACATATCTCATTTCTCTGGCTCTTTCCACTTTACTTCTGAACTCTCTTACCTTCTCTCCTTTCAGCTTCCAAGTTTTAATCCTCCTATTCCTGGCTGGAGCTTTTCTTTTCCTTATTGCTTTCAGCCTAAAATCTGCCACTACCAGTTTATGCTGTGCTACAACAGATTCATTTGGAGTAACCTTACAATCCATATATATATATATATATATATATATATATATATATATATATATATATATATATATATATATATATATATATATATATATATATATATATATATATATATATATATATATATATATATATATATATATATATATATATATATATATATATATATATATATATATATATATATATATATATATATATATATATACATTATAATACAAGAAGTCGCTGCACAGCCGACCCTTAATTTGCCCTTAGTTATTGAAAGTAGAATCGTTGCTGCATAGCCAATCCTAGTTGACCGAGATATCAAAATTAAAGTTATCAACAGTTCGATCTGTCCCTTTTCTTTACCTGAAACAGATATTGAGATGGCACGGTTGAAAGGGGCAAAGGTAAGAGGCTGGGTGCCACTCCCTTAAGCAGCTTAGCCCAACTAAGCTGCTTAAAAGCAAACAGATGGCAGGGACACTTGGCAAATGGCACATCTTTTGCACATGGTCACCAGACCCGGCCGATCTTTGCACTCGGTCACTACTCTCGGCCAAGGCCTTAAAAGGAGAGGACAGGAGACATCTTGGCAGTCAGTCACGCGGCAGCTAGTGAGTCATATATGGGCAGTTGGGCAGTTAGCAGTTAACCAGCCGTTCGCCAGAGAAATCGTACGTGCGTAAGAGGTGCTGAGAGGCCCCTTCCCTTCCCTTCCTCCCCCCGCCCCGTCCACCTGACTCCAGATTCGTCACCATCTCTACAGTCATCCTTGAGTGGACCGTCCAAGTCATAGTGTGCATCGCCATATGTGTGATGGTCCCTTGTCATCCTTCGCCAGAGACCCACTTCCCCTAAGGTAAAGTGCGAGTAAAGAACTTTCAGTCACGACACTTTGCCCTTTAGAAGTGTTATGGGGTGCCAGTACTCTACCTCTATCCTTGTGCCATTTTATCCAGTGCCAACGCCAGTGTTCTGTGTTCAAGTGTAAAGTGTCCATTCATTCCTCGAATCCTTGGCACCATCAGTGCAGCCTCGAGTCATTGTAGGCGCTATATTTTCCTTTACTGGTGTGTAATGTGTAACTCTCTATTGCAGAGGGCCGTTGCTGTGGACTCATCTTGGACTGTACCATGCCATCTTTCAAAACTTCAGTAGAAAGATCTTCAGGAGTTGCAAGCCTCCTAGTAATTCATTTAACCATTTTCCTATTGATTATTTTCTGTAAATACAATTTCTTAATTTAACCTAAGTGTTTATGTAACATTCCCTCATGAAGTAGAGCTCTAAGCTCACTGAATCATCCCCATTGTTCTTTGTTTTTTACGATTTCCCTTTACGTAAGTCAGAACTCCAAGACCAAATAAATAAAGTTTCTGTTGCCGGCCTGTAAAAATCTCTAGAAATCATATAGCCACAGGGAATTTCGTAAAAAAAATATATATATACTGTATATATATATATATATATATATATATATATATATATATATATATATATATATATATATATATATATATATATATATATATATATATATATATATATATATATATATATATATATATATATATATATATATATATATATATATATATATATATATATATATATATATATATATATATATATATATATATATATATATATATATATATATATATATATATATATATATATATATATATATATATATATATATATATATATATATATATATATATATATATATATATATATATATATATATATATATATATATATATATACAATATATATATATATATATATATATATATATATATATATATATATATATATATATATATATATATATATATATATATATATATATATATATATATATATATATATATATATATGTAGAGAGAGAGAGAGAGAATATACACTACACGAGTAAAAGAAAATTCTGTCTCATGTATAATATAGATGTGATTAAGGAGCATTATTGACTATTCAAATGGCTGAGATATAGGATATTTTAAAATAAGATAGGTTTTGTGGGCAGTGGGTCAATGTGGCTTTCTTAGCAACTTTTACTTTCAGGGTGTGATGTCCCTGCCTACACGAGTTAGGGTAGAAGAGAGTCTTAAGCCTTGGCAGGCAGCTCTTTTAGGATAAGGACAATCGCAAATCAAACCAGCAAGTAAAAGGGACCCTATAGCTTTGGTAGGCAACCCTTCTAAAAGTAGGTTACTTTGAATTCAAACCTTGTTCTCCAGTCTTGGACTATGCCATAGCCATTGTGCTGTGGCCTTCTATGGTCTTGGGTTTGAGTTCCCTTGCCTGAAGGTATCAGGCATTTATCCTCCTTTTTACTCACTCTCCTGTTTTTTGAAACGTGTGTATGACAGGCTGATGAGAAAGCAAAAGTTGCTTGGTCGATTATCAAGAAAGTGCCTTCGTCTTTGCCTAATCTATTCCTTCTGAGCGTTTTATAATTACTCAATCCACCCTGTCCTCCCCCAGCTGCTGTGGCAAAACCGGTGGATTTCTGATTTGCCTTACAAGGTGTGCTGGCCCCACCTTGTTGACCAGTTGCTTCCAGTGCTCTTTTCAATGACATATGGTCACCTTTATTCATACTTCCAACAAAATTTTTGCAAATAATTTAAAAACAGTTGCTGTTTGTGGTATTCTTGTTTATTGTTCTGTTGTTTTTTCATCGTTGTTGTTGTTCTAAGCCCTTTATTAGTTCTGCTACTGATTTTGTGTAGTTAATTTTAATTCTTTCGGGAGACATTAGGCTAAGCCTTGGGCCTGTTACTCATTTCTGTAAGAAAAATTGCAAAGTACTTCACTCAAATATTTGAGGCTTAAAGTTAAATTTTCCTGTTCTCTAGTGTTATGCTTAGAACTATGAGCTGATGTTTTTATCCAAGTCTCTTGTAAGTTGTAACAAATCAAAGGTTCGATGGCACTGACTTTGTTTATCGTTGTAACATTGCCACATGTGCAAGGTATGGCTGTATAGGCTATGCTAAGTCCGGATAACCTATTTATTGTCAGAAAAGTTTAGAGTGTAGTTGCCATGAAGTTTTTTGTTTCAAAATTTTCAGTAAGTTCGACAGTGTTATGTATTTGCTCATTACTGCAATCCAGATATCGACGATTATATATATGACTGTCTCTTGGAGAGAATTAGAATGGCTCAGTCAAGGGATTCAAAAGCTTCATTCTTTATTTCTGAAGACTATAATGCAAAGCATAGCAAGTGGCTAAATTCAAATTCCACAGATCGACATGGCCGATCTGCTCTTGAGTTCTGTGTATCCTCCGATCTTGTCTAGCTAATTGAAGAACCCATGCATATTTCTGGTTATAGATTAGACCTCACATTCAGAGATGTTTCAGCTATTGTGAAGTCCAAGGTCTGTGAATATATAGGCACCTCTAATCATTCCACCATTGAGATAGACATTTCTGTCAATTTGACTGAAATCTAGAGCTAAATGGGATAACATTATTAAAGCTTGTCAGGCACTTAATTTTTCAGATGCTATTAGATCCTGATCCAAAGATGTTAAATGAAAAGCTGATGGCTCTTTTAATACGATATGACCCTAGGAAGGTCATCAAATTCAGGAGAAATGACCAGTCGTGGTTTGATGACACATGTAGACAAGAATACCATGAAATAACAGACCAAATTCAGCACGCGGAGACAAAATTGCTCAAATGAAAATTACACCATTTTTGTGGAGTTTCACCGCGCTGTGAATAGAACTTACCATACAGCAGAGTGAAATTATAATAATTCCTTGAAGAGGAAACTTGAAGGAATTACTCAGCCTCATCTGTGGTGGACCAAATTGGCATCATCTATCTTTGGGTCAGGCTCTTCTTCCGTTTCATCACTACTAGCAAAATCAGCTGATGATGTCCTTCTCCCTGAAGCTTGTCATCCTGAACCAATTCTTGTAAAATTTACATTTCTCTCCGGGGATGTTCAGAAAATTCTGAATAATCTTGATAGCTGTGGTGGAGAAGATCCTGGTGGTTTCTTCCCTTTAAAAAAAAAAAAAAAGTTTTTAGAGTGTTGTCTCCCAAGATTACCAGATTTTAAAGATTTTTATGTCGATCTTTGTGAATGAGTGCAAGGTTAGTAATACAGTGCCTGTTCCAAAGAGTGGCATATCTTCAGACTGCAAATCTTCAGACTGCAGTAACTACAGACCAATCTCTATTCTCCCTGTGCTCTCAGGAGTTACTGAAAAACTTATATTTAAGCCACTATATAAGTATGTGGAGTCTAAAGGATTGCTAGCTGATAGCCAATATGCATACAGGAAGCAGCTGGATACCTGCGATGCTCTTTCAGACTTGACATGCCATTTACAAGAGAACCTTGATAAAGGTTTTGAGTGCAGAGTAATTCAAATAGATTTTAGTGCTGCTTTTGATTTAGGAAAACACAAGGCACTTGTTTATAAACATAAGAATCTTAGAGTAGGTGGATATGTTTTAGGATTACTTCAAGACTTCCTTACAGGTAGGCAGCAGTGAGTTGCTGTGGTCAGGATCTTTAGTGAACCAAGACCTATTATGCCTGGAGTTCCACAAGGCAGTGTTCTTGATCCACTGTTATTTTTAGTGTATACAAGTGATTTGATTGTTGGCCTGGAAAACAAGATTGTTCAGTATGCCGGAGATGCAACACTTGCAGGTGTAGTAAAGTCTCCACTTATGAGAAATGAAACTGCCCTCAGCCCCAGTCGGGACATGGACCGGTGTAGTCGGTGGGGTATGAGGCTGAAGTCCAGTAAAACGAAAATTTTGCTGATTGATTCTGAAGCTTTAACTATTCTGGGTGTAACTTTTGACTCACATCTAACTTTTGAGAAGCAGCTAATGAAAGTTTCAGCAATTGCCGCACGAAAGTTAGGTATTGTTTGTAAGGCCTCATATATTTATAACAGCGATAAAATCAGTGCAGCCTGTTTTAGGTCATTTGCACTTCATTTAATGGAATACTGTTCTCCGGTGTGGTTTCTTGCTTCTGCCAGAGATTTGTCTCTTTTAAATAGAGTGCTTTGTGGTAGTAGGTTTTTGTTTCCTTATAGTAGCAATTATGACTTGGACCATCGACGGATGGTCTCGTGTTTGTCACTTTTTCATAAATTGTAATTCTGCAGAAATATTTCAGATTCACAATTGACCCCTGTTCCCCTTTAACTGCCGAGAGCAAACAGATTCGCTGAATATCAGTACCAATATGCAGTCACTGTCGAACTTCTAAGTTGCATAGGTCCTTTATTCCTCACACCGTTGGACTGTGGAATAGCCTCCCAGAGGACGTCGTGCAGTTGGAACTTCAGAAGTTCAAGCGAAAATGCAAAGCATTGCTATCCATAATACTATTCTTCTTGAATTTAATAAATTTTTATCTATGTATTTGTTTATTATTTTATTTTTTTTTTATTTTTTAACAAGTGGGATCTCTTCTTTCTGTATTCCCCTGTACCTCCTCTTACTTCTTCTAATGAACACCATATTCTTTGGAAGCTTGAATTTCAAGTCAATGGCCCCTGTGGGCTTGTTCCAAATGAATCGGTTTCATCTACATAATAATAATGATAATAATAATAATAATAATAATTTATAATAATAATAATAATAATAATAATAATAATAATAATAATAATAATAATAATAATAATAATAATAATAATAATAACCATTGTTAGTCACAGAATGTTTTATAAATATCAAGAAGATTCCACGATTAAAGCGAGAGACGGAGATTTCCCTTCATCAGGACAAGGAAAGAACTTTGAGCAAACATCCCGCAGCGAGTCGAGTTAATGGCAAATTTCCGAGATGAAACGTTCCACGGGATTAGCAATGCCGCTTAAAAGAGCAGAATACCTCATGCATATCATGAGTACAGTCAACAGGGGGATGATATCTTCTCGGTATGTGGTAAAGTGACTGGTATGCCGAAAATATACTACATCACACACATATATATATAAATATATATATATATATATATATATATATATATATATATATATATATATATATATATATATATATATATATATATATATATATATATATATATATATATATATATATATATATATATATATATATATATATATATATATATATATATATATTTATAAATATTTACGCTGTTCGCCCTCGAACATTTAGGGATAGAAATATCAGCCTGACTGAGACAGGGAAATTGCTTTGTCCCACGCTAGTGCATCTTCAGTTCAAACCTTAACGCCCGTTGGAGAACGGGATAGGTAAGTTAGGCCTTTACCCTATAGGAAAATTTCCCTATCAGCCTTAAGAATAGGTGGTCCTAAGGTCCCTTTTTCCTTCCTACCTGTCTC
>JANJGK010000020.1:42700532-42702445 GCA_039081455.1 Macrobrachium rosenbergii | reverse complement strand
TAATAGATTAACATTCCGGTCTCTGTTACTACAAAGCTTAGAGCACGCAGCAAATATTTAATTAAAACAGCAGGAATATTTCATCAAATTAATTAGCTAAATACGTAGAATTCCAAAGAAGAAATTGTAATCAATTATATACAGAAAAAGAGAAGACTGTGGTAATACAGTGGTGTGTTCATACTCGTAGTAATACTTCTGTTGCAAGTCCTGGTCGGTTCAAGAGGAGCTGTAATACTGCTTCGAAACAATTTGCATCATTGTTTGAAGTTTTCTGACATTCATGATTATTTTTTTGTGTAAATCATTGTTTATTTGCATTTGCCTGTTTTATGTTTTCTTCTAACGTCCATTCTGTCGTGCATAAGTTCGCATTTTAGCTTAGTCTATATAACTGGTTATTTATCTTGAATACCAATAGTAATATGATGATATCAAATCTCACTTATATAACAGTCGAGCCTTAGTGAAATGCCTGTCTATTTCAACCAGAGAATGTTTCAAATTTTCCCTAGAAATACCCTTAAAACTGTAAATAAACATTTACTGATATCTTAAAATGCTTGCTTTCAAATGACATACCAAGTAACAGTTGATATTTACATTAGAATTAGTGATATTACAAGGATATATATGGGTACAAAATATAAAATGGCTAAATAGCTATATGTATAGATTCTTATGATACGCAAAAATATTAAAAACTAGATAAGAATTTTACGCTCTCAGATCGACAGGTAGATAGATAGATAGATGAATAAATCTCATTTGATAGGCACTTAATAGTAAACTGAAAATTAGAAGTATGTTGATGAGCTTTAGGTCATGAACAGATACCTGAAAAAACTCACACGCTCTAGGACATAATGTTAGACCAGATGGACCACATTTGCAAGCCACTTATTTTGAGAGATCTTAGCTTAACAATTCTCACAAGAATGGGAGATATTATTCAGTTCTATATATAACACATCTTATTTGAACTAAGAGTTCATAATGCTCAGTAGCCTACGTAAAAGAAAGTAAGATTCAAGGAACATTATTTGCTCTTTTACCTCCCATATTACGAATGCTTGTGCATATTTTCACACAATATAACGCAATCTCGGTTCTCGTTGTACCTTCCTGCTTACGCAACTACTGAAACATTTTGTTAGTTAGTCTTGAACGCCACTCCCATTAATGTCCATCTACTCAATGAAAATTCCGGTGACAACAGCAAATACCACCAGCTTGGTAATGTATGGGTGTGTGGTTTTTTTTTTCGTTTCTATAGATATCTTTGGAGATTTAATATAAAGCGTAAGTTTTTTAATGCCTTATAACAATATTATATTGCTTTTCCATAGCATCTTCGACATGAATTTTGAAGTAAGTGAATTATTTTTAGATGATTTCAGAGAATATACAGTTAATATAATCTGATTTTGTTCAATCTCAGGTTCCACAAGCAATCAGTTTTGCACACTCACACTGCTATCACCTTTTCTTCACCGGCCTTGTGACTCACTACGTCTTTCATCCTGTTATCAATTATCCTTACCTGTATGGACCAGCCACTTCATTCTTTACCATCCACATTCGCCTCTTTGCTCCGTTCTCCTCATAATCTTGCACTTGCTTGGGTTCATTATAAAATATCTCTTCTTGAGCTTGCAGACATATGGCCTCTCATTTTTTTTATTTGGCAACCTGAACCTTTCGACACGCCATTCACTACTCTTTTTCTTCTTCATTAATTTTTCTCTTAAATCTAATTACCTTTCTTTACCTTTTTTGGATCTCCCCAGCCTTCTTCCAAACCAGTCACCGACCGGTCCACATGCTCTAAAACAAGCTTTGCCTCCAAGAAAAAACCACAAATGAAATTGTGAGAAAATTTAATTTTTCCCAAGGACAAAAGAATAAAGTAT
>JANJGK010000020.1:42678032-42698032 GCA_039081455.1 Macrobrachium rosenbergii | reverse complement strand
CTCTCTCACTTCCTCTCCCTCTCACTCTCTCTTTCTCACTCTCTTCCTCTTTCTCTGTGATGTGACATTTTCTCGGTGAGACGTAATCGTTCATTATCTGGATAATCTACCCGATAATACGCGTCTTACATACAATTAGCGAATGAAATATAGCTAAAAGTGTTCGTGAACTATCGGTGATTAGCTTAATATCAGATTAGAGTGATAAACCGTCTAATAAGTTGTTTACGAGTGAATTAATAAAATCTGAAAATCATGGAGGAGTCAACCAACAGTGGCAAAAGGTGGAGAAACCTTGCATGCATCGGAGATATCCAATATGATGAATTGGCAGGAAGGGAACTTGGTTTGCTGATCGTGGAGATGAATTGCAACATCGACCAAAAAGATGTGAAAGCATTCACAGACATTTTGAAAGGATACGATCCTTTAAACTGGAGCAAATCTGTAGAAAATATAATGAAAATAATAGAAGGGATACCAATGAAAGTTCAAGATATCAAAAGAGTTATAAAGAAAATCTACAAAAATCAACACATTCCATCAAAGAAAATAAGTACGGTGGAATTAGTGAATATATTGATTGATGCAATAGGCAAACGGATGCCTAAAGCATGTAAACTATGTAGAGTGTGGTATAGCATTGTAAATCCACAAAACCTGATTAGGAAATGCTATGCTTGCCACGTACCGACACACCCTTCATGTGCTGAAGTTGAGCAAAATAGAAATAAGGACACAAAAATATTTTGCTCAACATGTCTAGTATGGATAGACAAGGTCATTAAATCAAGACTTAATGTACAGATTGTGGAGGATGAAGAAGATGAAGAAGATGAAGAAGAGGAAAATAGAAAAGAAGAAAATAAGACTGAAGAGAGAGAAAAGATTAATGAAAAACAAAGAACAGGATAATAGTATGGATGCAGAGAAACTCATAGATTCTACATATGAGGCAATACAGCAACATACATATGAAGAAATAAATCATGACATGATAAATCAAAATAAAATCCCAAAGAGATTGTACCCGGATCTCCATACTGATGGGAAAGAACAAGAAAAAAAGAAAAGAAAAGAAAGACACAGTATGCACCCTTTTGAAAAGAGGGAATTGCAGGTTTGGTGAAAGATGTTATTACAAACATCCCAAGATATGTCACAATTATGAGATCTATGGCAAATGTCATCCCTTTGTTGGCCGAGTTGGTTGAGCTTCAGACCGTCATTCGATGGGCCGGAGTTCGATTCCCGCCACCGGCTGATGAAGAGTTAGAGGAATTTATTTCTGGTGATAGAAATTCATTTCTCGCTATAATGTGGTTCGGATTCCACAATAAGCTGTAGGTCCCGTTGCTAAGTAACCAATTGGTTCTTAGCCACGTAAAATAAGTGTAATCCTTCGGGCCAGCCCTAGGAGAGCTGTTAATCAGCTCAGTGGTCTGGTAAAACTAAGCTATACTTACTTACTTATGGCAAATGTGCATATCTAGATGGCTATGAAGAGGAATGCAGCGATCTACATCCAAAAATATGTAGAAACTGGAAAGAAGGAAATGGATGTAGGTTTAATAAGAAATGTAGGTACATGCATCCTGTAGCCATGAAAAACCAAAATCAAAATCAAATACATATAAAAAATCAAGGTAAAAATGAAACAAATAAAGAAAAGAACAAAGATCATGTGATGAAGGCAAAAAGCAAGCCAACAACACATTATGAAATGTCAGCACCACGATATGAGCCATCAGCACCTAGATATAGCACAAGGAACAAGCAATGTATCTATGATGCTAGGGGATGGTACAGATATGGAGATAAGTGCAGGTTTATGCACAAAGTGAATAAATATGAAGCTGGAAGAACAAATATAATGGAAAAGTTGGATTTTTTAATGTACGAATTTCTGGAAATGAAAAAAAGATCAACATATCAGAACAGGAAAGAGACATGGGAAAATCCTTATTATTACCCATATTAGATAATGGAGACAATACGCAAACCATCATAGTGATGAACGCGCAAGGTTTAGTTTCGAGTAACTCAAAAAGAAAGATAGAGTTCTTAGAAGAACTAACCCAAAATGAAAAAAAAATTGAAATATTGAATATAAGTGAAACCTGGTATTCCCAAGAGACTGGTAATGATGAACAGATAAAGGGTTTCCAAACTTATAGATCAGATAGAAAAAATAGAAATCAAGGGGGAACCGCGATATATGGGAGAGATGCCAATCAAGGAAAAATCTGTGAGAAATATAGTAACACAGAATGTGAATTAATAGCGGTAGAATTTGAATCTGAAAAATTAGTGAACATTGTAATATATAGACCCCCTAATACTAAAGAGTTTGACATAATAATTGAAAAATTGGATGAAATATGTAGAAATCACAAGGACTGGACTATACTCCTAACTGGAGACTTTAACTTTCCTTTTGTAGAATGGAAAGAACGAATAGGAGACTGTGGTTGTATTGATGCATATAAAAAAGAGAACAATAGTAGTGCAGAAGATAAGAGGCAATTTGAAAAGCTTTTAGATATGCTACTAGAACATAACATTCAGCAAATAAATCAGCTACCAACAAGAAAGGATAATATTTTAGACCTAGTATTTGTGAATGAGGTGAACTATGTTAAAGAAATAATAGTATATAACACGAGTATTTCGGACCATAATGTCATAGAACTAACAGTCCGTTCCAGAACATACGAAAACAGAGAAAAGCAAGAGACGAAAAAATGGGAAGGATATGGAAAATACAATTTCTATAGTAAGAATATAAATTGGTCAAAAATAAATGAAGAATTAAACAAAGAATGGGAAAACATATTTGTAGGTGATGATATACAGGTAAATACCGATATATTATATAAAATATTAGGGGAAATAGTGGAAAAATATATACCGAAGAAAAAAAGTAATCATCAGTCATGAATTCCAAGACACAGAAGGATCTTGTTCCAGAAAATTAGAAAGTGGAAAAAAGCTCTTGCAAAAGAAAAGAATGCATGGAAAGTGATGGAACTAAAAAGTAAGATAGAAAATGCAGAACAAAATATTATACAATCAAAAGAAAATGAAAAATGGAACCTAGAAGAAATGACACTACAAAATATCAAGCAAAACCGTAAAATTTTTTATTCATATGCAAAAAAGATTAATAAAATAAGAGTAGAAATAGGCCCTCTAAGAATTGAAGGGCGATTAACGAATGAAAAAAAGGAAATATGTAACATATTAGCAGAAAGATATAAGAGTGAATTTACACCTAGAATTGACAATGAAGATAATGATACAGAAATAAGAGATGAAAATACTGAATACTTATCAGATATAGATATTACAGAAGCCGATATTGTGCAGGCTATTAATGAAATTAAAAATGGATCAGCAGCAGGACCAGATGGAGTACCTGCCATATTGTTAAAGAAAGTGGTTCATTCAATCGCAAAGCCGCTAGCAATATTATTAAGACAAAGTATAGATACAGGCAAGATTTATGATGAGCATAAATTAGCATATATTACTCCTACTTTCAAAAGTGGTTCAAGACTAGAGGCAAGTAATTATAGGCCTGTGAGTCTGACATCTCATATTATGAAAGTATATGAAAGGGTAATGAAAAAAAAATATAATGAAACATTTAATGAAAAATAGATTGTTCAATATAGGACAACATGGTTCTGTACCCGGAAAAAGTACACAAACCCAACTGTTAGTCCACCATGAAAGCATATATAAAAATATGATAAATGAAAAAGATACAGATGTGGTTTACCTAGACTTTGCAAAAGCTTTTGACAAGGTAGATCATAATATATTAGCGAAAAAAATTAGAAAACATAACATTGTTGACAAAGTAGGAAGATGGATAAAAGAATTTTTGCAAAACAGAAAACAGATAGTGATTGCAAACGATGAGAAATCGGATGAAGCTACGGTAATATCCGGTGTACCACAGGGTACGGTGTTAGCTGCATTGCTGTTTGTGATTATGATTGCAGACATAGACAGTAATGTTAAGGACTCAGTAGTAAGAAGTTTCGCAGATGACACAAGAATAAGTAGAGAAATTGCTTGTGATGAAGATAGGAACTCGCTACAAAGAGACCTAAACAAAATATATAAATGGGCAGAGATAAATAGGATGGTATTTAACTCTGATAAATTTGAATCAATGAACTATGGTGATAAAGTAGGAATGCTATATGCATATAAAGGACCTAATAATGAGACAATCACAAACAAGGAAGCAGTTAAAGACCTTGGTGTGATGTTGAATAGGAATATGTTATGCAATGATCAAATAGCAATTCTATTGGCAAAATGCAAAGCAAAAATGGAAATGTTGTTCCGGCACTTCAAAACAAGAAAAGCTGAACACATGATTATGCTTTATAAAACGTATGTACGTAGTCCACTTGAATATTGCAATATAATATGGTACCCACACTACCAAAAGGATATTGCACAAATAGAGAGTGTACAAAGGTCATTTACAGCTAGAATAGAAGAAGTTAAGGACCTTGACTACTGGGAAAGACTACAATTCTTAAATTTATATAGTCTTGAAAGGAGAAGAGAACGCTACATGGTAATTCAAGCATGGAAACAGATAGAAGGAATTACCGAAAACATCATGGAACTAAAATTATCAAAAAGAGCAAGCAGAGGTAGATTAATAGTGCCAAAAACTATACCAGGAAAATTAAGGAAAGCACACAGGACATTAATCCACCACGCACCAGCATCGATAATGCAGCGTCTATTCAATGCGCTACCAGCTCATCTGAGGAACATAACAGGAGTGAGCGTAGATGTGTTTAAGAATAAGCTCGACAAATATCTAAGATGCATCCCAGACCATCCAAGACTGGAAGATGCAAAATATACCGGAAGATGCGTTAGCAACTCTCTGGTAGACATCAAAGGCGCCTCACACTGAGGGACCTGGGGCAACCCGAACAAATTATAAGGTCTGTAAGGTAAGGTCTCTCTCTATCTCTCTCTTTCTCTCTCCAATCCTCCCTGCCTCTTTCCCTCTTACTTCTCCCTAACGCACCCTCTACTCTCTCTCTCTCTCTCTCTCTCTCTCTCTCTCTCTGTGTGTGTGTGTGTGTGTGTGTGTCCTTGGCCTACTCTTGTTTTTTATTTACATTAATGATACTGAGGTAGGCTTAACTAGCAGGATAGCCAAATTTACAGATGACACCAAACTAGGAGTAAATGCAGCATACCCAGATACACTGGAAAGTTTAAGAAATTATCTAAGGAAAATAGGAGAGTGGTCAAAAAGATGGCAAATGCCTTTTAACTTGGATAAGTGTAAAGTGTTACAAATAGGAACAAACAACCCTCATGCCAACTATATGCTGCTTGGGAATAGCATAAATAATGTAGAGCAAGAAGAGGACCTTGGAGTCATTATTACGAAGGATTGAAAATCCACAAAACAGTGCATAAAAGCTGAAAAGAAGGCACAAAAACTAGTGGGATAAATAAAGAGGCAGTTCAAATACAGTAACAATGAAACGGTGCTGCACTCCACATCCGTAGTTAGACCTCATCTTGAATATGCAGTACAGTTTTGGTTGCAAACACTAAGAAAGGACATAAATAGATTAGAATGGGTAAAAGCAAGAGCCACAAAGTTAATTCCATCCATCACGCACATAGGTTACCAAAGACGGCTAGAGAACCTGATCATGTATGGCTTAGAAACACTACGATTGCGAGGACAACTCATAGCAACAGTCCAAATACTGAAAGGCATAACAAAAGTAGACAGTAACCTCTTTACATTAAACGGAAACCAGTCAAGAAATAATGGATGGCAACTAGAATTGAAGAGATACAACACATCTCATTGTGGGAACTTCTTTACATATAAGATATGTGACACAGTAAACTGCCACCAGAAGTTGTCAACAGCAACAGTGTGGAACAGTTTAAAAGAAAGCTAGACAATATCATTGGAACACTGTGAATGAACAGTAAAACCTTCTCTTAGAGGTAAGTAAGCACGTGATGTCTCCTGGGATGGACTAAAAAGTCTTTGAGACATCCTAATCCTTGTAACTCCTTGTAACTCTCTCTCTCTCTCCAACCCTCCCTGTCCCTTTCCCTCTTTCTTATCCCGAACACCGCCTCTACTCACTCTCTCTCTCTCTCTCTCTCTCTCTCTCTCTCTCTCTCTCTCTCTCTCTCTCTCTCTCTCTCTCTCTCTCTCTCTCTCCAACACTCCTTGGATGTATTACCTCCATATTCTTTTCCAGATAGTAAGTCATATGTATACCGAAATTAGGTATGATAAATTCATATGTACGTATACCGAAATTAGATGTGATGAACTCGTAAAGTTACTAAGTCAACGGGAATAACCAGCCTGTTTCATGGGCTGAACCAGCTCGGTTTCAGGGAAGCCATTGCCCTCTCACCCCCTTTGGTGCCCTTTGGTGCTATTGATGTCTCACCCTCACAGTATTCTTTCCGAGACAGTAAGTCATATGTATACCAAGATTTTTTGAAATTGGTCAATGTGTTTCGGAGTTATGTTGGAATACACGCACACATACTGTACAGACATGCATCCATTCATATATATATATATATATATATATATATATATATATATATATATATATATATATATATATATATATATATATATATATATTATTAAGGTTTTAGTCTGACCTACTTACTGTATTCCTTGCTCAGGAATGCAACCCTGGGGTCTAGCTGGAGAACAGGGCACTTATTATGAAACCTTATCACTCTGACTGCAATTGCTAGGTCAGGTGAAACCATAAATAGAAAAAACAGTTGGGCTGAACGTCGTATTTCAGCAAGGAACTGTTGCAGATAAACACTTAGGTTCACTTTAAATGGAATGTATTTACAATTAAGCACGTCATCCAGAAGAATGGGGAATGATAGGCAGGTAAAGTAATGGTCTACCACATGGTTAAATATTTCAGCAATTGTTCTAATACTGAAGAATCTATGGGGAATCCTCTTGAAAGGGACAATGAAGCACTGATTGCAGTTGGAATGCCACTGCAAGAAGCACAAGACAAGCAGTTGTTTCCACAGCTATCGACACAATCTGCAATTAGAAAATGCAAGCGGTTACGTACAGAAATTATAACAACATCGAGCGAATCGAGGTTCCACATATGATGTCATGATATCTTGATTCCGGTGCGAGATGCTTACGTTAAAACTTCACATTGAACAAACTAAGTCACGACTTTATGAGAAATTGCGCGTCAGATAAGATAATGAAATTTAGTCAAAGATTAAAGTTACATGACTGTTTTAATAATGTCAAATCAGGGAAGTTACCTTACAACATAGCGATGGAAAGCCTCATCGAAAATGCACCAGGAATGGAGGGATGAGTTTACTGGGAATGCACAGGTAATGTGACTGGGTGGCCAAAAGATGGCCATGTGGGGTCAGCTTAATAAGAGCATGCAAGGGGATGTGTGTCAGGTCTGTCTCCAATAGGGTTCTGAGACTGAAGCCAGCTGCGCCTGGTTTTTATGCCCTCGGAGGATTATTTTCTTGCTCTTCTCAGAGGGCGTTGGGATCACCGGCGTCTGGCCTCAGGGGTCAAGATGGCGACTCATTCACATGTGTGATGATCTCCATTTTCTGTGTCAAGACCTTCCACATCCTGGTGACTTTTGGCAACCCCATGTTTGTTTGTTTCTATGGAGGGACTCAACTTTTCTGGCGGGTTTCGGCAGGCTTCCGTCCCCATTCACCTTTAGATGAAAAGAGGTATTTGAAGCAGTCAACAGGTTTTAGGAAAGATAAGAAGATGTACCAAAAAGGGAAGAACGGCGAGAAATCTATGTAAGGGCTAAGTTTCTCATGTCCTTCTTCAGTTAGTTATCAGTATGAAAAATATTACATTTACTTAATAAGACAGTTTGGAAGTTGGGTCTGCTTATAAAGTGGTTTCCCACGTTACAATATATATATATATATATATATATATATATATATATATATATATATATATATATATATATATATATATATATATATATATATATATATATATAAATAGAGATAAAATCCAGTCAAACTGGACAAGCATCCAATACTATATTCATTCATTTAAGTGAAAACTCTAACGGGATAAATTGGACTGAAAGTTCAGCGATTGCCAGATCGAAAGATTTCTCTTCAAGAAATCTATTGGAGTCCGCTATTATCCAGCTTATTTCCAGTTGTAATTTTAATCTTAGCCCTGGCAAGTATTATTTGGACCCCTGTATTAGAAAAATGTTCAAGAATGACCTAAAAGACAAAATCACTGACTTAATTACAAGGTAGCTACTTGATATATATTTTCTGTATATCCGTATGTTTAATATATATTTTTTTTTATTTGTAAAAATGTTCATCTTACAAAAAGTTATTATTGTTTACAAAAAAAATTAAATATTGTGTTGTAGGCTACTAAAAAATTTTTAGGTGGTCAGTCACGAACCTGTATAATCTTGAACGGTTGATCCTAATCCTTTGTAAAAACCTCTTAAATATTTAATCCTGTTTTGGCAGTTCTACTAATTCTTCAATTGTGTTGGATTCCAGGTACATATGTTTCCTTTATAATCCCCATCTGTCATTTATATGAGCTTTCTTTATAAACATACTTTTATATTTCTTCAGTCTGCTAAGTAAAGGACTAGTGTCGAAAGGCCTCGCAGCACTCCAGTGTTTCCGTTTCCTTCGTGGATTTTATCTTTATTTATATATTCATCATGTTCCATATTTTCGTGATTCAGTTATATATATATATATATATATATATATATATATATATATATATATATATATATATATATATATATATATATATATATATATATATATATATATATATATATATATATATATATGTATATATATATATGTATATATATATATATATATATATATATATATATATATATATATATATATATATATATATATATATATATATATATATATATATATTACACACACACACACACACACACACACATATATATATATATATATATATATATATATATATATATATATATATATATATATATATATATATAATGTAAATTTACGGAAAAATTTTTATATCTATTATAGCTTTATTGCACACGACCCACAACGACTAAAAAAACCCATAGAGGAATGCCATTCAAGGTGGTTATTTGACAACTATATGACTGCGAACATTACATCTTATATGTGGCGATTGTAGCTTCCATAGGCAAGTTAAATGGTGTATGATGAATAGCTATGATATCTCTTAAACATAAACAGAGATCTAAGAAAAATCTTCTGTACTAATGTTGAACTTATATTCTTTTGTAAGGTGGATAACTGCTGAGTCCAAAACCTTTTGTTTATTTAAAGTATTAGATCTTTTGCAAAGCCCATTTTGTGTTCAGTAAGTAGTGCATTTGATACTGGTCCTGTTCCATTAGATCGTTTATCTTGTTCAGTTATTTTCCTTTCAGGTGAATATAGAATGATTTGGAAAAGACTTACTGGATTATTTTTTAACCTATGCCATCTATATATTCATGATGGGGATGTGCAACTAGCACAAAAAACCTCCAAAATGTTTTAAACATCTTATATACATATGGAAGCTAATCTATTTTAGGCATTATTTATTTCTTTGTCTATAACTCTGCAAAAAAGACTTAGCAGATTATTCTAAATACTTGCCATGAATATCCTGAATGTGAAAGTTTACTCTTGTCCCCTGATTTTCTTTAGTTCCTCAGATAAATACCATGGACTAACATTTTTTTTTTACCATTCAAGAAAAATTCAACTTCTGAATTTAAAATTTCTTACCGAGTTATACCGAAAACAGATCTGACCATTCGTTGGTTTTCCATTTTTATTTCTTCTAATCAAGTGGGACGAAACACGAACTTTAAATTGTATATTCCTTCAGCTACTGCATGAGAACAGTTCTTTGGGTTATAGTTTCTGCTCAGAAACTGTGACTTTGTCTAATGTCTAGAAGCTTATGACAGAAAACAGGCTATGATTTGAAATTTTACAAATTACTGCAGTATAACAAGTTTTCTTGTTTATATTTATCAATTTATCAAAAGATATTGAAAATAATCGTTTCATGACTGATTTCAATATCATGACGTCACACTTTTTTCTGAATTTCGAATTTGGGATGCTTATCGAGGTAATTTCAACTTTTTTTTATGCCTTACAGCATATTTCTTATCTTCATAAAGACAGATATTAATAAAAAAAAACAAAAATAAAAAAAAAACAGTCTCCATGAGACATTCTTCAAATTCGGCACAAACTTCTCCATTTGAAAAGCAATCTCATTTTCGTTTTATCATGTATTTTCCTTTCCATGTATTGACAATCCCTCCCCCCACCTTCTCTCTCTCTCTCTCTCTCTCTCTCTCTCTCTCTCTCTCTCTCTCTCTCTCTCTCTCTCTCATATACATATGGTCGATTATCATCTACTTGCAATAAAACACAAAACACGATTATGCAGACTAAGCTCCCTTTTCATGCATTTATATACATACTTAATTTCCCTTTGGCTACAAGTGCAAAAATGAGATATTTTTACCGCCTAATAAAACGTCATAATGAAGAGAAATAGCATTTACAATTTCGGTGCGCCTAATTCAGAGAAGAGGACAATAAAGAAACTCGTTTGAAAGTGATGCAGTATATATGCAAAGCGAGTGTTGCCCATGAGAGCTGCAACACGTTTTGTTGCTTCAAGAGTTTAAGTGTCGCGTTCTCTTTGGGCGCTTGAAATTCGGGTAATGGCATTTCTTTTCAGTAAACACAATGGCTCTTGTAAAACTCTTTCAAAAGGATTGTTTAGAACAGGCCTCTCAGCGGAAAACTATACCATCGAATTTACATAGAAATGCAGTTTTCTTTTAGTTATTCCTAAGTTGATCTATCTCAATATCATTATATCACAGGATGAATTGAACAGGAATTACAAGTAAGATAACAAAAAGGGGTAAAAAACTGGAATACTATAATGAATAAATGAATAATGTTTGTTAAAATGAACTTCATAACAGTGAAAACAATAATTAAATTGGCATTTACTTTGCCCTTACAAAAAACGGCTACACATTCTCTAAATAAAAAAAAGAATGAAAACTTGATTTATTGGTACTACCATATCATTGATTTGTTAATAACGTTCTATATACTTCAGAACATTTAAATTTAAATCAGAGACAATCGTAATAAGAAACAGTCCTATTTATAACGAAGGCATGAATCATTTTAAGAATCTATGCAGGTGCAGCGTGTTATATGTGAGTTAAAATGGTAAAATCTTAGGAAACAATATTATAATATCAATATATCACAAATGGAGTATACATGACAAATAATGCGCTATAGAAAATGTTACGCAAACGATGTAATAATATTATTTATATAATGACAGATTACGCACACAGCCCTATGTGTGTGTGTGTGTGTGTGTGTGTATGTTCGTGCAAAAAAAGCATGAAAGTAAACCTATTCTAGTATGAGGTCCCGATCAGTCGCCGGTACCCTCAGGGCATCCTCGCTTCAGAACAGAAATCTAGGTGACGCACCCAGTACTCTCAAGAAACAGATCCAGCACTACCTGATTCAAGCGATCTTTTACGCATTTTTCAGAAGCTGCTTTATGCCACTGGTAGAACTGTAATTACTAACGTATGTCGGAGCACTGCAAGCTCTCCGACCACATGTATTTGAAATTTCTTCCTAATTTGTATATAGAATTATTAACCATTCTTCAGGTGTGAGAAAACACATCTGTTTTTTCCCTGATGTCAAATGCTACTTATACGCTCGCAAGAGTTCTTGACCTGCCAGAGATTTTGTGTCAATAAATCAGAATTTACCTTACTCGCCGCCTCGTTATAGGCCTACTACTATGTGTTTCAGGAAGTTTGAGTCATCGTTTTTGTGCTAATATCTTTCAAATTAATTCATGGATCGGTGTGTTACTTTGCAATAGTGTGTTTCACACCCTCCCCTAATTTTTGGTAATAAATTCAGTTTCCAAATTCAGCTTTTTTCAGGAACTTTACTCTTGAATTTGATGGGGTAGCTACCAAACTGATTAACGCTTTCGGACATACCATTTTGGTAACTACTGAACTTGTCCTGAGCATCTACTTATCGTAAATTCCTCACTACCAGTGCAACAGATAAAATCATTTTTTCACTAAAACACTTCAGTTAATGATATGAGCATGAAATTTGGTACACATGTTCTCCATAGGCCACTTTTTGAAAATTACTGAGTGTCAACTCAAAATTCCAAAATGGCTGCCGTTTTTCAAGATGGCCACTAGCCAAGGCTTTAACATGGGACTCATGTGCCTCTAGTCATGTTTTTATTCATTTGTTTTGGTTATACATATTTTAGGCAGAGTCACCAAGCAAAAGTAAAATACATTTCTGTTAAAGATTTCATATAGCATATATAAAGAAAGATGGCATCCAATATGGCAGTCAAAACCTTACATAATCACGTCTCAGGATTCAGTAGGCATGGAAAAATGTCTTCCTGTTCAATATAATAGTTTGCAAGTCTATATATAATTTAGGTGGTGGTTTTACCTTTAGTTTTAGTTTAAAAGAGTGAATGTCAGCGCATAACCAGGACACACTGGTGACTGCACTGCTGTGTAACTTAGCATGGAGCTCAGTGTCAGCTAATTTTGCTTTATTTATGCTGTACTTAGCTTTGCTTTAGTGTAGTTTAGTAGTTTAATGTCCCAAATTCTATCTAATGGCCCCATATTAATATGCTGGCAGAAAAAAAAAAAAAAAAAAAAAAAAAAAAAAATATATATATATATATATATATATATATATATATATATATATATATATATATATATATATACATATATATATATATATATATATATATATATATATATATATATATATATATATATATATATATATATATATATATATATATATATATATATATATATATATATTATATATATATACATATATATATATATATATATATATATATATATATATATATATATATATATATATATATATATATATATATATATATATATATATATATATATATATATATAGTTGGTAGATCTAGTTAGACAGCTGTGCCTGAATTGACAGGATGTGCCAGCGCGGGAGAGCCGAGCCAAGGGTAAGTGGGGCTCTACAAGGCTTGTTCATGTACTTACCTGGGTGGTGCACAGATCGCACGGGACTTAAATGGCACTGGACTGGGCTAGGTGTAGGGTGACCGAACCTAGTTGTATCCTGTACATTAATGTGCATTTCAGAATAAGGCAGTAAAAGGATAGCCCCTCGGCCTTAGTCAAGAGCTCATAATGGCAAGTGTAAATTCAATCACAGGCAAAAGGAAGACCGACTGGAGTAAATGTTGTCTTTGCCAGGAAGACAAGAAAAATAAAGGTCTAACTTCACCCTTGGCCTCTGTACATCATAATCCTGAACATGATGGGTGCGTAATGATTTCAACCAATGTGCCATTGTTCCAGGAGATTGGTGAAATGCCACTTACCTTTGACCCAGCAAGGCTGGATGAAGGCAGTGGCGAAACATGGGAAAATACCAGAAGAGCTGAAGGGTCATGTTTAATAATGCAAAACTTGATTATGCAAGAAAGCAAAGATCTATAGTTGAAGATAGTGAACCACAGGAAAAGCTTGCTAAACAGCATCGAATGAGTCATGACAATGAAGCATGCATTTTTTGTGAAAATGTGGCACCTGTATCAGATCTTCGACAAATAATGACCATGAATCCTAACAGGAGACCACATGAGTGCAATCACACATTTCATGATGGTAAATTATTGGCAAAACTAGGTGCTGGTGATGCAATTGCATTAGAGCTGAAATACCAATTTGTATGTCTCACTGGCCTTTACAATAGGGAGAGGTCCCATCTTAGAAATCTTGAGAAAGAACAATGTCAAAGTGAAGAACCAGATGCATATCCATTGGTTCTATCAGAGTTGGTTAATTATATCATTGAAACCAGCTTGAGTTCGGTTGGTCCTGCCATATTTCCTCTTCCAGACATATCCCTATTATACCAGCAGCACCTGGAACAATTAGGTATTCCCTCACCAACTGAAAATACAAGATTAAAGGAAAAATTGTTAGCAGAAATCCCTAAATTAGAAGCACACAAGAAAGGAAGAAGTGTGTTATTTGCCTTGCAGAAAGATGTAGCTTTAGCCCTATCTCAGGCATCTGACTACTCAGATACACGTGTGATTGCTAAAGCAGCAGACACTGAGGAAGCATATTCTGGATCATCAGTCCAGGTTTGAAAGCACCTTTGGTGAAGGATGCATCAATGATGCCATGCCTCAAAGTCTGCTCCAGTTCACTAATGTGGTTGAACATGGAGCAGACATAAAGTCACAGCTAAGGTTTGGCTCATCAAAGTCAGACCTGGCTATTGCTCACCTCCTGCAGTACAACTGCTTCTCAAAACAGAAGGAAGGAGCAAGTGCACATCGACACTCAAAAGATAGGGAAACTCCTTTTCCAGTGTTCATAGGCATGACTATCTATGCTAAAACCAGGAAGAGAAACCTAATAGAAATGCTTCATGATCATGGCATGAGCATTTCCTATGACAGGGTGCTGGAGATATCAGCCCGACTGGGAGATGCCACTGTCACCAAGTGTATGGAAGAGGGTGTAGTCTGTACACCTGTCTTGAGAAAGGGGTTGTTTACCACTGTGGTCATGGACAACATCGATCACAACCCTTCAGCAACTATGGCTACTACCTCTTTTCATGGGACCAGCATTTTGGTATTCCAGCACCCTGCCAAACACAGCCTGGGGAAAGAGTGTCAGCCAGTTCAGTTTGGGCCAGAGACAGTAAAATCCATACCTGAGCTATCTGACTCCTTCACAAATATCCCCCCTGTATCCTTCAAGTCCAAAAATGCTACAGGCTTGGGTTTACAAGCACAGATTTACAGCTTTGTGTAGCTGCAAATGTGAGGCAAAGTAAGTATATCTTAGTTTTACCAGACCACTGAGCTGATTACCAGCTCTCCTAGGGCTGGCCCGAAGGATAAGACTTATTTTACATGGCTAAGAACCAATTGGTTACTTAGCAACGGGACCTACAGCTTATTGTGGAATCCGAACCACATTATAGCGAGAAATGAATTTCTATCACCAGAAACAAATTCCTCTAACTCTTCATCAGCCGGCCGCGGGAATTGAACTCCGGCCCATCGAATGATAGTCCGAAGCTCAACTGACTCGGCTAACAAAGGGCTGCAAATGTGAGGCATAATCATAATGTGAGGTGTAGCTATAATGTTGCAAATGATGCTTCAGATACATCTGAATGAGAATTTCGTCACACTAAATGAAATGATCTTGCGTTCATTTCAGGCTTAAAAAAGACATTGAGACAGTGCTTGAACATAGATAAAATATCTTTTTATCATACTCTATTATATTCTTGTGCTTGTATACTTTTCAGTAGAATTATGGGTTCCCTTTCCAGGATGTAATATTGATAATAGTCCAATAGAAAGGCTAGAAACAGATTCTCCGGCCTCATAAATGAAGGTATAGATAAAAATTTCATGTCTCTATCTTTCTTAGTTGCAGAGTTATCAAGCAAAATGTTTCACGGCAACCATTTTGTACGCCATCTTTATCAAAATGGTAAATATAGTAGTAGAAGCTCTGGTGATATCTTCAATTAACTCTTCTACCCAGGAAGGCATTATCTGAACAATGATTGATGTGTTTATTTCAACAGTGATTTACTCAAAGTGTCAGAAATTGAAACAACTAGCGGCCATCTTGAAAAGTGGTGGTCATATTGAAAATTTGAGTGGACACCCAAATTTTTCAAAAGGGGGTTAAAATGAGCACTGGAGCCAAATTTCATGCTTGTATCACAAACTGAAGTATTTTTCTACTTATCTGCTGCACTCTACCCCCAACTTTCCTCTTCAACTCCACCATTCTTCTCCCTACTCTTCCTTGACGTCATGACACCCCGTAGCGTATGTTACTTTTTTCATGAATGAGATTGTTTTTATTTTGTTTGCATAATTTTGTGATGAAAATTTATTTCATGTTTATTCTAAATTCATTGTTCTACATATATAATAAAGAATAATGGGTTAAAATCACAGAAGTTTATAACCATTTGAAACAATGTACACAATATCATAGATGTATGTCAATTAATCAGTTTTATCTTTCCCTTATTCCCTTACAGATATGACCGTGAAATATAACCATAAGCAATATCTTACCTATTAGAGATTTATTCTTAATTTTTGGATAGCTTTCTCCCAGCTGTAAACTTCAAGAAGACGTATAGCAAATGCATTTGTGCATCCACGGGACATTTCAACATGTGAGCCATAACTCTGAACAGCGATGAGACAACCTCCTCCATAGTTACTGGATACACAAGTGATAAAACCGTCGTTTAACCTGATATATCATTTATCAGCTACAAAGATTCAGGAAACCCCTAAATTCTGTATAACCATGTAGGTCGTTAGCTCATTTCATCCTACATTGCTCAGTTGACAAATTGCAATACTAATATGTGCCTGAAAACATTCTACTACATAACAAATATTGCGAAGACAGGGAGAGAGAGAGAGAGAGAGAGAGAGAGAGAGAGAGAGAGAGAGAGAGAGAGAGAGAGAGAGAGAGAGAGAGAGATGAGTGGGGAATGAATGAAAAGACAGACGGGAAGTAAGGTTTTAAGAATGAGGAAGGGTCGGAGTTGGGAGGGATAAGTACCCCAAGAGTGCTTATCCGAATGAATTCGTAAATCTAGACTGGCTAGGTTTGGCTATGCCCTAAACTTCAGGAGTAAGGTGCCTTTAAAATCTGTCTTTGATAATGGAATTTTTTATCAAAAATTAGGAGAGGGTGTGAGAAACACTATTTCAAAGTACCATACCAATCAATCGATTGGTTTGAAAGATATTGGCAAAAACGATGACTCAAACTTTCTGAAATGCATAGTAGTGTACACTTGCTAAGGGAAACGGTGTATGGGTAATATATACATACATATATATATATATATATATATATATATATATATATATATATATATATATATATATATATATATATATATGTATATATATATATATATATATATATATATATATATATATATATATATATATATATATATATATATATATATATATATATATATATATATATATATATACATATATATATATTGTATATATATATATATATATATATATATATATATATATATATATATATATATATATATATATATATATATATATATATATATATATATATGTGTGTGTGTGTGTGTGTGTGTATATATATATATATGACCCCTCCGACTTGTATTGTCTGTAAACTACCCTATCATTCTTTATTCTTTATAAATGACCAAATCTTCTCAAACGACTCCAACATCTACACTTTCACCTGTGCAGGCCTATTTGCCCCTTCTTTTGGCATGTTACACTAAGTTTATTACATAATCAAGATATTTCATCATCTTCAATATTGTATGCCTTTTTTCCACATTAAAAAATCACACCTTAGCTCTAGAAAGGAGAGTCACTTCAATATTCTCTTCATACATTCCAACTTTGATTTATGTTGACACTAAGTCTCTTCATAAGTTTTTGCTACCACCCTGATGCATTTTCTGATTAAATATGCCTCGATTTACCTCCTTTCTGGACCTACCATCAAAAACTATATTTTAGTCTAGAAAGTCTATTAAAACTAACCCTTTCTAGCTGCCACCATCCAAGTTAACAGTTATTGCTTAATTTTTCTGTCTCCCATTTACCTTCAAGACATTTCTCTTTCTCCAGTTTACTCTTAATTCTCTCTTCTTGTAAATCCAGTCAAACTCTTCCAATCGTTTTTGCAGTTTCTCTTCACTAACCAAAATCAGTAAATATGTGCACAGTAAGAGAGGCTGGAAAATAAAAGGAAGTTCTGCTCATTTATAAACCTAGAGAAGGATTTTGACAGAATATCCAGGGAGGTAATGTTCCAGTGTTTAAGGAGAAGGAAAGCACCAAAAAAAAAGTTGGTTAGGATGGTAGAAATAGTGTAGAAAAGAACAGGGACAATAAAACCAGTGGCAAAAGCAGAATTTTAAAAGTCTGAGTTGGTTTACATCAAGGAACAACATATAACCCATTTCTTTTGTACTGGTTATAGATGCATTGAGTGAAGGGATTAGGAATGCAAATCAATTAGAATTGTTATATGCAGATAATCTGATGATAAGAGCAAAACCTGAAGAAGAATTGCAATGAAAGGTAAGATTGTGGCAGGAATTTCGTGAATTTCGGTTATGAATGTAGGTAAAACTGTGGGTGTTGTGTTCGCAAGCAGGTTGGCAATAAGTTATTGGTTCAAAACAAAAGAGGCATAGATTTAAGATATAAGAGAATTTAAAATATTAAAGATCTACTTTAATCCAGGACAGAAGGTGTGAAGATGAGGTTGAAAACAGGATAAAAGCATCTTGAGTGAAATGGGGGGAGTTGAAATGTACAGAATGAGGATAGAAACGCTAACTAAAGTGAAAATAATGATCTCTTTCACTCTAATCAGAATAGTGACGATGTAATGTTCAGAAATAGTCATTTAGAAGGAAGGGGAACAGAAGCTGTGGCAAACTGAAATGAGGATGTTAGGTTGGATTTTTAGTATGTCACTGCATGAGAGGCTGGAAGAGGAAGAAATTAGAACAAGTGCTGGAATGGTAAAGATTGCCGATAAGATAGCAGAGTCGAGATTAAGACGGCATGGACATGTGGTAAGGATGAGTAAGGAGGAAGCGGGTACAAGGTCAAGAAGGAAGCAGTGGGTTAGAAGGAATGATAATGTAGGGGAGCGTTTACAGAAGAAAGGTTTATCAAAGGGAGATACGTAGGAGAAAAATAGTTGGTGAAGATTCGTTAGTTTTTTTATATTGCTTTAATGTATGTGTAGTACTAGTCATAAGAGAGTTATCAGATTTAGACACTGTATCATGATGATTTTAATGACCAAAATCAAAATTAAATTGCTTCTATCCCCTTAACTAGGACAGGTCTTCATATCATGGTCACAGATAGGAATACAGACACGAGTGCAGTGCCATGCTGAGACTTACGTAGTTGTATGTTAAAACTATCATCTTAAGATTTTTTATCCTCCCCCTTTTATTATAATATTTTGAACACTCCAACCTCTCGTACTTTCGAATGTTTTGTTTATGTATTCGCAAAAAGTATGCATTAATATTAGGCGTATTCTCAATCACTTAGAATTAAATTTACTGGAGGCATCGGGCACATGGTTAGGATGAAATTAATCGTGGTTTATCGGAGCCATAAAAAAAAAAGTATACCTTAGTTTAACCAGACCACTGAGCTAATTTACAGCTCTCCTAGGGCTGGCCCGAAGGATTAGACTTATTTTACGTGGCTAAGAACCAATTGGTTACCTAACAACGGGACCTACGGCTTATTGTGGGATCCGAACCGCATTATAGCGAGAAATTAATTTCTACCACCAGAAATAAATTCCTCTAATTCTTCACTGACCGGCCGGAGATTCGAACGCCGGCCCTGCAGAGTGATAGCCGAGAACGATATCGACCAGTCCAGCGAAGAACTATCGGAACCATCAGAGGTGTCTTGGGAAGAAATGCTTCCTTTTAATTTCGTTTCCAATTTAAAGCTTAAGAATGCTGCCAAGGCACGTCTCGTAAATCTTTAAATATAGGATCCATCTTCACTTCAATTTTTACTGTGAATTCTTGCTTTTGTTTCTATTTCATGTATTCTGTTCAGTTCCTTATTTTATTTTTTCGTTTTTAAAAATACACTAAAAAAAAAAAAAAGACTTTTTCAATCAGTTTGCAAACTTGAT
>JANJGK010000020.1:42670532-42673032 GCA_039081455.1 Macrobrachium rosenbergii | reverse complement strand
AGGCCTATCTTATACTCAGTCGCTTTATTGTGGTTATTCTTCTTTTTCTTTTTGTTGTTATGGTGCTTGTACTAGAATATTCTCCTAAAAACACACACACACACACACACACACACACACACAGAAATTACTGACTCCTATGTATCCTTTTGTTCACCAGGGTAATCTGCACGAATGCCCCCAAAAGCAAATGAATATCATGGGCTACTCGCAGACTGGTTTGGATTATCTCATACATAACTTTTTCAGCATCATTTATTTTTTCCTTATTTCGTTGAGTATCTTACGATACCTTCCTACCATAGCCTTCATTTTCATAGAAATGCTACAGCAGCCTTATATTTACTACCACAGTAATATAATTTGTTATCCCATTTGTAAATATATATTCAGTATAGTTCATTGAGAGCAGTTTGATAGTTGTGTGTAAGGCTGAGACAGTCCTATGATTGATCTGTGTGTGCCATCGGCTTCGTGCCAAAAGTTTTACTTTTATTCTCTGTGGTATAGGTGGCGTTACAATTAATATGGCCATCCACGCATGCATGTGCATGTGCACTTGCTTATACGTGTACATTCCACTTTATTTTATACATTACATATCGTGGAGTTGAAACTACTATATTAATTCAAAGTTACTCTATTTCCAACAGATAACGGAAGAAAACTATTTGCGATAAGATATTGACGTGTAGGCCCATGTCTTGCCATTGTCTCAAAATATAAGAATTTAATGTGTAGTCCTATGACCTGTCATTGCCTCAGTACATAAGAAATTTACGTGTAGGTTTATGACCTGTCATTGCATCAAAATATAAGAATTTGATGTGTACTCCTATAACCTGTCATTGCCTCCAAATATAAGATATTGACGTGTAGGCCTAATCTCTCAATGGTATTAAAATTTTACATGGCTGCTTAAGTCTATGCTTCATTTCAATTAATGTGGTCTATGTGGGATCGCTTATGTGGGCCAACACCAATTTAAAGAAAAAAAAAAAAAAAGCAAGGTGCTTGTGTATCTAATCTGTGGTGCCACGATTCATGCACGAAACTCAACATGACCGAACGGAGTCAAATCCGTACTGGTAATCATTTGGACTCTTAACTAGTGTGACGTCATTCCCCCCTCGAGAGATAGACAATCACTGGCGTGCAGTGGGCGGGGCTTAGCTGCAAAGAGCGGTGGACTCTGCTATAGTTATCGTTTATTCATATCGTCTAATGCACAGGATAATAGGCTGTGCGGCTAGTGTTTAATGCAATTCTTGATTTTCTTGGCTGTTTCTACTATTTACAATTTAGATTAATAAAATGTACTTGAGTTTATTTCTTGAAAATATTTCTTCTTTATTATGAACTATTTTCTGTTTTGATGCAAGGAATCCTATTGTAGCTAGGAGAAATTGCAATAGCTTTTAATAAAAATATATATCCACTTACAATTCATAGAATACGTTCGGGATACATTGTTCAATTTGTATTGAAAATTTTCAAGTTTCGGTTCATAAGATAAAAATGTACTTGAGATAGATTTCCTTATTTGTCAGAAAATATGCATTGATTCGGCTCATTAAATGTACGTGTTTGTGGGAAGTACTACTTAATATACTGTCAAAAAAATTCCTTTTTTCGATTTGTAATTTTTTTTTTTTTTTAATTATTGGAAATATTCCTTTACTTAAGATTAAAGTATTCATAGCCGTAAATCATAGATTATTTAAATTTAAGAAAAATATTGCTTAATTTATGTCTAATTTGCTTTATATGAGAGAGAGAGAGAGAGAGAGAGAGAGAGAGAGAGAGAGAGAGAGAGAGAGAGAGAGAGAGAGAGAGAGAGAGAGAGAGCTGGGATGGGGTAAGAAAACCCCTTCCCCAGCTCCCTATTTTATTTTTATCTTAAACTTTAAGAACTACTCTCAAGAACCAAAAAGTATTTTGACCAGAGAAGATTTTGGAAAAACTTTGTCCAAACTTTGTTTATTATCAAGTCAATATAAAGCCGAAGTGTTTGTCTTTTATGAAAACAGTTTATTAAATTCCATCCAGGCACATTCCCTTTTTTATCTTATATGTTTCTGCGTTCACTTAGCAGCTCAATTCTAATTTATTCTTTACTTCTTCTTTAATTAGACGATGAATTTATTGATGGTTATGAAATACCTACGCGGAAGTGGTTAAAATATAGTAAAAGGGATGATCAGAGTATCTTGAGATAGTTTCGTCTTGTGGATAGAAAGGGCGGTTTGACAGGAAAAAAAAAAGACTGTCTAATTGGCAGTGTTATGGGAGGGGGGATTGGAAAAAATAGAGGGTGATGGATTCATCTGTAATGTTTTAGCAATTTAATGAACAACAGGATTATTAATTCCACTGAGGGGTGGGGATATTTTCCAGTTTCATGTTAGTTACTTTATTATAGCAGCATTACGCAAAAAAAGTAACAAGTAGAATTTCTTTATTTAGATATGACCAAAGGAGGGTCTCGTTACCAGCACCA
>JANJGK010000020.1:42635532-42668032 GCA_039081455.1 Macrobrachium rosenbergii | reverse complement strand
GTTTCCCCTTCGCGTCTTCTCTCAGTATTTCCAATCGCCCTCCAGGAATTTATAGTATTTTTCCACTTTCTTGTGAGATCATCGGGAACAGAAAGAAAATCAGATAATGTTTGATCTCTTCACGTGACTAAACTGGGGTTTTGCTTCACTTCACCCTTCTCTATTAAATCTTTTCCTATCGCTCTGCTTTCAGTTTTTTCTTTCTTTCTTTCTTTCTGTTCGGAATTCTTTGTGAGATACGTGACCAAACTGGCAACACAAATCAATATTTAGCCCAGCACTTAAATAGGAAATAAAAAAGATGTACCAGTGGTGAATGAGAATGGAGAGAGCTTTGTTGAAATTTTTTATGTAAAGAGACCTAGGTGTTCGTAGTACAAAGGGAAAAAATTCATATTCATTCTTGGGAAACAGAAAACGGTGAGAAATGAGCTTAAAAGATGAATTGTATGTACAGAATAGAGATTTACGTAGCAAGGGAACGCCTGGAGGTTCACGTAATTTTTTTAAGCTAAAATTTAAATAGTTGAAAATAAAGTATCAATAAAGGTGATTATGACATGTGTGTTTCATAATAAAATATGCGAACAACTGAGAATAAGCCACTGAGTATAATTATGAGTCTTACGTAAAATTCCAGAATGGGGTCATGGAATCAGCCAGGAATGGTTATGGGTATAGACTGGTAAAGGAGGAAATAAAAGCATTAAATGTACGGATGATGAAGTGAAAAGTCTGATGAAAGAATAAAAACTTTATTTGAGGTGAAATTGCATTACAAATTAGAGGCATCAGCTGACGTATGAAAGATGATGGATAAGCAGTGAAGAAGAAAATTAGTGGGGAAAAGCAAATGCTTAAAATTATGGGGGAATGGATATGAACATGTAATATTTGGAGAAGACGAAATTGTTCTACAAAGACAGAAATGCACAGAGTAAAGTAATGACTGAGTGGATGTCAGAACAAATTACACCAGATCAGGAATTCTATCTGCAATAAGTGCGGCCTAAGTTAAGTTAAGTATATCTTAGTTTAACCAGACCACTGAGCTGATTAACAGTTCTCCTAGGGCTGGGCCCGAAGGATTAGGTTTATTTTACGTGGCTAAGAACCAACTGGTTACCTAGTAACGGGACCTACAGCTTATTGTGGAATCCGAACCACATTATAGCGAGAAATGAATTTCTATCACCAGAAATAAATTCCTCTTATTCTTCATTGGCCGGTCGGAGATTCGAACTCGCGGCCAGCAGAGTGCTAGCTGAGAACGGAACTCACTCACCCAACGAGGAACGAAGTGCGGCCCAGGTCAATGGAGTGAGTGATGTGAAGATTTCCAGAATGTGGAAGATGGAAGAGAGGCAAGGCCAAAAGACAGAAGCTTGGAAGTAAAGTAGTTGATGTAAGTTGTGAATGCTCGTGTACACGACTCTTGAGGATGCAAGGATGACAACTAAGAGTGAAAACTGGAATGACACTAAGAGTTCATGGGATTGCAAGTGGATATACTGGTGTACAAAAGTGAAGGGGAGGTTGAATGGTTAACCAGGAAGTGTGAGGTTAAAAATCTAATAGGATAAGTGAAAGCAAGGCAGAATACGAAAGGCTGAATAAGGGAAGAGCCTTGGAAAAAAACAATTAAGGTTTAGACAAGTACATATATATCTAGAAAAACCATGTGATAGAATTTACAGAGATGTGATGTTAAGATTATTAAGAATGTAAGGTATAGAAGAGATGGCAGTATAATTAAAGTAAAAAGTGTGTTAGAGTACGCATATGGGAAACTGACTGGTTTAATGTAAAAATGGGAATTTTTTTCGGAAGCTAAATATCTTTATGGATAAAGAACTGACAGTTCTAGCAATGCTGGATGATGTTATCATGCATGTTTCTCTCTTGGTGTACGTTATTCCTAAGGCATAGAGAACAGAGTCAAACTTGCGGGGTAACTAAATGGATCATTAACGAAATGTGAAATAGCTGATATTTGTGTGTGATACAGTACCCGTAAGTATATTGAAGAGAAGCTGCATAAACTGGTTTAAGACTTTGAAAGTGTTACAGGGAGGTCGGAGTTGAAATTAAACGTAAACAGGAATAAGAGTCTTTGGGTACGTGTCTGCCAGGAAAATGGAACTGCAAATTCACATATGGGTGATGGAAGATTGACGGTGTTGATTTATTTAGGTATTTTGGAGCAAATGTGATTGTAACGGTAGAGTGAGAAAATAGGCGAGTCAAAGAATAGGCGAAACGAGGATGGTACCAAGGTATATGCAAAAGATGCGAATGAGAAATGGAGTGTCTAAGGAAGCCATGTATACAATTATTAAGAGAATTCTTAACACAACTATCCTTAAAAGAGATGAGGTGTGGATGTTAAAAGAGAGTAAAAAAAAAAAAAAAAAAAAGTTGAATCTCTTAAGACGAATTGCATTAGTGGTAACTTCGGTGTTCGGAATAATGAAAAGGTCAGAAATGTCGAGATGCAAAGAACTGGTGGACGTTTGGTGTGGGTAATGTTATGGCCCAGTGTTTAGAGATGGTCCTCGCATGAACAGAGAATGAACGAAAGTAGGTAGTGGAAAGAGTATCTCGCTTTTCCTTTGGATCCATTTCAAGTCAGATGAAATTTTCTTACAAACATACATATATAAAAAATAAAAATAAATAAATAAACATATATATATATATATATATATATATATATATATATATATATATATATATATATATATATATGTGTGTGTGTGTGTGTGTGTGTGTGTGTGTGTGTGTGTGTGTGTTTGTGTGTGTGTGTGTGTGTGTGTGTGAGTGTACCAAAAAATACATTCAATAAGTGTTAAAAAGAATCCATTCAATGATTGTTAAAGATCCAGACACCTGGAAAAGGCTCACTAAGATGAGCGACTTCAAGCAGGGATTGAGCAAATACGTGTGTGTATATGTATGAGATCGAAAATTTATCTAACAACGATATATATTTCATAAAATTTTCACCACTGTTGAAATCACTACAAATGAGAACACAGTTAATATAGCATAATTCCTTTCCCACTAGTATATAATGCCTGTCTTACAGCCTCTAGTCCAAGGTAATGCATAAAGTAGTAACTTATTATTAAATACCTCTGATCAATAGAGTAGGATGAAATTTGTCCATAAGAGAACTACCTAATCACACAACCGTATGAATTCCAACCTTCATTTCAGAGCTAGCGTTCATCGGACTAAACTGAACCATGAATAATGAAGCTGAATTAAAGTTTCAGAGAGGTAAACGGTCAGGCTGCGATAGAGCAGGTACCTCTGGCCAAACATTTCCCGTTTTCGGGTGACCTCAATAGATTTTACAGGATGGTTGCACGTGTCAGGTAAGATTTAATATGTTCGTCGTAGAAAGTTACCACTTTTTGGGGAAGAGAGACAGACAGACAGAGGGACAGAGACAGAGAGACTGACGTTGGATGTGGCTAGATAAAAGATATTTAATCTTATTGGAAAATGAATGTAATGAAATATGCATAGGCTGAGATTGTCACCCACACCATTATATATATATATATATATATATATATATATATATATATATATATATATATATATATATATATATATATATGTGTGTGTGTATATATATATATATTATATATATATATTGTGTGTGTGTATGTTGATATATGTGTTGGAGAGCGTTGCAATACTTTTTTAGTGAGTTTTCAAAGGTTACATATATACAGATGAAGCAATTCTAACTGGACAACATTTTACGAAATATTATTAAAGGACCAGCAATCTATATACATTTAATTAGATATCTGTATATTCTCCTGTAACAAAAGAAATTAGATATTGGTGGATATCGAGCAATCAGTGGTCTATATACATACTAATAAATCATTCTGCATATTCTTTGTAACAAAGAGAGATAAAATGTTGATTCTGTAAAACAATCATTAATTCATGTGTATACGAATAATTCTAATTATTCTAGTTTAACAAGCTCACCTGCATACACACACACATAATATGTGTGTGTATATATATATATATATATATATATATATATATATATATATATATATATATATATATATATATATATATATATATATATATATCACTATTAGTAGTTATTTAGCCTACTTATTAATAAGCATTTTTAATGGCAAGCAAGAATAGCATCAATATGAAAAAAGTATCCCATTCGTTTAGTACTCTGCTGTTTGTTTAACATGCCTAGGTAATTTGATATTAACGGGAACATTAAGTAGCGAAAGTTTTGGAAGCATTTCAAGTGTTCATTCCCCGCCACTCTCAACGACGTCAGAGAAGGATACTAGTAGGTGAAGTCATTTCTTTCTATTCTAAAGGTTTGGGACGATACTTAAAGGCAATTGTCAATTAGGGATCACCATAAGAAAGTAATTCCTTTTTTTGGATTAAAATTGCTTTTAAAGGAAGGATAAAACAATCAAAATACCAGCCGAGTTAATAAGCACAGTCACAGTTTGCTTAGCCAAGATTCGTTTCCTTGTTACCATTCATAGAGGCTATTTTTTCCTAGTCATGGCGATTCGATGACTTTTGCCATATAGAAATTATTTGTGCGTTTTCGAAATAATCTTGCACTTACAATAAGGTTTTCAATGTACAGCAACTTACCAAATGAGTAGGTTGAAGGTATAGCCTAGGCTACCAAACTTCATTGTCTTGCTATTACCTACCTATGAGATGCATCTTTTGATGAAAAACATGAAAGAAACTTGGATTTGTCCCATATTATAGAATATATATACATCTATTTCACTTCGAATTGAAAAATAACATTTATTTTCGACGGTTTGCTTAGGTCCTCGTGAAATGCTCTCACCAAGGGTGACATTTCGGAATGTCGTTCAGAAACCACTTTTGGTAAAATGCATTTTGTTAAAATACTCTAACGCTGTCTCTACCTGGCTAATACTGAAACATTGATGGCATAGTCAGTATCGTACATTCCTGCCTGTAACAAAGAATTCCTAATGATTTACAAAATACATCAGGTGCCCTTTAGCATCACATAACATATTCAAAAGACGAGACATAATAAAATACTTTAAATATAAGTTATTCTAATAAGACACTTATTTAACCGAGTAGCGTAAAATCATGAGCACATGAAATGCAGAGTGTTTTGCTTATCTTAGAAATGTTATTAAATTTTCCCTTGAAGAATTATTATGCCTATTTCTACAATCATAAGCTGCACAACGTGTCATTATGAAAATAATGAACGAAATAAATGGCAGGACACAATAAGCGCCTGTTTAACTTTCGTGGTTGCCGGGGTTTCACGATGGCTGCAAGGCACCGCGGCTGCAAGCAGCGCTGCCCTAGTGGCGGCACACCAAACTACATATCGCTAGTATACAGATAACATCTCCAGTTATAACGGGCTCCCTATGAGTTGCCTATTTCATCCGGGTTTTTTGTTTTATTATAATATTAGCAATGTTACTAAAATAAGAGGTGTTTCCATTATACATCCACGAATATCAATATTTGCAAGAGTATAATTTTAGCCTTTGTAACAGTTTACGGCAAATGTTGTTTCCATAGTATTATGAATAAAACTTTTCATGACTGGTTCTGTGCGGAATAACTTATTCTTTTCATATTGTGTCATTCTTATAACCTTGTCCTTTCTGGATCTCTAGGCCAAACAAACACTTGATTCGAAATTATTATTATAGCCTACATATTTTTAGTACTCTGAAACGAAGAAAATTACTTACATTAGGTCTAAGGTACATAGGCAACTCTCTCTCTCTCTCTCTCTCTCTCTCTCTCTCTCTCTCTCTCTCTCTCTCTCTCTCTCAGTATTTTCTTTGTGAATGGTTTGTATGTCGACTAGAAGCTTACCATCCATCTTGATCACAACGTCAGTTGTTAGCCGGTTTAAGCAGGACAGGTCAATGCTCCGTGGATCTCAGAGAACATTAGTCCTTATGCAAAAGCGTAGCGCACTTCTCTCTTTGCTTTGTATCTAACTACATAAGGATTATTTTGTTGATGTTAAGCTGCCAAGCATTGTCAGTTATCGAAACATTACCTTTGTGCTAGTTGATGATCGATGACCTGAGAGATGAGGCGCATGCGCATTCGTCTTTTATCCATCTCGTATACGCGAGTCGGTTGACCTCCCGGAGTGTCCATGTATGGCATACATTATAAGTAAGAGACGAGGGTATGAACACTTTTTCCCTAATCTGTTGCGGCAGTCATTATGGAATATAAATTTCTCTCTTCTTTTTACCATTACCAAAACAATAATTGCGTATTATGATAGTAATCATGCTTAATGTTTTAATCCAAACTTCAGTACCCTCACTGACTTTCATCCCAGTGATCTAATGTGAGTTTTTCAAAATGTTCCGTACATCTCAATTGAAGTGAATATTTTCTCGCCATTCTTTTACGTAGTAATAACTGTATGATTAATAGCGATATTTTATTTAGAAAACGCATTTCCTATTGTATAACAAAGGATGAATCAAATCAAAAAGTACTGGGAGAGTACTGCGATATATTTTTGAGAAGAAACCAGAGAGCTACCCAGCCAACTTTTCACTGCGATGTTTTCATCAGTTTCATTATTTACGCCGCAAAATCAGGAAAACTTTGTAATTAAAGCTGCATGATTTTAACATGGTAGGTAAACCTACCCGCCTCATATTACTGCGCTCATTCTTCATTATGGGGATTAGAGTGATAATATATCGCTGGCGATAATCGCCTGATTATGCAGTTGTATTTTATTTGATTAAGGAACATTATCTGGGTATGGTATCAGGTGTATTTATGAACTGCTTTGTTTGTATACTTGTTTTACGACATAGTAATTAAGTAATTCATGAGTAAGGGATTTGAAATTGTAGACTGCACTTTGTTATCACGGTAACAAAACTGCTATGAGCTAAAAGTTTTCGGATTTCACCTAGGTGCGACTCTCCCATTTGATTGAATGTGCGTTAAGCATTCTCTGGATTATACGAATTATGACCAGAAAGATTTTAAATGATTTTCGGACGAGATACATACTACATTAGTTAATATAGAACACGTTGCGTACTTCACAAATATTTTGTTAATCTTACTTAATATTTTGTTAGCTTCTTTTCCGCTTTAAACAGATAAAGCTAGTATGGATATATTTTTAGCAGGGAAAATTTTTTAAGACAAATCAGTTAAAAGAAATTTGGAGAGCAAATGAGGTATTTTACGGAAATTCAGTTGTGCACAACAGTGACTTCATCAGCTGAAACACATTATGCCACAGACAGAGCTGTTTTACTATCTATCATTCATTTCCATCAGGGGAGTTGAAACTTTCAGTACATCTAAGTTTCATTCAAACTTGAGCAGTGGCTGTATTTCTAAAACCGACTCAAGAAAGAATAATAAATTCAATTCCCAATCGTTAATGGTATGGTTGTTACAGGAATAACTGTTGTGCGTTTTAGTTTTCTGTAAAAGAAAACTATTGCGGGGCTTTGTCTGTCCGTCCGCACTTTTTCTGTCCGCCCTCAGATCTTAAAAACCACTGAGGCTAAAGGGCTGAAAATTGGTATGTTGATCATCCACCCTCCAATCATCAAACTTACCAAATTGCAGCCCGCTAGCGTCAGTAGCTTTCATTTTATTTAAGGTTAAAGTTAGCCATGATCTTCCGTCTGGCACCGCTATAGGTGCGAACAACACAGACCACCACCGGGTCGTAACTGAAAGTTTCATGGGCTGCGGCTGAGTGTTTCATGGGCCGTGGCTGAGAGTTACATACAGCATTATGCATATGCTGTACAGAAAAGTCGATTGTGCCGAAGACACTTTTGTGCATTTTTTACTTTTTTTTTTTTTTTTTTTTTTTTTTTTTTTTTTTTTTCAGAACCGAAAAGTATGACATATAAAATAAGAGCCCTCGGTCGCCTCAGGGAAAGGCCACAAAACAGAGAAAGAAACGAGGGTCTGTCGCCGAATGCCACAGCGGCTATGATTCTGCTGCGCATGGTTTACTGCCAACTTTACCAATTTTTCTTCATTTACATTTCTGTCTGGAAGAATTTCATAAACTGCGTGAAAACGAGAATAAGAATTTATTATTATTATTATTATTATTATTATTATTATTATTATTATTATTATTATTATTATTATTATTATTGTTGTTCTACGGGATCTGTGCCCTCTCATGAAACTCCTCAAAATTCTATGGTGAGTTCTAGGAAAAATGAATGATAATGGTAATTTTTTAATGAATGAACATTTTGCTTATTAGGATATCAAAACCAAAACAACTTATACCTAATACATACATGCACACACATATATCCTTAAGCATATGTGTAAATCAGATACTTGTTCTTGATTAGCACAGTATTTTTCCTGAACCACGGAATTGTCAAGGTAATTTGAATGTTGCAATGAATTTCAAGTTGATATAATTTCTTAATTTTGCATCAGTGCTACATTAGCCTTAATAAGTTATTTTTCGCCTTGAACTCTAGCTAGCTTAAAAAAAAGCATTTTCTAAAAATAAACTGAGTTTTTGAGAGGCTTATGGTGGTAGAAGCGAGATTTATAAACCAGAAAAAAATTCAAGTTATCATGAAGACAAAGTTACTAAATTATTATAATTATATTATTAGCTTAAATGCCAGTGAACCGGGCGAATTCAATTTTTATTACTAAGAACTGCATACGTATAAATAAACAACGGAAATTACCTGTTTTGTATAACAATAATATTTTTTTTTAAATCGAATGAGTTTAAAGTCAACTGAAAACGATGATCGGCATTAATAAAATTTGCCCATTATTTTTCATCTTTATACAGTTCCTTCTCCAGCCTTAGTGTAATTTGTTCGGATGTTACAACGATAGGAAAGTTAAATCAATCGGTCAACAAAGCAGTTTAGATGATTTCATCCATGACACTGCAACGGAACAACAATTGCATTTGAGCAAATTTTAACATTATTTCCACGAGGATATGTAAATACCTCAGAAGTCTGCAAGCTCAAAAATGTGCGAGTTGAGCCTACCACAGCAAGCATCTGTCTTCACCCCTGTTCATAGGTGACCCAGCAGGACAGTTCCAGACACGACTGAAATCCTCGTCGTTGGAAAGAGGTCCTATGACCCTAAACCTGGCTGGGGAATGGGCATCCAGTGCCAGCTGTTCAAGCATCATAGCAGCACTTGAATGCACGCACCAGGTCTGCAAAGAAAGGGTTAAGTTGAAACCGAGATGCGAATAGATTTTATTTGGCTTGGGAGTTTTCAAGACTGTTCATAATAGCTATTAATACTGAATTAATTATGATAAAAACAGATCCATTTAACGGAAATTGTAATGCTCTTTGACTTTATTAATTGAATTTCTATTAAATGCTCTTTCCTGTAAGACTAATCAGCCAAATTGGATTTTATGTCGCAAAAGGTAGAATGTCTAACTCTGAATGCAATAATCAGCCGTATAAAATTCAGTCGCGATGCCTAAATATGAATTACAAATAAATCAAGAAGTACCGTGAGAAATTCCCTGTCAGTTATAAGTCATCCATCCAATTACATGTCTTTAGAGACGAACATAAGTAAAAGAAAATGATTGGCTTTTATAAAAAAAAAAAATACTTAGATTAGAACAATAATCAAAGAATTAGGCCAAGTTCCCCGTTCATCTCTGTATCGTTAATTATGCTTTTAAAACAGGCGCTATAGTCAAATAATGGCTTTTAAGTTTCATCAGACTCTCTGTTACCTAACAGAATCATGTTGCAAATGAAAGTAAACCTTTCTTGTCGGAAATTGCAAAGCATTTACTTGATTTAAGACAAAAAAAGAAGGTGATTTTGCTTTTAGACAATTAATATTGATATACTAATATTAATATATATTAGTATATTAATATTAATATATTAGACAATTAATATTTACACTTGCTATTCTAACGGTTACTCAATCTGAAATTGATCATATTTAATATAATTCTCTTTGTATAGCAATCGAAGTATAAATATGGAATTAAAAGACTACTAGCAAGAGAGGCCAACAATATTAAAGGTTTTTGAAATTAAAATATTCCGAACAATTCTATGCTACTGCATATTCCATGCTCACGTAAGCAAATCCCAGATAGAAGGTCTGCTCTGGAGTGTACCCTTCCAGACCAGGCAACTTAGGCTCCTCCCCGTGGCGGTCGACGTACAGCTGATAGGCTCTGAAGGCTTCCCGAATTCCACCGTTGTCGGCTATATTTTCGGGTAATGTCCTTAATCCATTTACCTAATTGCAGTTAGGTCAAAGAATAATGCATTAACATTACTCCATATTGGCATCAGATTTTATTTTATTTTTATTTTTTTTTATCTTGAGGAAGGCATGCACAAACTAGGTAACAATTTGAATGGAATGGCAATACCAGAAGGTTTACTCCTGTTTTCAAGTATTTAAAGAAATTTCTGTATGACAATAATTCTCTGATATATTACCCTGAATCTTAAATATAATGAAATTTCATAATACTGAAAATAGACATTCTTACAGCAAAACATGCTTGTACAATTCTAGATTATACGGAATTATTCCAATGACCTAACCGTCTTTTCTTGGTTTGGTAGCAAAATAGGTCAAACTAACCTAAGTTAAAGTGACTTCATTCCCTCGTAAATCTAACACCTTTGTAATACATATTTGGCCAGACACGATTAACAGTAATCTATTCCAAGATCTTACCGAGACATTTAACCCGACGTCAATCACTTCAGGAGGATAGAACTGACTATACTGATCAACGAAGCACATTGCTCGTTCGTTGTAAGCCTGGATGGTTTCGTTACTCCACCACTCAGCCAGGTTCCCATCTTTGTCATAGAGTCGACCTGTAGAGAGCTTACGTTAATTTACCAGGTTCAGATAAAGATAAATAAATAGGTAAGTGAATAGATAAATAAATAAATAAATAAATAAATAAATAAATAAATAAATAAATAAATAAATAAATAAATGAGTTTCATTTTGGTCAACATAAAATATTAGTGGAAACTGCTATTGAGGCACTTATTTCCATATTCATAGAAGCTTTACAAATAAAAAACCTAGATGATTTTTACCAAATTTTTAGCTTTTGCGAAAATTCACATTGTTGGTGTAAATTACCCAGTGTTTAATATCCCCTCGCTAATTGGTTAATGAATACCACAAAAAGAGACATACCAATGCTGTCAAATCCATGCGTCATTTCGTGTCCCATGAAAAATCCAATTCCGCCGTAATTGAGAGCAGCGAGACTGTCGCGTGCAAAATAAGGGTTTTCCAAAATGCCCGCAGTCACCGCTGAAAAACCCAAAGATTAACTGTAGGTGAACAGAGCTTTTATAAATCAAATACAAAAGATTTGTCAAACAAGGGTCACACTTCATTAAGTGGGGCTAGAAAGTAAGTAACAATGCATAAAAACAAACACACACACACACACACTATATATATATATATATATATATATATATATATATATATATATATATATATATATATATATATATATATATATATATATATATATATATATATATATATATGAATGTCTTTTCCTGTAATACCACAGTGTAATATGAATATAAAAAGGCCCATAAAACACTATTTAAATGTAGCAACCATATATTTCGGGCACTTGCTTCTGTGCCCCTGTTCACTGGTAGAATATGGACAGATGAAATGTTACAAGGGTATATATACAAAGCATATATAGGTGTGGCATTAAGTCTCCGATGGTATGCAGGTGACCGTTTCCTAAGAAGGAGGAGAATAACCAATTCCCTAGTGGTTTTTGGCCTCATTAACTCCCGTTTGGCGACGATTCTGGAGGTCGTATTCTCTGGGTCACCTTCTTCAGAAGCGGTCTGAGGATTAAAGCGTCAATGTCGTCCGATTTCCAATGTCCTCCTGACAAGTTCATATTGTTGGTTTGATTGATGATAGCAGATTCCAGCATCTTTCTTTTGTACGGACAGCTACTTTTGACAACCAGCTCCGCCCCCCTCCAGCTTATGGAATGGACAGTATCTCTGATATGTAGGAAAATCCTAGGAAACGGTCACCTGCATACCATCGGAGACTTAATGCCACACCTATATATGCTTTGTATATATACCCTTGTAACATTTCATATGTCCATATTCTACCAGTGAACAGGGGCACAGAAGCAAGTGCCTGAAATATATGGTTGCAACGTTTAAATAGTGTTTTACGGGCCTTTTTATATTCATATATATATATAATCAGAAAGCTACAAACGTCCTTTAATATCCAATTCACTCTACCTCGGAAGTAATATATTCTCATATATGTTACCGAAGGGGAATTTTTTAGTTGATAATAAGTCCACCGTCCCGTGGGGTCGAACCAGCGACGGTCGAGGAATCAGGACTACAGTGACACACTAACCAGTCGGCCACGGTGATGTGATAAATAGTCATATATATATATATATATATATATATATATATATATATATATATATATATATATATATATATATATATATATATATAGTAAATACTGTTGTAAATGTAACATGTAATATTTTAAGTCAACCATTTTTTTTCTGTACTTCTTATCTTCTACACTGAAGTTTTGAAGGAAAGGGCAAAGATTGCTGCTATGCTTCTCCATTTATTTATTCTTACGCCAATAAAATATGTCTTTCTCGTCTCTTTACTTCCAAGAATTCAGAACAAAAAGCTCTTTTCATCAACCGTTTGATTATAAACCATTGGGATGTTACACAGGGAGCGATCTCCTCATTTCCAAATGGCACCAATCATAAGTGCCTGCTGATATGGATTGAGAAAGCTTGCATCATTTCCTTGGCGTGTTGGGAATTTTGCATTGTTTTAGCAGAAGAATTGACTACGAGGAGGATTATTTTCAAAAAGCCTACTTTCAAGTGGTATGACAGGGACCTCCTGGCGTACGTGAAGCAGGGAAATGGAGAGAGCAACATTTAGACAATCTCCCAGTCATAATTTCCTTGTTACTTTTCATTCTGGTTCCTGTTTTTACTTTATTATAATTTTTTTTTCTTTTTTTGCTTTTACGGCTTTGTTGATGTTGTTTAAGCAATTTTGTTTGTGAGGTTACCTTTACGATAGCCATTAGTTAGTGGCTAAAAAATTTTGGCATAAAGATGAATGTACAAATCAGCATAACAGCAATCATTGTCTGTGCCTTGAAACCTTCACCTTGAAAATAGAAAGGAAAGAAAATAAAAAAATAATAATAATGAATGACACGATTTAGTGCTATTTCACGCAAAGGGACAAGATATTAAACTGAAATTATATACATAACAGATTGTAAAACTTAATAATATAAATAATTACTTACTAATTGCATTGTCTTCTGCTTTATAGTAGGCATTTACAATAGCTGGAGGGAGAGCAAAGCTGTAAATGATAGTCAAGATGTTAGAACAAGGACACATCTCGAATATTTAGATTATGGGAACTTCAGTATCTCGCATAAACTTATGTGAATCTTTGTACTTTCATAAAGAGATCTACTTACGAACGAACAGGTTCCTCTCTAAGGGACTGAAGTCTATGGAAATCAAACCATCGTCCAATTTTCAAGATGTTGCTGTAGTGTTCCTGACTCGTGATTTCTAGCTGAAAGAGTATGAAGAAAAATAAGAATTCGTGGAAACTGAATTCTTCGTGTTACCATAATCTCCGATGTGTATACATTGTATTTCCTTTCAGTTTTACTGATTATCAGCATTTAAGTATGTGCAATGGTTAATTTGGGATCTTGTCATACAGAATTCTAGCCGTGAAGATACTGAATGACATTCAGAGTTTGTTTTAGTTACTTACTATTCATGAGAAAAGTATTTCACAATTTTAGGGGTATTTTGTATTCATCAAGAAATAGTCTTGAGTTTTATAAGTTAAAACATTTGATTAAAGAACTGTCTTGTGATAAAAGCATTTGGAACGGATCATCAACATAGTAATGTCTATGATAAATACTATGATTTTGACAAGAATACATAGATAGATTAGATGAAACATTCGAAGATCAATATAATTTTTTTAATTTTCTTACGCCACCATAAGCCAATGTAAGTTCATTGTCATCCAGGATCCAGTCTGGGTAAGCTATGAAAGCTTCGATGGCTGCCAGTTTATCCTTGGCCACTACCAAATCCTCCGGCTTCATCCAGGTATTTTCATCCAGTAAGGATTCGAAACCAGCTCTTATGTCTTCTACCAGTCGTGATGCCTAAGAAATATTTCTTCTCATTACAATGCAGAGAAAAAGAATTGCAGGAGATAGCGAGTTTGCTTTGGTTATTACTAGTTGGATAAATTCTCGAATTCTGTAAAATATTTAAATGTTAATCCTGTCACCAGTAAACTTGGGAAATCCCGGCTAATTTTTTTATGTTCTTATTTCTCATAAATTTCCATCTTTGAAAAGTATTGTCTGTTATTTATCCTTTTTCTTTTCTCTTTTTTTTTATTGTTTATTCTCGCGATAGAGGGATGCTGGAGCAATGTCAACACATACTAGCTGAACGCAAGGGAGATAAATACTTTGTCCATCACCTTAATAAAAAAGACAATCAGTATAAAGATAATCTGTTGACATACAGCTAAAATGTAATAATTTGGACAGTTTCTTAATACTTTATCTACTATGAGTAACATATGCATATATACAGTAGACGCTACCTCCTCCTTAGCTGCTGGAGAAAAGTATCTACTGACGTAGTCTCTGGAGACGGCAAAAGCGAGATTAGTATGAGTTTGCATCAAGCAGTGCGAAGTGCGATTGACCGCAGTCCCTCCGATGGCACTGATGAATTCCAGCTCAATTTCCCTCAAGTATGAAGTTGTCTCCTGGGCCATCTCGTATATCCACCACCAGCCGATGGCATTTGCTGAGGAATGTGCAGTATCTCTTAAGGCAAATATTTCCTGTAGAGTGTTTCATGTAAGCTTACGATGGAGGGAATATTTATTATTCAGTTAAACTTCTTTCCAACGTCAAGGATATTGAGTATTTTTTCATTAGGGTAAATTTTTATCAAACGAAATTTACTCCTGTCTTCTAACTTTCGCCAAAAAGGGTATTCATCTTTACCTAACTTGACCTAACTTAAACCAACATAGGGGCAGCAAATTCCAAGTAGACCATTTTGTTAAAAAAAACTATAATGTGTGTGTGTGTGTGTGTGTGTGTGTGTGTGTTAACTGGTTACTTTAAGACCTGTACAGGTTGACGAATTTTGCAAAAACTTTTCCTTAGGAAGCTTTTTAAAGACGATTTATTCTTAGGAGATCGATTAACGGCTAAATTTAGCGCGTCAAGGTCACAGATGTTCTGTAGTTTAAGTCTTCGTATGTATCTATTGGTCCCCTTTTAGCTTCATCGTTATTTTTGAGATTTTAATTTATTTTATTGCATTTATGCACAGTTGCTTATTTGGAAGGTTGATTTTTTTTTTTTTTTTTTTTTTTGGTGCTTTTGTTTATGTTTCATTTCTTCAACTTTCTGAATATTCTCAGTGTTTTCTTTTTCTGCTGCAAAATGTAAAGATCTTTTCTTGATAATGTTTAATGCTGTGTAAGTTTCGGAAATGTATTTAACTGATACGAAAAAATAAAGTATACTGTTATAACGGCAAATATATCTAATTAATACGAAAGAAAGAAAACATACAGTTATGACGGTCAAAGACAGATTTATAGTCGTTTCATTGCCACTAGGATTAGAGAACTAATGTCAGTTCCCTGTTAGGACGCTTTAAATAGTAAACTAAGAACTGGACTGAACTAGCATTGTATTTTCAGTAAGTCTGCAATTTCAGTAACAAACTGGCAAAAGTGGTTTCAGCACAGACTGAACTCATACACCTCAAAACTTCTGACTGCAAGTTCTTTGGTGTCGATAGTCCCCATAGGACTTTCAGTTATTTGTAAAAGAAAACTGTTGAGATGGCTATGACTGTCTCTCAGCGCTTTTTCTGTCCGGCCTCAGATCTTAAAAAACTACTGAGTCTTGACAGCAGCAAATTGGTATGTTAATCATCCACACTCCAATCATCAAACATACCAAATTGCAGCCCTCTAGCCTCAATAATTTTTTATTTTATTTAAGGTTAAAGTTAGCTATGATCGCGCGTCTGGTAACACTATAGGACAGGCCACCACCTGGCCGTGGCTAAAGTTTCATGGACTGAGGCCCATACGGCATTATACCGAGACAACCAAACAATAGATCTATTTAAGGTGGCCTTGATTATACACTGTACAGAAAACTCGATTGCGCCGCAGAAATTTCGGAGCATTTTTTTTTTTTTTTTTACTTGTTTTTCACGTCCTCGCGTAATCGAGGAAGTCCATGTCCAGCAACGTCTTGGGAGATAGGGCACATTGAAGAAAACACGTAATTGTAATTAAGCACGTTATTGTCTAACTGAAGTATGAGAGAGAGAGAGGCGGGAACCGAACACTCTTGCGTGACAAACATTATGAATTATACCTGAAACTGCACTGAGTGCCATGATAATCAACTGTTTATTAAGGAACTGGAGGGCTGTATATAGTGCTCTGTTTGCCAGTAGCCTATTTCCACATTCGTTCCTCTGAGGATTCTTTAAGTCAAGTACAATGTCAGGTATTTTCAGTGAATATTTCTTGAACTGCGAAATTAATTAATCTTACAGATGGACAATCACGACATACCATGAATGAAATAATCTAATGTCATTATCTGTTGTATTCTGTAACAATCCATTCCTTATTCTTAACTTTAAAGGATATAAAGGATATATAGAAGCATGCATAGACAGATTTGCCAAAAACAGAAAACAAAAAAGACAACTGGGTTCCCGAAAGCAGCCAACTTAGTGACTAAATTTTCTTTATGAGCAGTTTTCAAGTTTGGAAGATGGCATGTATACATTAAAGTTTCTGGCATATTTAAAAGACCTACCGAGTGTACGTGGCTCTGTCGCATTGAGAAAGTTACTGAGCTCCGACCAGAAAGGTCCATTGAAAGACAAAATTGGTTCCTCAGATGTAACAATCACCTCAGATCTGCTAAAAATTTGCTTGAAGAAAGACAGCCAGTTGAACTAAAAATGAAGAAAATTAAAAAGGCCCTGAATTATCTCCAATTTTTCGTATTATAACCAGTTCCCAAAAAACAGACATCATAAAAACTGTGATACCTTAATTGAAGGGATTTAACAACGGAAAAATATTACCATTTCTGGGGTTCCCGCATCTGTGTATTCTTGAATCTCGTTTACATCTGTTAACCAAACGTGGTCTGTTGCCTGTCCAGCTGCCTCGATCACCATCTGTTACGATGAAATCAAGTTGCGAAAATAGGTTCTTCATCAGTTTTTACCTGAATTATTGGTTATGCCTCCAAACCATTCAACAAAGAATTTGTATGTCTCTCATTAACTCATGAAGTTCTGTCAGTCTTAAGTCCCCACACCAGAGAAAGATAGATACAACGTTCGACTAAAACCAGTGAACTGCTTACCCTTGAAAAATCCGACTCAAACTGAATAACTTCATCCACCTGCTGAGCTATTTCCTCATCTGTGACAGAGTGTTCAAGTTCGTCCCTTAGGTATTTAGCGGCTCCGGCCATGAATGTTTTGTAAGCTTCCAAAATTATGGCCGGGGGACTGGCCATCAAACCTACACCAAGGGGTACCGTACCAGCATTTAGCTAGGAAAAAAAAAAAAATCAGTGACGATGAAAAGTAATGTAATATTAAAGATGATTATATCTCAGATTTATCAGAAATGTAAATTATTTTTCAGAACTTTATAAAATATATGAAACCTCAGAAAAGACAGCTAAAACTACTTTACCGGGTCAGGAATAAATGAGTGAAATTCTTAAAGTTAAGAATACCTGCGTAAGTTATGTAGGAAAACTTACATATATAATATTTTCTGTAGTATTATGAAGATTCTTATCGACGCCCACTGCCACGAGAGGATAAACATTAATGTCACGGAGATTGACAAGGGCTGTGTGGAGGTCAAAATATGATGAATTCCATGAATCGAGAATCATGGGCAAACCTCCCTGCTTATTCAAAGAGTCTGTTAATGACTCTAAACCCAAGGCCTCCGTTGCATCTGTTTAATAGGAAAACAAATATAGATAAGGCTTTATAATTACTTGGTTTTAACTCCCTATATCTATTCAGCATCAGCATCTTAAACTGAATCCTAGGCAAATTTTGAATTCTTGATTTCGGTTTAATAATGCAAAGTAGATACAATTAAATGGTAATTAGATAAGAATTTGAGATTGTAATTTTGATTGAGCTCATACATTCTTCATATGAATACCAGTTTAATCATTTAGCGCAATTTCAAAGGTTGCTGTCCCTTTTCCTCCAGTTTGACCAGTCTATTTCAGTTACAGAAAACCTAAATTTTGGCTCAGTGTGGAACCCCAAAATAAGTCACATTCAGTTGCGATTCCTTGGAAAATAATTTCATGATCCTTTGAATTAGCAAATGGTAGTAAGATTCATACTCACTGGTGTCAATGCAAGTGGAGTACATAGTACGAGTCATATGGAGAGGGAGAGGATCACATGGGTCAGCTTCACTCTCCAAGATCGACATGATTCTCCGGTTCACCTCGTGGACAACTTCGTCGTAAACGCCAGTTCTGTTAATTAATAATTTTGATGTAATAAATTAGCGTGTCAAGTTTGTTTACATAAGTGTTTTTAACTTGGCTAACAAGAGCAGCGACTGTCCTGTTTGAATAATTGTGTAGACACCCTGTTCATATGTAAAATAAAAAAAAAAAACACCAACTTTGAGGTCCCATAGCCAAGAGGGAACCCTGCCACGGACAAGAGGCTCCTGTAATCTTGTTGATCTTTCTGCTATCACGATCATTGCTTCGACATACCTTTCATTTTCCGGGAAAGGGTGGTTTTCCATCCATCCACCACAGGCAAACTGATAGAAGTCATCACATGGGTTAACAGACAAATTCATTGCTCCTGCAAGCTGCTCAGCTGTAAAAATGAAAATAAACTAATAAAAAAGAGGAAGTTAACTTGCTTATAAAAAAAGCAGGAATGAAAGGGAGACCAGAACTATTAAGAAAAGTTTGAGTTCGAGTTGAATAGTAATATGATTCAAATTTCAAATTTCTTGTCTGAGAGTTGGACATGTGATTCTTAATTGCTAGTTAACCCACAGTGAACATGCTTCCAGCAAGTCTGACTTTGTACTCGTAACAACAAAGCGGAAGGTGACCTTTCAATAGAAGGAGCAAAAAGTGTGATCCACTTTAATATGCAAAGATAGATAAGTTTTTGAAGTGGATGGGTTGTCAGATGCAAAATAACGAGAGGCCTTGAATTTATATTGGCAGGGAAACAAGAAAGAAATATATCTGTGGAACAATAGATTAGCTTAGTTATGGATACTTTATATTTCTACGAAGCAACTTGAAAGTAGACCTGTTGAAAAAAAGTACTCTTTTGAAGACTATAGAATGGTAAATGAATTGGAATAATCTTACAGAAAACTAAAATTGAGCTTGCAAAAGGATAGGACATTATCATATCCGGGAAATAACAAACAATAAAAAGGTACGTCTAGGTCAATGAATGCTAAGGCAAGGTTGGCTGACAATGACCACTAGCAATTAGGCTGAATTACAGAAAATTCTATTATCAAACCAGTATGTATATACCAAAACAATAGTACACCGGGGAAAGGAAAAATGTATAAACAAAAACAAACTAAAACACCATTTTTTATTTTTATCAGAGATATTAAGGCAAATGGTAAAAAAAAATATATGCAGGAGAAGTTTAATTATATAGACTCAGCTATGCAGTCTAGTTCAGGTGATTACCTTCACGACAGATAATCTTTTCTAGTATACAAAAATTATGCATCCTAATATCCGAAAATACTTTGATAAAATCCCACAAAGATTACAATACATATAATGAATCACGAAACTCTCATCGTAAGGATAGTCATTGCATATAGCTCACTCCATCTTCCTTAGTTTGCAAACATGAGTGCTATTCCTTACGTAAATGTTTTACATACAAAAAATAGAAAATTCATCTGTGGCAAAGAAAGGCTGTAAGTATATTATATGATAAGAATAACAGGCCAAGGATAACCTTGCATCCTTCAGTTACATTAAGAGCTCATCGTAGCACTGGTAGATTTTCAGTGTGAAATTCCTAAAGTATATACGTTGGTCATTAGGTGTAAATTAGTTCTTTTCCCACGTAAAGGAAATCACATCAACAGAGTTTATTCCCAGCGTGTAGTATAAGATATGATGATAAATGTGCATGAATAATCCGGATAAAGTTAATTACACTTCAGAAGCTTAGAGATTTTATTAGAGATGATCACAAGTCATGCTAGAATCTACTGAAGAGAGTCAAAACCATTATCACTAGCTCTGTGGCTTACTGCCTTTAAATTGTGTGTGTGTGTGTGTGTGTGTGTTTAAGAAACTAAAGGATTAAACTATTCCATGTCAGGTATTGTCAGTTGGTCTCCTAACAAGTCAAGCTGTTTTTTCTTACATAAAAATGAACTTACCACTCGGTGATCTTGCTATTGATTGTTTTGCAATTGACAATTTCCAAATTGATTCCTTTTATTAAGAACATCTGAAACATTGCTCACGGTTTCTCATATGTTTGGCACCAGTTGTCTTTCATATGATGTATTACTGTATGTAAAAATATTTTTCATGAATTCACAAAATATAAGCACAAATATATAATTAAGAAGCAGAGTTAGCAGATCGTCCTTACAAACGGCTCAACTAAAGCAATGATTTGTTTTCTTACCGGTCTTGAAAAAAGGTATATTACCTCGTTTCATGGGGCAGCTGTCTACTCGTAAATCCAGCTGTCTAATCGGAAATTCTAGAGGGATTCACTGAAACTATTATCTGCAAAATCTCCTAACTTTAATCATGAAACAAAGTGAATGCTCATTTTCTCCTGTAACTGACTGAAAAAAAAAACTACAAACGTTTCTGAACAGTTTGCGATGTATACAGAAAATGCTGATACCTGTAGATGCTATTACAACTAAAAACCATCCTATTTTAGATTACCATACCTAATATGTATTTTCAGATCCTTTCTATTAGTGGCAGGCTTTAACCCGTGAAATAAACATAACATATCTGACGATCTTTAAATAGAATTTGGCAAATCTCGTGAAGATTTAAGAACTCATGTGGCTCTAATTAGTAACATTACCAGTTTTCATATGTAAATCGTGGCCACATATTTTTTTTCTTTTTACATCAAAACTCCTTTGGACAATGATTAAACCTCTATTGAGCTTTTAGGCAGTGTTCTATCTTTCATATGCAATTTTATTTTTAAGATTCCCATTAATTTTATTTCTTACCCTATGTTCCAACCTCTATATTTCTACACTGTTTCAGCCAGTAGACGTTTCTGTTTATTGTCCTCGTGCAGTACACTAGATGGAACTGAAGGTTCCTTGCAGTTTCACAGCTCACCTGAGCTGAAATATTTTCTGTCTTTTACATTTCATCCATTCTCTTTGGTGTCTTCCCAACTTATCTTACCGTAACTTTCGATTTTCATTCAAGAAAAAATTTACTAGACCACACTTATAAGTCTTGAAATATTACCATGCTTTCTTGTTAAACTAGCATCTAATAAAATCAACAACCAAATAGCATTAATGATGACAATAAAAGTGACTGTAGTAGATGCCGCAATTACTTTTGGTATCATATATTCAAGGACATTTGAAATGTTGATATAACAAGTTATTGTACCAGTCTCTTTAGTGAAATTTGCTTAAAAGGTGGACTTATAATTCACGGTTTTTTGTTTTATTGCTTTCAAAGACCAACCATTTTAATGAAGAACTGATTTCATGTAATAGCCTGGATGCATTACAATTTTTGCATGGAAAGATGTCTTTTGGTCGTTTCAGTCAATAAGCATTTTCTAGGTTACAAAGTATGTATAAAGAGTTGTAATCAGGCTGACAGTAACGACCTAATGATCACTGCATGCGTGGGAAAAAAGTAAAGATTATAGACCATCACTAAAGGGAATCCGTCAATACAAAGCCATGGTTCGAGAATAACAAAATATGATAAAATGAATGCAGCAAAGACATCAAATTAGAAGAAAAAATAAGTCTGTTTACATGAAGAGAACAATGAAATTCATAATAAAAAAAACATGATTAAGAAAAGAAAACCGCGTCGATATAAGAAACGGAAAGATATTTATAATTAAGAACATAAGCTGGAGCAAAGAAAAATAATGCAAATCAATCAGAAAGAAAGAAAAAAGAAAAAAGTTAAGAAAACCTACAAATCATTGATTCAAGAAAAAGTGACGAATGATATCAGAGCAACAGACAGCAGGAATGACTCACCAGCTATCAAACAAGCTGGAGTGGTGCAGAAGTCAGTGTCATTCCCTCTTTTGGTTTCCGATGGTTCTTCGAAGTATATATTATTCTCTCCAGAAGGAATTTCTTCCGAAGGGGAGGCCGTAGACTTTGATATCTGAAACGAAATCCCAAGGCTCTGAGTTCTGCAGAAAGTACGTAAAGGACTGAATAATACATCTCTTCATTCAAAGCTGAAATTGTTTATCCGTTTCCTCTGTCGTACTCTTGATTCAGTTACCTCATAAACCTAACGAAAAGATGAAACAAGTTTAATCATTTGTTTTAAGGACAATTAGCGCATTCCGAGATCTTTCAGCTGTTTGTCTGTGAACTTTCTCAGATGTCAGAAAATGACTCAAGTTTTGAGTATCAAGTTATTCATAATTACCCCATTTCTGTAACAGCAATGTAGCTAGAAATAAATACTAATTGTTTAATAATCTAATCGTTTTAGGTGAATAGACATGAATTAATTTCCCTTCACTTGTATTTTTCTTTCTTTTGACTTTACCTTTAATTCTTAAATGAGTTACAATTACCCTTCGATTTTCGCCACGATCGTATCCTTAGAAATTAATATCTGATTGGCCAGGGTGTAATTTTCACTGGTAGAGATGAATTTCATTTCCTTCCCAATGTGATTTTAATTTGATTTTTTATTCATAATCAAATCGTAATTATATGTGTATATTTTCCCATGGTTATATCCGTATCAATGATAAGCTTCTTGTTAAAATTTAATCGTTTTCCGGTGCACAGAGGAATGAGTTTCCTTCCTTTTGACTTTAGTTTTCATTCTTGCTAATCATAAATTTAACTGCAATATTTCTTTGCGGTCATGTCCAGACAAATTAAAAGCTTATAATTAAAATTTTATCGGTTTTAGGTGCCCAGAGATAACTTACTTTCCTTTGTTACCGCTTCCTTTGAATTCCCTTTTAGCTGTTAATTTAACCATGATTATCATTCTTTCTGTTTTTCTCAAAGTCATATCATCTGAAATAAAATCTTTTTCGGTTAAAGTTTGAGATTTTTTATGTGGAAGTGATAAACGTCTGTCCCTTTCCCATATAATTTCTTTCTTTTACTTCAGCTTCAACTGTCAATTTTGTCGTAATTAGCCATCCATTTTTGTATGTGTAATTAAATTTCCTTTGACTTTATTTTTCATTCTTACTAAACATAATTACTTTCATATTTATCACAGGATCATATGCACAGAACTAAATACCTTTTCAGCCAAAGGATGATCTTTTTTAGGTGCGTAGAGATGAACTGGAATGTTGGACATTGGCCGACGGAAACCGACCTCCTGGACACTCCCTCGGGCAACGTTACTCTTGTGCCATCCTGAGCCTACGTTGAAAACGGTTAGGTCACAATTGTTACTTTAGACCTCGTTGGTAAAATATTTAGTGCATCATTTAGCAGTCTTAAGGTCAGAGGAAGGTTTGTATTGTTATGATATGTACCGAATAAATCCAAGCAAAATGGCACTGCAGTTCAGTGATTTAAAAACACAGAAAAGTTAAAAAGTAAAAAAGAAAAATATATTAATTTCTAGTGATCATCACATTATAAAAAAATGTCAGGAAAGGCATATTCGAAGCAAGGCTGATTCAATTTTTAATTGTGGTAATATCTGTTGGACGTTTACTATCTCTGTATTTATATTTTATATTCAGTTTTACAGTACCAGGTCATTAAATTCACTAGTTTAGAAGAAATACCATAGTAAAGAAATGCCGAGTACAGGCTAAAAATAAAACAGTAGCTCAAATAAATTCTGTTTCACATCAACGCTTAGATGGTTCTTGTTTGGCTGAAGTACAACTAAACTTTCTGTGTTCTGACTGCAAATGGGATATTGCTAAACTTAAGGTAATGAATATTTTAGGTAATTCGGATCCTGCGTTTCACTTTAAATCAATTCAAATAAAAAAAAGGTAAATTTTAACTGAGCTAAATGTACATGAAAATTATTTATAATTGGCTTACTGGAAAAGTTCATATGTTAAGCTAATCCTGTTACTTACCTGATAAAAAAACAGCCAGTGTGCTGATCACTGCTACTGCTGCGATTAGGCCTACGCCGAAAAAAATTTTAAAGCTTCTTCTGCAGTGAATCGCATGTGGCCTAGAATTTGAAGATGAGGGATGAGTAGTCTTGCATGTCAGTGAAGAAATATAAGTTTTTATCATAACAGAAATGCGTAGAGTTGTTCAGGAAACACTTTATATCAATGGTTTCATGGAAGTTAATTTGGCACAACGTTCATATTATTATCAAAACATGTCACAGTTTCCAAATCTGACTTTTCGTCTTCTTTGTCAAAATTTGTTATCGAAACAAAATCATTACTAACCTGAAAAAGGCATCAAATGCCACATATAGATAAATAAATAGATACATAGATGAGACAGACAGACAGACAGACAGAGAATAAATACCTGGCGGGAGGTTGGCCTTCCTCCGTAATCTGTAAAGACGCTGGTACATTCTGAAAAGAGAGAGAGAGAGAGTGAGAGAAAAAATAATGGATCTCTAATTTGTTGCTTGCACTAAAAATTATAGATTCCCAAACACAGGAAATTCTATTGTGATACATTTCAGCGTGTTAGTGCATAAAAAATTTCCTAATTAGTTAATTAGCTTAAATTTTACTAAGAGATCATACGGATGATATTTTCCATTTTCGTCGATATCACAAATTAAAACAAGAATTTTAAAATAATGGGTGTTTTAAAAGTGAACTTTCAACAAAGTCGATTATAACAGATATTGTACAGACATCACTGAATGTAGGAGGTTATTTTTCACCAAAAAGATTATCATAATTACCAATCCCGTTTCTTTTCTGGCGTTACACATTATAAATCCCGCAACTGTGTGTTATTTTTCACATAATTTAAAATATGAAAGCTTTAAACAATTACCTTGTAATTTACAGGTACTTGAAAACAAGAACGCAATGTCATTTGGATAGATAAGATATAGATATATAGATAATAATAACCACGAGATATCTAGGTACGTTCCTTTTCAATGATAAATTTTTTTTGCGCTTTAAACACAAACATCAAGTTTTGCATTTTCATTGTATATTACGTTCTATATAAAACAATGACAGTAATGAATACATCTTTCAATAACTTAAAAAAAAAATAAGACTGGGCTTATCTGCCCAAATACTTGTCAATAGCTAAGATAAAGATTTTCAAAGACGAAACTTATCTTTTGAATTTAATATTCTTCTGTACTGTTTAAATACTTAATTCTTATATTTAAGCTAAAGATTCAGGAACCCGATGACTTTATTCTGTCTTGAAGGGTCCTTCAAAACTTTGAACTAAAGACAAGTTCGCATCACAAACAACCACTATAGAACTATGGCATTGTCCGATCCGGATTCTTTCTTGAAAAGAATGATAAATAAATAGTTAATTAACAGTCAGAAAGCTTTGAATGAATGATGGAGTAAACTGCAGCAATCAGTTTGTATAAAGAATGAACATATAAATCACTCACATTCCCGTTGCGTTGTTTGGGTTACATTAACGAAATTATAAAATGAGCAGAATTATCTAGCAAAGTTTTTTCTAAGAATATTTAAATTTTTTTTAAGTTCAGTACATCTACTTTCCTCCCCATTGACCTGAATGTTACCAGAGGAATTCTATTCGTTGCAAATAATTTGGCTTTAATACCTAAACGTTTATTGCGCTTGATATTATCGGGAATCAGTTTTCAAAAACCATGAGTGATCGTCTTCTCGTGGTTTTCAAAGTTTTCATAAAAGCGCACACGTACGGTCGAGCTTCAACATACTCCCAGCCACACACAAACGCGCGCATATATATATATATATATATATATATATATATATATATATATATATATATATATATATATATATATATACATATACATATACATACACACACACACACAACACGTAGCTGATGGATAATTAAGATTTGTTCTTCTTGTACATATTTATTTTCCGACGTCTCGTAATTTTCATATATAATTACATCTTCAAGTGTTCTAAAATAGATAAAAACACCACATAATTTTTTACACTTAAAGTTATACATATAAAAAAAACCAAGATATATCAAAATTCACAAACTATTGGACCAACCTTCCAGCAGAATAAAAGAGACACAAGTGGAAGGAGACTAAAAATAAAAAAAAGAAGAAGAAAATACACCTCAAGACAAGAAAAGATGAGTTGCTGTTGACTGCGTGTTTAATGGGGGAACCAGTTGTTTGATCAACAAGGACTCTAAAATGGGTAATTCCTGGGTGTTGGGTGTTTGTCCGATGATTTTAAAATCTTTATTTTCAATGTATGTTTAACAGATTTTAGCGTGAGTTCTTATATTGGAATGTTCCGGGTTCGTGAGTCTACTGCCTGTCCAGAAACTGACCCTCTATGACTGTCGATGCGTACCTTCAGGAGCCTTCGTGTGGATCCCACATAAATCCCCGAGTTACACCTGGGGCAAGTATATTTATATACACACAGGAGGACATGAAAGGGCACAGACGATCCCTGAACTGAAACAGAGCGGATGGTTAAGAGATTTTTCGGTAATACAAGATCATTTTCCTGCTATAAAAGTTAACCTGATTTCAAGAAATCCCTTAACCAGTCATGCCTTTAAATGTTATTCATTTGCTCATTAATATAGGCATTTAATGGGAAGAGACTTTTATGTAACAACATTCTGTTGTTAATAAAATATTTTATTCTAGATTCATGCATTTAATGACCAATAAACTTTATTCTAAGCAGTCTATAAAAAATAGACTCTTGTGGTAGATTGCATTTCAAATCTGAATCATCGAAATGAGTTTTATTTGATTTTACGAACAGCATATGCATATATATATATATATATATATATATATATATATATATATATATATATATATATATATATATATATATATATATGTGTGTGTGTGTGTGTGTGTGTGTGTGTGTGTGTGTGTGTATTTTTTTCCTTCGGGCCAGTCTATGTAATGATATGGCAACAAACACACACATCTATATATATATATATATATATATATATATATATATATATATATATATATATATATATATATATATATATATATATATATATATATATATAATATATATATATATATATATATATATATATATATATATATATATATATATATATATATATATGTGTGTGTGTGTGTGTGTGTGTGTGTGTGTGTGTATTTTTTTCCTTCGGGCCAGTCTATGTAATGATATGGCAACAAACACACACATCTATATATATATATATATATATATATATATATATATATATATATATATATATATATATATATATATATGTGTGTGTGTGTGTGTGTGTGTGTGTGTGTGTGTGTGTGTATTTGTGTGTATTCGTGTGCGTGTGAGTATGTGTCTGCTTGTTGCCATATCATTACATAGACTGGACCGAAGGAAGATGGTTAATCCAAAAAAACTAAAAATAAATACCCTTTTTATCACCTAATGAAATATACTTTTAATTTTATCATTTTCCACAATACTCATATGATGGTATATCTATTTTCCAATCAAATGTGATTGACTTAGCAAGTAAAACAAGGAGAAATGATGAAGATAAGCTACAAAGAATGAAGGCCACAAAACCCAGACCAAATATATAATTCAAACAAATTATAACATTCCAAATTTTTGCCACCTGTATATCAGCAATTCGTTGTCGTCGTAAATTTTGTAGTGTGGCTTCTGGAGAAAATTTAAGTTCATTATACCCCTCTGCTTTACCATAGAAGACAGTTAATTCTGAGGAAATTGAAGCTTTTTATAAAAATTATACGTTCATTTTTGTCAGAGATCTAGTTTTTTTTAATAAAACAAAACTTTTTTCAGTTACATTGCAAAAAATACAGGTATCAGCCTTATTTCCTCATGAAAATTACGTCCGGGCGTCATCGGGGAGGTTTCGTAACTGATTAACAAACAAAATAATGTTATATATATCCTAAAACATGGGTACTCATATAAAAGTAAATAGGATCGCAAAATGAATATCTAACCCGCACTTGAATGTCCCTTAATGGCAGAAATCTCACTTAGGTTCGCCGATTCTGAGAACGTGAAGCATGATAAAACATACCTGGAGATTTGTGTGTTCTTTCGAACTCGCCATCTCGATAACTGACTGCGTACGTGGTTTTCATATCTTTGAAGGTAATCTTATCGGAACACCGTTTATTTTAAGAAGATAAATGATTGTCATGTTTTTGTTTGATCTGAGATTAACGAAGCGTTGACTGCAAAGGAACAATCTCTATTGCGTATTCTGCTTGTTGTTACGGTACGGAAATTCCTTATCGGATAAGGATGAAGTTGAAGTTGGAATTCGCCAGTGATTAAAGGAAGAACAAATAATGTGTGCCAGCTATTGCTTGCAATTTCCTTAAATTTGGTTCATGGCAAGAACTTTTCATTAAGAAACAAAATAATTTATTTCTCATCATATTTCAGATGAGCTTACCATGTTCCTTAAAACCTTTAAACAATTATATATATATATATATATATATATATATATATATATATATATATATATATATATATATATATATATATATATATATATATCACACATTACCACAGGTGAAAAATAAGAAACGGGGTGTAGGTCCTGACCGGTTTCGACTTTATTTCCAAGCCATTGACGAAGGACTGATACACAGTGTGAGAAGTCACAAATATAATACTACAAGAACAGTACTGACGAACATACACAACCGTTAGAGCCTACATATCCCCACTCAGGTCGGTGTCGAGGTAGGAGTGGCCTTTAAAACTCATTTGACTAAAAATCACAATAGACTCTCAGGGGACATTGCTGATAAACAGCCCATACCCCACCTCAGATCCACACCTGGCAGGTGTCATGGAGGCGGAGTTTGGAAACTCATTAACATTACTACCCTCGTACTGTGTTTACAAATATGATAATCCTATTTTCATACATCTCTACTGCCTACCTTAAAGTTTAAACAATTTACAAATTTCTTTTGATATTAAAGGATCAAGTTTATACATCCCTTGACTGATATTCATATTATGGTTGTAACTTTCTTTTATAAAGCTAGATTCAATGATGCTCCTTTCCAGTGCATTATTAGAATATACAATCTTTTTTGCCCCTTCCCAGTTGATAGCATGATTGTTCTCACTAACATATACAAATATACCACTGTTCCCTTGTGCATATCTCACACATTTCTTATGCTGTTCAATTCTTTTTTCCAGTGCTTTCCCGGTTTGGCCAATATAAAAGTTGTCACAAGACTTACACGGAATTTTATATACACACCCTATAGTATTGTCTGGGGAGTTCTTGATAAGTACATTTTTCATTGTTGTATTGTTCTTAAATGCGACATTAACACCAAAATTCTTAAGAAGAGGGATATCTTTCATATTATTATTATAAGGCAAAACCAGCAAATTTTTTGTGTTGTTAGGTTCTTTCTGGTTTTGATACATAGTCTTTTTTGCCGCTTCAAATGCACTGTTTAATATACTATCAGGATATTTCAATTTCTTGCCTGCATTCCTAATCTTATCTATTTCATCATCAATATATTCAGGGCTACATACCCGTAATGCTCTTAAAAACATAGATGAAAACACTGACTTTTTAACCTTATTGCTTTGTCCAGAATAGAAATGCACATAGGAAGAAATATTAGTGGGTTTTCTATACACACTATATTTAGACCCACTACTATTTCTTCGTATGAGGACATCCAAAAACGGTAAGCACCCATCATTTTCCATTTCCATCGTGAATTTAATTGATGGTACTAATTGATTTAACTTGGCAAAAAAGTTTTTTACATCTTGGTTCCCTGGCCATACACAAATTATGTCGTCAACATACCTAAACCATATTACATTACGTGGGATTATGTTGTTTAATATTTTCTTTTCAAAGAATTCCATATATAAGTTACTTAACACTGGGGATAGAGGGTTTCCCATTGCCATACCAAAATTTTGTGAGTAAAATTTACCATTAAATTCAAATGTACAATCTTTTACACATAATTTAATCAGTTCAATTAAAGTACTTTTAGAAAATGGGATATCCAGCTGTGTGTTCTCTAACAATTCAGATAAAAACGCCATCAGATCATCTATTGGCACCTTTGTGAATAGTGATACAACATCAAAACCTACAAGCCCGGATTCACTATTAATCTCTACACTATTTAGTTTATTTATCAGGTCCACATTATTCTTGATATTTGCATTTGAGATGGTAGCTTTGTGAGTTTTTATTGTACCATACATGTATGGTAGCGATGGAGAGGTCACACACAACTTCTTTATACGGCTTTCGTTACCTTTTAACAGGTTTTTCACTTTCTTATTGAAACCACTATTCACATTGTCTATCGGGTTCTTATTTAGTTCTTTATATGTGTTATCATCACCTAAAAGATTTTGCATTTTTTCTATATATTCACTTTTATTTAAAATTACAAGAGCGCCTGATTTATCTGCTTTTGTCATGTGTATATTTTTATCTTTTTTCAGTTCATTGATAGCAACCATAAATCTTTTGGGGACGTTTGTGGTGTCTGATTTTTTCATACTTCCATAGATCACTCCCTTAACCATGTTCACTTCTTCATTCGTTAAATTACTATTTTTTTCCAAATTACACAGTCCTTTAGTTATTTCCACACTGTTCCTTCCGCCAGGAGATAAGGCAAAGTTTAAACCGTAGCCTAAGGGACTAGTTACATTTCTATCCAGCTGTTTGTTTGATAAGTTGACGACACATTCATGATTGGCGTTGTTGGTCCAAGGGCTTCTTTCAATCAACAGTTTCATTTTATTATCGTGTTTCCGTTTCAGTTTCCGATACACTTGATTCCTCATCTTCACATGACAATATTCACGTAGGGAATCTCTCCAATCTGGTGGTATTGAGGCTTCAAAATGTCGTCTTTTTCTCGTGAGATCTTCAAAATTCTTTTTGGTTTCCAATGTTTTGATGTTGATATGCTTTTCCAATATGGCACGTTGTATTTCACCGAAGGGTTGGTCTTCTAATTTCAGCAAGGAATTGGTTATGAACGATCTTGGTATCACTTGTTCATCCCGACATTCACGTAAAAACCGCAGGTGTTCCTTGTTGGTATGAGCTTGAGTGAGGGCGTCGGCAAATTCTCTGACGGCATATTCCAAGATGGGGAAAAGAACACAGAAAGATCGGAAGGAGCGCGTGGTATCCATTGATGATTATTATCACTTTTGTACGTGATTCATTTATCACACATTACCACAGGTGAAAAATAAGAAACGGGGTGTAGGTCCTGACCGGTTTCGACTTTATTTCCAAGCCATTGACGAGGGACTGATACACAGTGTGAGAAGTCACAAATATATATACTACAAGAACAGTACTGACGAACATACACAACCGTTAGAGCCTACATATCCCCACTCAGGTCGGTGTCGAGGTAGGAGTGGCCTTTAAAATATCCTGATTGTGTATTAAACAGAGCATTTGAAGCGGCAAAAAAGACTATGTATCAAAACCAGAAAGAACCTTACAACACAAAAAATTTACTGGTTTTGCCTTATAATAATAATATGAAAGATATCCCTCATCTTAAGAATTTTGGTGTTAATGTCGCATTTGAGAACAATACAACAATGGAAAATGTACTTATCAAGAACTCCCCAGACAATACTATAGGGTGTGTATATAAAATTCCGTCTAAGTCTTGTGACAACTTTTACATTGGCCAAACCGGGAAAGCACTGGAAAAAAGAATTGAACAGCATAAGAAATGTGTGAGATATGCACAAGGGAACAGTGGTATATTTGTACATGTTAGTGAGAACAATCATGCTATCAACTGGGAAGGGGCAAAAAAG
>JANJGK010000020.1:42620532-42630532 GCA_039081455.1 Macrobrachium rosenbergii | reverse complement strand
CTTTCTGAACTTCCTGAAAGAGACCTGATCTATTTTTTTTCCACTAAATCCTTATAATTACTGAATATTGCATAGGTTCAATCAAGTCACGGATTAACATTAACACTCTCATACTTCTGTGTTCTCCTGTGGCTCTCAGCCAGTCTTTGGATGCAGTCGATTAGCGAGGTTCAGTGGGGTCAAAGAAATGCGTCTGAAACGCTCCCCCTCGACTGAGAAACGAAGAATGCCACTTTTAACAATTCTTTTTTGGTAAGGAGACATCATTATTGCTATTTGCGAAGTGTTCATATATATGTTCACATATATATATATATATATATATATTATATATATATATATATATATATATAATATATATATATATATATATAGAGAGAGAGAGAGAGAGAGAGAGAGAGAGGAGAGAGAGAGAGAGAGAGAGAGAGAGAGACACACACACACACACACACACACACACACATATATATATATATATATATATATATATATATATATATATATATATATATATATATATATATATATATATATATATATATATATAATATATATATATATATATATATATAATATATATATATATATTTTATATATATACCTGTACTCCAGTTTTCCGTGGGAATTGTTTTAGAATAACAAACCTCAATGTTCTCGGTATTTATTTTGAACTGAAGTATACACAATTCACTGCTTAAATCAACAGTGCATTTAACAATTTTTTTCAGGAAAGAATCGACATCTCTTCCGCCCCACTCGGACTGAACTCGGATGCCAGTCACGAGAAGTCATATACTGACAAAATTTATAAAGGACCTGTAAAAAGTTCAGCGCATGGAAGTTTTCAATACATGATGAAACCTTTCAAATTTTCAACTTTCTTTTGTTACACAAAATCAAGTATCGGCGGAGCATGAACAACTGTATCCATTCACGCATCGATCGAATTCTCAGAAAGCGAGAATGGAAAATTATTCAAACAAGTAAAAAATGCGCCGAAGTTTCTTCAGCGTAATCGAGTTTTCTGTACAGCTGCTACAGCGTATAATCAAGACCACCGAAAATGGATCTATCTTTCGGTGGTCTCGGTATTATGCTTTATGAGCCGCGGCCCATGAAAATTTAACCACGGCCCCGTGGTGGCATATCCTACATCGTTGCCAGAAGCACGATTATGTCTAACTTTACCTTGAATAAATAAAATAAAAACTACTGAGGCTACAGGGCTGCAATTTGGTGTGTTTGATGATTGGAGGGTGGATGATCAACATACCAATCCGCAGCCCTCTAGCCTCAGCAGTTTTTCAGATCTGAAGGCGGACAGAAAGAAAAAGTGCGGACGGACAGGCGAAGCCGGCACAATAGTTTTCTTTTAAAGAAAACTGAAAATGAAGCTGAGAGAAACTTTCCCCTTTTCTAAAGGAGAGGCGCATAAAGAGGAAATGAGAAGACAAAGTTCTGAAAGATTCCCATATGATAGAGAAGCTCTCCTGGAATGCAAATCAGTCGACGTAAAAAAATTAGTTTAGATAAAGTTAGGCTGAACAGGGATAACTTTTGAAGAAGTCGACTGGGGAATACAGATGTACCTCTCTGCCTAACTGTGCAAAATTCTATCTACTTATCCATTTACCTTTTTTTTTTTTCTTTTTTAATATTGACCAAAAAATATCTATAAACTATAAACGAAAACAGATTTTCCTACAAAATGGATATATTAAATTAATATCAACGATTTTATCACCAATGTTTAGAATTATATATCTAAGAATTTGTGGGTGCCATATTTCGCCGTTTGAAAACTTCTTTATTCTTTATTGAATTAACAGTCGCCAACATGTGATCTTTGAAATGATAACAAGCTAAATGATCTACAGTACATAATACTTACAAAGGAACAATCTAAAATCTTCTGGAAACATAAATGATGGTTCTTGTTTTCTGTAAAAGAAAACTATTGTGCCGGCTTTGTCTGTCCATCCGCACTTCTTTCTTATCGCACTTTTTCTGTCCGCCAACAGATCTTGAAAACTACCGAGGCTAGAGGGCTGCAAATTGGTATGTTGATCATCCACCCTCCAGTCATTAAACACACCATAGTACAGTCCTCTAGCCTCAGTAGTTTTTGTTTCATTGAAGGTTAAGATAGCCAAAGTCGTGCTCCTGCCAACGATATAGGGTAGACCGCCATCAGCCCGTGGGTAAAGTTTAATAGGCCGTGGCGCATACAGCATTATACCGAGACCACTGAAAGATAGAACTATTCTCGGTGGCCTTAATTATACGCTGTAGCGGCCGTACAGAAAACTCGATTGCGCAGAAGAAACTTCGGGGCATTTTTTACTTGTTTGTAGTGGAAGAGTCTTAGCTATAAAAGGATAACCACATGCTGTTGGCTACTTCAGCTTCTGTTTTTTTTTTCTCTCTGAGTAACATTTGAACACTAAGTAATAGCAATTTACCTTCTTAATAATAATAATAATAATAATAATAATAATAATAATAATAATAATAATAATAATAATAATAATAATAATAATAATTATTATTATTATTATTATTATTATTATTATTATTATTATTATTATTATTAGGCTATTATTATTATTATTATTATTATTATTATTATTATTATTATTATTATTATTATTATTATTATTATTATTATTATTATTATTATTATTATTATAGAAAGTAAACGAATAAAGTATCTGAATTTTTCTGAAGCAATTTACGAAGGTAAACAACAATAAACATCGTTACTCATCGGGCAGCAGACGTTCCTAGTTAGGACTGAGGGACGCAAAATGTTCGTTAGTTATTTCTCTTTTGTTTCTTTTGAATATATATATATATATACATATATACATATATATATATATATATATATATATATATATATATATATATATATATATATATATATATATATATATATATATATATATGTATATGTATATATATATATTTATATTTGTAAGCTGTCCTCGTTCTCTTTCGCTAACTAATCCGATCTTATCTGCTAATTAATACAAACCCTACCCTCATATCAAGGTTCATATTAGTATGCATTTATGCCTATACAGATATGCAATATCGTATGATTCTTAAAGACACGGTTCAGAATTAATGTTTTATTTGTCCTCCTTAGAGAAGGTTGTTAGTCTAATTTGCGCGGTTATCGTTATTTCTATGATAGGATACAAGTTCTGTTAATTCCAGAATTTGTTTTTTAGATGTTACAGGTAATGACATTTTAGAATTTTATTGAAACCGTATCATATTCAGGAAACAAAAATAATTAGTTTTTTATCGTTTGCTTTGTCAGTTTATTGGATTGGAGATCCGGATAAAACTGTCTCTATCTTCCTTGGCTTTCCTTAACCACTGTGTTTTAGTCCTCTCCAGAGGTCTGCGAGTAATCAGGAATTTTCACATCTCTCTGTGAGATTCCCTTTTAGCAAACACGACCCCTTAAAAACTTTTGTTTTTTACTTCAGTTGGCATATTTTTCAATGACTGACCTTTCAATTCACATTTGTGATACTTTCTTTTTGATACTATATGCTCTACATACTGCAGTTTTCATAATTACAGTAAATTTCATTTGAAAATTAAAGGCATACTATCCTCAAAAATGAAGAGTGAGATTTTGCTATTTTTAATATATATATATATATATATATATATATATATATATATATATATATATATATATATATATATATATATATATATATATATATATATATATATATATATATATATATATATATATATATACATAATTTATATACATACATATATATATATATATATATATATATATATATATATATATATATATATATATATATATATATATATATATATATATATATACATATATATATATATATATATATATATATATATATATATATATATATATATATATATATATATATATATATATATATATATATATATATATATATATATATATATATATATATATAAAGTTATGCAGTGAATAAGTATGAGATTCACTGATCGGGATTATGAGAGAGAGAGAGAGAGACGATGTTGATAGTTTAAAAGTGATGAGCCATGAGACCAAGTAAATTGAAGTGTAACCATAACAAACCTCCAAGATGTGGGAAAGGAAGGAGGAGTTAGAGGATAGGTTATGAAGCGAAAAGGTCAGCAAAATTGACCTGATTTGTCCTTGCCAAAAGTGGGAGTTAAGATTGAACCATTAAGAGTAAAGTAGACGTCCTCAAGGAGGCGGAGTTTTATTCAACAACGGTCCAGAGTTCATTCTGATCAATTTTTAGCCAGAGTTACTTGAAACCCAAATTGGGTAGGATTGTGTCACTCGCTCCTCTCTTAACATCGAGAAATTTCTAAGTCCAGTGTGGCTGGCCGTGTGAAATAGTTTAGGTTAAGATTAAACTTATGAAAAACCGTGCCCGGTGAATTCTTACCCCCTCTTGGAAAAGTAGAAAGTATTAATAGACAATTTCAACCTAACTTACCGAGTCCCCTGCGTTACTATCAAGTGAAAGTCAACAGACAGAAACGGAGTCATTCATATGTGGTGCAACGCAATACAAAGAAAAAGTGCACCGCATAACAAATAATGGTGGCAGTTTCGGAGGATTTCGCCCAGCGCACATTTGAAAAACATTAAAGTTCACGGCCCTAGAGAAATTTACAGATAGTGAGCAGTGACGGCGCTAAAACTAACTCTCAATTTAACAGCGCAAATAATCTCAAGACGGTCTTCAGCACTAGAAACACCAATACAACATCAACACTGTAGCAGAAGGGAAACGAAGCAGAACGAAATATTCCAAGAAGCAGTGAATCTTTTTGTGTCGATCTGAATGAAAAATTGACAGCGGTAAATCTCTGCCTAGTTTGAAACTTCCGAACATTCGCATAAGATCAACCAGAAATTCAGTTTATAATTATATATGAACATAATAAGAACAATAGTAATAATCACGGCATAGAACAGCGGTGATTTTTATAAGAAAACGAAATTTACGAAAGAATTGGCAACTCGTGCAGACTTCGCCCGATCGCAGCAGCGGAGAAGACGAAAACAAACAGTGTTGGCGGACGTATGAAAGTTGCTAATATCTACGTCAGTTCAGTGAACTTTTCTATCGTGTACGGACTTAAATACACGAAATTCCCAAAATTTTTGGTCGCTAAAAGGGAGACTTAGCGAAAAGTAGCAGTAGCAGAGCAGTGACGACGACGGCGACGAATGAGAGCGGAAGACGGCGACGAAAGAGAGTGAAGAATTCGGAACAGCGATAAAGTTTAGAAGTCAACGCGTTGATAACCGCCTCCGGAGAAAGGAAGTAACGTCTTCAATCAACAATTTGGAAGGGATTCCAAATTTTTCTTCGCCAAATTCAGCAAGTACGGACTGCAAGTCGGCCGAGCTGTGCCGAATTATCGCTGGATGCTAACGACAAATTGCTCTCAAGTGCAATCAGCGCGATCTTCAAGTGCAAGGCGACACGAAGCTAATTGAATAGTAAACATTCATTCCTAGTATCGGGGAATTATCAAGAGAATTTTTCTCTGTGAATTAAATTTTTTTTGTGTGCATGGAATTTTTATATAATTATTTTTCCCTGCAGTGCGCAAATAATTTTTTTTTTTAACATAAATAATTTAAGTAAATTATTTTTCTTTTGAATAATATTCGGAACAATATTTCCTTATTGTTGTACGAAGGAAATAAAATTTTTTTTCTCATATTTAGTAATTTTTTTTTTTGCGAAATAGAAATTTTCGTTCACTTGGTGATAGAGACAATTCTGTTTAAATAATTCTATCATAATAAATTTTATTGTTAAACACTTGGCGCAGCATTTTGCAGTGGAACCCAAACAATTATATACATAAATACTAATATCAGACTTTTTCAGATTGTGAGAGAGTCCTATGAAGGAATGAGTTAGGAAAAATTTGAATTTTTTTGTATAGAGGGATACAGTCAACTCAGCAAACATGGAATTGAAGTAAGTACCTGATTCTCAAATTAATTTTTTTTTCAATTTTTCATTCTTGGAATCATTGAATATTTTATGAATTAATATGAATAACACTTTGGACGAAGTTATCTCCCGACTGCAACAGACAAGAAGCGAAGACCAGACTCCATATAACCTAAGACCTGTACCTGAACGACTTTCTAGACCAATTGATCCTAGTAATACTAGACCCAGACGTTCTCGTAGTCAAGGTCCCCCACTTAGTTTACCGAGTGCGCCTAACCCTTCAGTTGTAACCACTAACCCAATAACTTCCATTGTACCTAGAAATAACAACATGGCGCAAGCCGCCGTAATAACCCAAGCCACTAGATTTTGTGGAACGGTAGACCCAAGTAATGTAGATAAAAGTAGATTAGAAGAATATGGTGTAAATCGATGGATAGCAGACACAGAAAGCAGAATTTCAGCTGCTGGTATCACAGATGAGAGAAAGAAAATAGATGAAGCACTCTTGTATGTTAGTATGGAACATGGTGATGCACATACAGTTCTTCATTCAGTACTTTTTAGGAATATTACTCTGTTTAACGAATTCAAGAAACAGTGCTTACAATTTTGGCAACCAGAAGCACAGAAAGATCCATGGTATAACATAGGAACTTTCCATCATCAGAAATATGAGGGTAATCACTTAGTTTTAGCCACTAGAGTAGAAGAAGCTATAGATAGAGTGACGACAGATATGAAAGCTGTAGGAATTGTTGTTGGAAGGAAGGATGAATTTGATGATGATGAAACAGATTTAGCTAGTATATCCAAGGTACTTAGATATATGTCCTTAGGACCAATCTACGATGCTTTGGGTAAGGAAGAAAGAGTAGCCTTAAAGAAGTACTGTGATAGGAAGCCAAATGATGGAATTGTACAAACTTTGATGTACATAGAAAGGAAAGTAAAACAGAATTCATCAAGTAGTAGTGCAGATTTTACGGGAACCGTAGCTAGTGGAAACCCAAGAAATAATAGCAATCAGTCCAATAGAAACCAAACAAGGCAAGCTAGGTCTAGGTATCAGGGAAATAGAAATTCGTTTGTTAGAAATGGTGGGAACAACAATAGGAGATTTAATCAATCAAATAGAAACAATCAAGGTAGGCCGCCAAATAGAGGTAACAATGGGGATACCACTGGAACTAATGGAAATAACAGTGGAAATAACAGGACTCCTGGACAGAGGGGAGCTAGTCAAGGCCAAAATTCAGGGAATAATAGGCCACAGTTCAATAGGCAGAGACAAAGTTGTGGAAATTGTGGTTATAACAACCATACAACACAGAATTGTAGAAGAAACAAATGGTGTTCGAATTGCAATAAGACAGGACATTTAATCCAGAACTGTTGGTACAACAAACAGGGATATTCTCAGGGGTCTCAAAATAACCAAAGTACTCATCCTAATAATCAGAATACCTCCCCCAGTAACCCAAATCAAGGGGATTCTCAGTGACAATCACAGAGAATGCAGCAGAAAGGTCCATCCTTACAGAAAGAAATAGTGACAGTGAATAAGGATGTGTCCCCAACAGACATTACTCGAAGTAATGAAATAGTGTTTTCTGTAAAGAATTTTAATACGTGTCAGGAAGAGTTGCCTATCATACAAGTACACTTAGAAGGTGTACTGAGTTCCATATTGTTGGATACAGGCAGTACTGTAAGTATCATAGATAAAGGCACTTTAACAAAACATATAGGTTGTGAGCTTTCCCAAATGAGAGAATCCTATAGGACCATAAAGGGGATCGCTGGAAAGCAAATAAGGGCTATAGGCAATGTCAATTTAGAGATAGAAATTCTAAATAAGAAATACAGGGAAGAGTTTGTGGTGTTGGAAGAGAAATATTTTCCAGCTCAAGCTCTATTTTCCTTCCAGGCTATGAAAAGATGTGGAATTGCACTAGATTGTAGCAATGGAAGAATCACTATCAAGGAAATTGATAGAGGAAATGTTTGCTCTCTTGAAGAAGAGGAACAGTTTCAGATAAACTTGATCACTTTACCTGAGACAGCCTCATCTGAAGAAGTAGACATCCAACAGATAGAAATAGAAGTTAATGCTAACCCGGGTAGGACAGTGTGTAGAAATTCAATGATAGAAGAAATAGGAGAAGATAGACAAACTACTTTTAAAAGCCTAGAAGCCACTCAGGAGGAATTCTCAGATAGCAGGTATGAACCTGATAACTCAAGTGCACGACAAGTAGATACCTCCGAAGAACTTAGTTCTTTTTCCCAACCTGACGATTTTGACACGCTAATAGATTGTAGTCACTTAATAATAAGAGAAGATACGGAAGAGAAGTATCTCAATGAGGTGTTGCTGTTAGGCAACCTAAAAATGACAGAGATAGGTTCTGTGATACCACAAGATGAAAGTTCAGATGATACTGATGTTTGTTACACTGCCGATGCACAGAATGCAGAAGAGATCTGCTTAGTTAGTACTGCCGATGATAATCTTGTAAAACTCAAATTAAACAATAGCATTATACTGCATCCACAAGGTCTGACAAAGGTTTGTCTTAGAATTGTAACAGATAAAAACCTAGGTGATACAGATGTGTTATTAGTTAATGAAGACTTACCAGACTTTGTGAAAATGGACAATTCCCTAGTAAGACTTAATGGTGGAAATTGTACGACTTATGTGTATAATTATTCTGACAAGAGACTAGAATTGCATGCCGGCATACAATTCTGTAAGGGAATTGTGATTACTAACCCTTTACTAACCCTAAGTGAAAAAGCATTTGTTTCTGTAGCTGACACAAGAGTTAAATTAGAAGGGGAAGTAAATAATACAGATTTTCCTCATTGTAGGGACAGGTTAATACAGATATTAGAGAAATATAGGAGTGTTGTAGCAGTAACAGGAGATAAGTTAGGAAGGACAGATGTCCTGCAGCACAAAATAGTCATAGAAGATGGTGCTAGACCTTTTTATATACCTAACTACAAACTTCCAATAAGTCAAAGACCCATTGTAGACGAGATGGTTGAAGAGGTGAAGGAAGATGGAGTCGTAATTCCTTCTAAGTCACCTTATAATTCACCTTTACTGCTAGTTCCAAAGAAAGACGGTACATGGAGGATGGTAATTGATTACCGTAAATTGAATTCCCACACCGTCCCTGATCGAATGCCAATGCCAGTCATTAATGACATGTTAGCTCAATTAGGAGGTGCCAAGGTTTTTTCTAGCCTCGATCTACTGAGTGGATATTGGCAAGTTCCTCTCGATGAAGAATCCAAGCATCTCACGGCATTCAGTACTCATAAAGAACATTTGCAATTTGAGGTAATGCCGTTTGGTCTTACTTCAGCTCCTTTAACGTTTGTACGTTTAATGCTGCAAATCTTGGGAGATGTTGAAGACGTATCGGTTTATCTTGATGATGTAATAATTGCTAGTAAGGATGTAGAGAGTCATTTCAAGACAATAGAATTAGTATTAGATAGGCTCAGAAAGGCCAGTTTAAAGGTGAAAATTAAGAAATGTCAGTTTCTGAAGAAATCTCTAGAATATCTAGGACATGTTATCAGTGAACATGGTTTGAAAATGCAAGAAGGAAAGATTAAGGCTATTGTGGACTATCCAGCCCCAAAGAAATTTGAAGGCACTAAGAAGATTCCTAGGTATGGTAGGATATTATCGACCTTTCATAAAGGGATTTGCTACCATAGCAAAACCATTAACTGAGTTAACTAGGAAAGATGCTAGCTATGAGTGGAAAGATGAACAGGAAGCAGCGTTCAAAACACTAAAGGATATGTTGATAACAGATCCTATCCTAGTTTATCCAGACTTCGAGAAGGAATTCTACTTAGCCTGTGATGCTTCAAGTACAGGACTAGGTGCCGTCTTGATGCAAAAGGATAAAACAAGGATGAGGACTGTATACTATGCCAGTAGAGTTTTGAATGCAGCTGAAAGAAATTAC
>JANJGK010000020.1:42590795-42620432 GCA_039081455.1 Macrobrachium rosenbergii | reverse complement strand
TATATATATATATATATATATATATATATATATATATATATATATATATATATATATATATAATATACACACGACTAAGGTGTAGATAGGTGAAGACCAAGGGCAGCATCAAATCACAGGTTGACTAAGGAAACGGGCCAATTTCTACATTTATTTACCTTATCTTTATTCCAGCGTTTCGTAATATTACCTTTATTACATCTTCTGGGAATCTGCCAATGAATATGATAAATTTGTTAAAAAATAAAAAAACAGTAAAAAGACTAAAATTTACTATTACAAAAATATATTTAAAAGGTAAGACCGCCTAGCAACCTTCAGTTTAGAGAAAGGAAGACTGAATGACACGAGGGAAAATAGTAGGAGACACGTTAGCTAAGATACAGTTGGATCGAAGAGGCCTGGGTATTCAACTAGGGAACTAGCTGCTTAATGAGCAACGACTCTAGAATGGGTAGTTCATGAGGGTTTTGCGTTTGCCCTATGATGCAAAAATCGTCTCTTTCGTTATGGGTTTTGCAAACTTTTACATCGTTTATGATATTCGAATGCTCAAGGTTGGAGGGCCTACTTCCTGTGCGAAAACTTATTCCATGATGAGAGTCGATTCTGACCCTCAGTAACCTCTTTGTAGATCCCGCATATGTCCCAGAGTTACACTTTGGGCAAGTATATTTATATACTACATTAGAGGTCAAGAAGGGACTTAACCGATCTTTATACTTAAAGAAAGACACAATGGTTAAGAGATTTTTCGGTATTAGTTTAATACTAACTGTACCATAATGATTTTGTATGATCTAGATAAACCTTTTTCTGAAGGAGTTATCATGTAAAAATGGAAACTTAAGATAAGTGAATAACTTTGGTGGCGTGATAACTGTTAGTATCGTTGTAGAAGTGATTATTAAGAACACTACGAAGCATCTTATGGAATAGTTTTTGAGGGAAGCAATTATTCTTAAAATATTAAAAAGGTAATTTTTATCCTGATTGAAAGATTGCCAATTTGATTCAATAAGAAATGCCCTATGAAGTAGAGTTGACACTGAATTAAGCTTAAAATGATAAAAACATGAGCTGTAAATTAGATCCTAAAACCGTAAAAGTGTTCTTTCTAAAAACAGACGTGTTACAACAACCATTCTCTCTTGGTACGCGTACATCTAAAAAAGGTAGTTGACCATTTTCCTCTCTATCCACCGTGAATTTAATATTGTTATGCTGAGAATTAGCGTATGCTGAAAAGGAATCAATGTCCTAGTCTGTTCTGAATAATGCGAATGTGTCATCAACGCACCTCACATAAAAAATAGGGTGAAACCTGAGAGGACAATCCTCAAGCATGCGCTCCTCCATGGAGGACATGAAGATGTTTGCAAATGTCGGACCCAAAGGAGAGCCCATGGCTACACCGTCTGATTGTTTAAAAACAAATTATATATATATATATATATATATATATATATATATATATATATATATATATATATATATATATATATATATATATATATATATGTGTGTGTGTGTGTGTGTGTGTGTATGTATATATGTATATATATATATATATATATATATATATATATATATATATATATATATATATATATATATATATATATATATATATAATATATATATATATATATATATATATATATATATATATATATATATATATATATGTATATATATATGTATATATATATATATATATATATATATATATATATATATATATATATATTTATATGTATATATATTATATATATATATATATATATATATATATATATATATATCCCATTTTAAATTTTGGGCTCTGAGTTACATAAAAAGAGGTAGAACACAGAATAACATTAAAGAATCATAAAATATAGGATAGAGTTCTCAATAGTCACACCTAGAATAGTTAAAGCTTCACTCATTCAGCAAAGTTCCATCCACCTGAAGAGGAGGATGGGATGGGAAATCTGTACAAGATCTGCTAATCAAAAGTGTTCTTGTTGTACTGGAGTTCAGCCTCATACCCCACCGACTACACCATTCACTGATCCAGTCCATGTCCCGAATGAGGCTAAGAGCAGCTTCATTTCCCATAAGTGGAGACTTTACTCCACCCACAAGTGTTGCATCTTCGACATACTGAACAATCTTGTTTTCCTGGCCAACAATCATATCACTAGTACACGCTAAAAATAACAGTGGACCAAGAACACTACCCTATGGAACTCCAGACAAAATAGGTCTTGGTTCACTACAGATCCTGTCCACAGCAACTTGCTGCTGCCTACCTGTAAGAACATATCCACCCACTCTAAGATTCGAAAGTTTATAAATAAGTGCCTTGTGATTTACTAGATCGAAAGCAGCACTAAAATCTATTTGAATTACTCTGCACTCAAAACCCCTATCAAGGTACCCTTGCAAATGGCATGTCAAGCCTAAAAAAGCATCGCGGATACCTACTAATGGATTTCAGGCAAAAAATAGTGTGTTTTTCTTTAATATCTCCCATACTAATTATTTGATCAGAATAATACTTTGACACAGCACTCTATAGACCTCCCCCTAATTTTTGATACTATAATGCATTTTCAAATCCCGTTAATTAAGGTGTTTACTCTTGTCCTAGTAAAGCCAAAGCCAAATCTTTTTGGTAAGTTTGTTAAACAATCGAACGTATGCTGACCCTCCCTCACTTCGCTCTCCCTTCCTCACTTCGCTCTCCCTTCCTCACTTCGCTCTCCCTCTCTTCTCTCACTTTGCGAATGTCTTATCTAATATTTTCCATAATATCCACCTTTAACATTGGTATTTTCCAATATATTTGCCATCACGAGGATATTCATTCGAAAATCCATAATGATAATATTGTAAAAAAAAGTAACGGGGAAAATAAAGCATGGTTTTGGAAGTCAAGAAGGTCGAATTATGGTTTCGTTAAGATTCTTTTTAACCGCGGAAAAATAATGAAACACGTTTTCCAAAGGCAGGATTGATTGGCTTTACCTCCTTGAAAGGTAGAGTAAATGTAATCAAGTGTTATATAAGTTGACTGAAAATTTTTCGGTGTATTGGCTCATTTAACCATTAACTATCGTAGTTTGGGTATCTGCTATGGTTTATGCCTAAGCAGTTTCTTGTCTCAGTGTTTGTTGGACTGAGGAGGTTTTCCCTTCATATTCATGACTGGCATGTTACTTTGCCCCCGTAAACGCAAAAATGCATTTGCATAACGTCTCCATTCCATATACAAAATGGAACAAGCTAACACTAAAATAAGGATTAGTCTTAACAGGTAAGAGAAGCTTCAGGTTTGTTGGACACACACAATAACACAATGTGGCATAAGAAACACAAGCATATTACTGAATAAGTAAATCTTAATATTTATCCTATAATTCACTCCTTATGTATATGTATATATATATATATGACTATTTATCACATCACCGTGATTCATATACAATCAGAAAGCTACAAACGTCCTTTAATATCCAATTCGCTCTACCTCGGAAATAATATATTTTCATATATGTTACCGAAGGGGAATTTTTTAGTTGATAATAAGTCCACCGTCGCGTGGGGTCGAACCAGCGACGGACGGGGACTCAGGACTACAGGGACGTACTAACCCAGTCGGCCACAAGAGAGGTATAAGTGGATATCGTCTGCCATCAACTCACCCGTCGAACTCAGGTGTTTTTTAATTTGGAGACGATATCCACCCACCTCTGCCATGTTGACCGTGTAGTGCGTTTGTCGCACGTAGCCATATTATGACTATTTATCACATCACCGTGATTCATATACAATCAGAAAGCTACAAACGTCCTTTAATATCCAATTCGCTCTACCTCGGAAATAATATATTTTCATATATGTTACCGAAGGGGAATTTTTTAGTTGATAATAAGTCCACCGTCGCGTGGGGTCGAACCAGCGATGGACGGGGACTCAGGACTACAGGGACGTTCTAACCCAGTCGGCCACAAGAGAGGTATAAGTGGATATCGTCTCCCATCAACTCACCCGTCGAACTCAGGTGTTTTTGCATTTGGAGACGATATCCACCCACCTCTGCCATGTTGATCGTGTAGTGCATTTGTCGCATGTAGCCATATTATGACTATTTATCACATCACCGTGATTCATATACAATCAGAAAGCTACAAACGTCCTTTAATATGCAATTCGCTCTACCTCGGAAATAATATATTTTCATATATGTTACCGAAGGGGAATTTTTTAGTTGATAATAAGTCCACCGTCGCGTGGGGTCGAACCAGCGATGGACGGGTACTCAGGACTACAGGGACGTACTAACCCAGTCTGCCACAAGAGAGGTATTAGTGGATATCGTCTGCCATCAACTCACCCGTCGAACTCAGGTGTTTTTGCATTTGGAGACGATATCCACCCACCTCTGCCATGTTGACCGTGTAGTGCGTTTGTCGCACGTAGCCATATTATGACTATTTATCACATCACCGTGATTCATATACAATCAGAAAGCTACAAACGTCCTTTAATATCCAATTCGCCCTACCTCGGAAGTAATATATTTTCATATATGTTACCGAAGGGGAATTTTTTAGTTGATAATAAGTCCACCGTCGCGTGGGGTCGAACTAGCGACGGACGGGGACTCAGGACTACAGGGACGTACTAACCCAGTCGGCCACAAGAGAGGTATAAGTGGATATCGTCTGCCATCAACTCACCCGTCGAACTCAGGTGTTTTTGCATTTGGAGACGATATCCACCCACCTCTGCCATGTTGACCGTGTAGTGCGTTTGTCGCACGTAGCCATATTATGATTATTTATCACATCACCGTGATTCATATACAATCAGAAAGCTACAAACGTCCTTTAATATCCAATTCGCTCTACCTCGGAAATAATATATTTTCATATATGTTATCGAAGGGGAATTTTTTAGTTGATAATAAGTCCACCGTCGCGTGGGGTCGAACCAGCGATGGACGGGGACTCAAGACTACAGGGACGTACTAACCCAGTCGGCCACAAGAGAGGTATAAGTGGATATCGTCTGCCATCAACTCACCCGTCGAACTCAGGTGTTTTTGCATTTGGAGACGATATCCACTCACCTCTGCCATGTTGACCGTGTAGTGCGTTTGTCGCACGTAGCCATATTATAACTATTTATCACATCACCGTGATTCATATACAATCAGAAAGCTACAAACGTCCTTTAATATCCAATTCGCTCTACCTCGGAAATAATATATTTTCATATATGTTACCGAAGGGGAATTTTTCAGTTGATAATAAGTCCACCGTCGCGTGGCTTCGAACCAGCGACGGATGGGGACTCAGGACTACAGGGACGTACTAACCCAGTCGGCCACAAGAGAGGTATAAGTGGATATCGTCTGCCATCAACTCACCCGTCGAACTCAGGTGTTTTTGCATTTGGAGACGATATCCACCCACCTCTGCCATGTTGACCGTGTAGTGCGTTTGTCGCACGTAGCCATATTATGACTATTTATCACATCACCGTGATTCATATACAATCAGAAAGCTACAAACGTCCTTTAATATCCTGAGTTCGACGGGTGAGTTGGTGGGAGATGATATCCACTTATACCTCTCTTGTGGCCGACTGGGTTAGTACGTCCCTGTAGTCCTGAGTCCCTGTCCGTCGCTGGTTCGACCCCACGCGACGGTGGACTTATTATCAACTAAAAAATTCCCCTTCGGTAACATATATGAAAATATATTATTTCCGAGGTAGAGCGAATTGGATATTAAAGGACGTTTGTAGCTTTCTGACTGTATATGAATCACGGTGATGTGATAAATAGTCATAATATGGCTACGTGCGACAAACGCACTACACGTTCAACATGGCAGAGGTGGGTGGATATCGTCTCCAAATGCAAAAACACCTGAGTTCGACGGGTGAGTTGATGGGAGACGATATCCACTTATACCTCTCTTGTGGCCGACTGGGTTAGTACGTCCCTGTAGTCCTGAGTCCCCGTCCGTCGCTGGTTCGACCCCACGCGACGGTGGACTTATTATCAACTAAAAAATTCCCCTTCGGTAACATATATGAAAATATATTATTTCCGAGGTAGGGCGAATTGGATATTAAAGGACGTTTGTAGCTTTCTGATTGTATATGAATCACGGTGATGTGATAAATAGTCATAATATGGCTACGTGCGACAAACGCACTACACGGTCAACATGGCAGAGGTGGGTGGATATCGTCGCCAAATGCAAAAACACCTGAGTTCGACGGGTGAGTTGATGGCAGACGATATCCACTTATACCTCTCTTGTGGCCGACTGGGTTAGTATGTCCCTGTAGTCCTGAGTCCCCGTCCGTCGCTGGTTCGACCCTACACGACGGTGGACTTATTATCAACTAAAAAATTCCCCTTTTGTAACATATATGAAAATATATTATTTCCGAGGTAGAGCGAATTGGATATTAAAGGACGTTTGTAGCTTTCTGATTGTATATTAATCACGGTGATGTGATAAATAGTCATAATATGGCTACGTGTGACAAACGCACTACACGGTCAACATGGCAGAGGTGGGTGGATATCGTCTCCAAATGCAAAAATGACTGAGTTCGACGGATGAGTTGATGGCAGACGATATCCACTTATACCTCTCTTGTGGCCGACTGGGTTAGTACGTCCCTGTAGTCCTGAGTCCCCGTCCGTCGCTGGTTCGACCCCACGCGACGGTGGACTTATTATCAACTAAAAAATTCCCCTTCGGTAACATATATGAAAATATATTATTTCCGAGGTAGAGCGAACTGGATATTAAAGGACGTTTGTAGCTTTCTGATAATATATATATATATATATATATATATATATATATATATATATATATATATATATATATATATATATCTATATAATATATGTGTGTGTGTGTGTGTGTGCGTGTAATTGTGCATATCAATCCAACAAAGTGTGTAGTTCGTAGATTTTTTATCATAGTTTTAAATATTATATTTATTTGTGTCACAGTATAATTCTGTTTGTATTCTACAGCTATTGTGTTTTCCACACAGGCCTTATGATCGTATTGCAGACGTCATGGGCATGAAGACGACGACAGTGCATTCACTTTTACAGCGAAGCATGGGAACAGCACCACCTGGAACAGACAATTACCCACCCGTCAACGACACATGGTACCCCGACACCCCTACCAAGTGCCTTTGATAATTTTGCTATCGGTGCCATTCGCCGCTATGTACACGGTGAATTCGCTAAGAAAAACACATTCACCATTAAAAGTCTGACACGGGGTTTACGTGAAAACGGCATCATCCCAGCTGGAAAATCAGAATCATCAGTGTGGCGATTACTACATGACATGGGGTTCTGCTATAAGACCACACAACGGAAAATGTATGTCAAAAAGGAAACTCTTGAGTGTGCTGGCGCATTCGCACTCTCCGAGCACTTAATGAATATCGGAAGGAGGGGAGAAAGGTGGTATACATCGATGAAACATGGTTCACCACGAGGATGCATCCTAGCAGCGAGTGGGTTGATGCCACACAGTCCATGACAAGTGCCACCTACAGTCGGCAGGTCCCTCCCGGAGAAGGGGAGCGTTTTGTGCTTGTTGCTGCAGGCACAGAAGATGGTTTCATTGAGGAATCATTCTTGTGTTTTCCTACAAAAAACAAAACTGGTGACTACCATGGCGAAATGAATGCCGACCTCTTCGTTCGTTGGCTCACGTCCCAACTTCTTCCATCATTGCCTGAGCCAGCAGTGCTTGTGCTTGATAATGCACCCTACTTCAACCAATTGAGCGAAGATAGTCGTTGCCCAAACTCCTCCACCATTAAAGCAGATATCATGAAATGGTTGACGTGCCGCCAGATACCATTCCCTCCAAACTCCACACGCCCTGAGCTGTTGCAAATCTTCAAGCAAAACCGCCCACTACCTGTGTATAATATTGACAACATCATCCGTTCATGGGGACATGAAGTCGCCCGACTACCACCTGCTCATCCTGAGCTCAATGCTATTGAGCAGGTCTGGGGCTTTATGAAAAAAACGTGTGCGTTCCTCATTGCAGTAGCGATTCACTCGGGCAGATTTACAGGCCAGAATAGAGGAAGCGAAGGTTAGTGCAACAAGGGAAGTGTGGGACGGTGCAATAAGACGGTCCAGAGCCTTCGAGGAAGCATACTGGTCAAATGATAACATCCAAAGACCTGTAGATCCTATGTATAATCATCACCATAAACAGTGATGATGAGGATGATCTGTTCCTTGACAGTGATGACGATTAGGAATAAATTTTTTGTGATTTTTGTTCAATTGTTTCCTTTACTTTCCAACTGATGGCGATAATTATTTCACATTAGAGAGAGAGAGAGAGAGAGAGAGAGAGAGAGAGAGAGAGAGAGAGAGAGAGAGAGTCAGTCAGACAGACAGAGAAACTTTTATCATGCTTCTCTTATCATTAACATCTTTATCATGATTATCATTACAACTGCTATCACTATTACTATTTTTGTCTTAATAGGTATAGATACCAGGGGCACCAGCAGATAAGGTAGCCCAGTTATGAAAAATAACAGTAAAACGAAAGGGAATGCAGATTGGAGATACATTAGATGAAGATAATTCTGCATGACTGTTCAATGCAATTTATGCTGTCTACACCTTAAAAAAGGAATTAAGCTTGGCTTTAGATATCTGAATCTCTTGTAACTGTATGATGGGTCTTAAGCTGTATTATGAGATTTAATTTTGGTTATCTTTCCAAGTCGTAGCCGTATATCGCACGAAACTTAAGGATTTAAGAAGCCCTCAGGGCAGGTTCATCAAGTTGGATAAATAAGTTAAAGGCTGTAAACTCCTTATACACCCTGACGAAATACAACAATATCATGAAATGTTAATAAGAATTATAACAAGAATCCAACATATCAATTCTATCAGTTATTAACAAATATAACAGGTTAGAGAAAAGGTAGAGTAAGCGACGCCGGAGAGAATAGGAAAGGGGGTTACTGGAGGGATAGGAGGAGGGTCAAGACAGAGGGAGGGAAGGAGAGGGGAGGGACGGGGGAGTGTAGGCATTCGAATTGCTGTACCTACTTACCCGATTCACTTGGCTTAGGCTTTATTAGGCCAAGAGTAAACACCTTAAAGAGATTTGCCAATGCATTATAGTATCAAAAATTAGGGGAAGGTCTCAAGAGTGTTTTGTCAAAGTACCATTCTGATCAAGTAATTAGTATGGGAGATATTAAAGAAAAACACACTATTTTTTGCCAGAAATGCATAGTAGCTGCTTCCTATATGAATATTGACTACCAGCTAACAACCCTTTACTTTCTACATGCTTATGTAGTGGCTTGAAAATAAGTTTTTCAGCAACTCTGGAGAGCTCAGGGAGAATAGAAATTGGCCTGTAGTTACTGCAGTCTGCAGATATGCCACTGTATTACTAAGCTTGCGTTCATCCGTAAAGATACTGCATAGGCATAAAAATCAATAGAATCTACTTATCTTGGGAGACAAAACAAAGGGAAGAAACCATCAGGATCTTCTCCACCCCAGCTATCAAGATTATCCAGAATTTTCTTAACATCCCTGGAGCAAATGGCAAATTTCATAAGAATAGATTCAGGATGACAGGTATTAGGGTGGGGACATCCTCAGCTGATTGCTTAGCTTTAAAAGCTCGTCGAAGCAGTTCAGCCTTTTCCCCAGGGCCAGAAACCAATCTACCATCAACTTTTAGAAGTAGTGGAATGGAAGATGACCCTGACCCAAAGACAGATGATACCAATTTGGTCCACCACAGATGAGGCTGAGTCATCCCTTCAAGTTTCCTCTTCAAGGAATTATTTCTCTTGGCTGTACGGTAAGTTTTATTCACTGCATGTCGAGAATCAACAAAAATTGTGTAATTTTCATTTGAACGACTTTGTCTCCATGCATTGAATTTGGTCTGTTTGTCATGGTAGGCTCATTTACATGCATCATCAAACCATGGCTGGTCATTTGTCCTATATTTGATGGCCTTTCTAGGGACATATCTTATAAAAATGGCTATCAGCATTTCATTTAACTTCTTCTTCGGATCAGAATCTAATATAGCATCTGAAATATTAAGTGCCTTACATGCTTCAATAATGCAATCCCAACTGGTTCTGGATTTTAGCCAGACCGTTTTTCTGATGGTGGCATTAGGAATATACTGATTGACAGATATGTCCATCTCAATACGCAATGATCAGAATTGCCTATATATTCATAGACCTTGGACTTGAAAAAAGCTGGAACATTTATGAATATGAGGTCTAATCTATTACTAGAAATGTGGGTGGGTTCCTCAATTAGCTCGACAAAATCAGAGGATACACAGAACTCAAGAGCAGACCGGTCATGTTTATCTGTGGAATCTGAATTTGACGACTCACTGTGCTTTGCATTATAGTCTCAACAAATAACGAATGAAGGTTATGAATCCTGTGACTGAGCCATACTAATCCTTTCCATAAGACAGTCATATATAGAATCGTCGATATTTTTATGGCGGTAAACAGCAAATACGTATTGCAGAACTTATTGAAAATTTTAAAACAAAGAGCTTCATGGCAAGTACACTCCAAATTTTTCTGACAATAAATAGGTCGTCAGGACCTAGTGTATACAGCCATACCTTGTGTATGTGGGATGTTACGAAGATAAATAAAGTCAGGGCCATCAAACACCGTGATTAAAAACTCAACCTTTGACTTATTGCTACTTACAAGAATCTCAGATAAAAACATGAAATCGCAGTTATGGGCACAACCCTGGAGATCAAGAAAATTTGACCTTAAGTCCGGAATAACTGAATAAAGTACTCTGCAATTTTTCTGACTGTAATAAGTAACAGGTCCAGAGTTCAGCTCAATGTCTCCTTAAAGAATTAAAATTAATAACATAAAATTAGTATGAAACTAATGAATAGCATCATAACAACAGTAACATTGTAAAAATCAACACAACAATAAACAACAATACCATCAACAGCAACAGTATTTACATTATTTACAAAAATTCTGTTGAAAGTATAAGTAAACATGTCCATATGTCACTGAAAAAGCGCCGGAAGTAACTGGTCGACAAGGTGGGGCCGGCACACCTTGTAAGGCAAAGGAAATCCGCCAGGTTTGCCACAACAACTGGGAGAGGACAGTCAGGATGGATTTAGAAATAAAACACTCAGTAGGAATAGATTAGGTAAAGATGAAGGCACTTTCCTGATAATCCACCAAGCAACTTTTGCTTGCTCATCAACCTGTCCTACACGTTTTTTTCGAAAAAAGAGGAAAGTAAACGAAAAAGCTGACAAATGCCTGATTGTACCCTCAGGCAAGGGAACTCAAACCCAAGACTATGGAAGGCCGCGGTACCATGGCCATGGCACAGTCCAAGGTTGGAGAACAAGGTTTGAACTAACAGTAACTTTCTAAGGGTTGCCTACCAAGGCTAATGGGTCCCTTCTACCCACTGGTTTGATTTCGGAGTGTCCTTCTCCTAAAAGAGTTGTCTGCCAAGACTAAAAAATCTCTTCTACCTTAACTCGTGTAGGCAGGGACGCCACTCCCTGAGGTGAATGTTGCTAAGAAAAGCCACATTAACTCACTTTTAACTCAATATAGAATTTTTAAGAAATATATTCCCTTACATCACTTGCTCTTTAAAATCTTGTATTCAGTTTTTATCAAACTTTTAATCAGTTAATAAAATATCAATTATAAAAATAAACTCGCTGAAGATCTAAAACTTAAATATAATTGACATCGCTATGTTTTTATTCATTTGCTTATTCTTTTTAATTTAAATTGCAATCAACTTACAGCTAGAGTGAATATCACAAGGTGAAATCACATTAAAAAATCACAATAATAATAATAATAATAATAATAATAATAATAATAATAATAATAATAATAATAATAATAATAATAATAATAATAATAATAATAATTATTATTATTATTATTATTATTATTATTATTATTATTATTATTATTATTATTATTATTATTATTATTATTATTCTGTTGAATAATATGGCTACATTATGAGAATTAATTTTATACTGAGTTTTTTCTTATAATTCACTTTTCCTGCACATCAATATTGGTCAATAGTCGGTCAATGTTCATAATTTAGGGATATAGACAGATTATTTCTTACAGCAGAAATTCTTTATTGCTATTATAGTAGGTTACTGAAACATGGTGCTGTAAATCCGTAGATTTTCACATTGCCAATTGTATTTGTTTTTTTTTACGTCTATTTCTGGTATTTTTAGTACTTTTTTCCGTCGACATGTCGACCAGCTCGATATTCATCTTCTGAATGTTGTTGAGATGCATCTGGAGACACAGTTTGTTGTTTAAGATTAAGCCAACCTTGTGCTGGCACGGACTCTTGCTCCTGGAGCAGCCCGTAACTGGATTTATCTGTGAAAATACAAAGAACAGTGCTTTTGGCCGGCGTGCATGGCGGTACTTATGGTGGTCTTGGAAAGGGTCGATTTTTCATTGGCGGCCTGAGGCGATTCTCCTCTGACAGAGCCTTCTTTCGCTCAATGGTTGCAGGTCTTCTCTTATGTGAGCGTTAGGGTACATCTGGGGACGTGTGTTGGAATCGCTGCCGGCAGATGGACGTTCTTGATTGGTTCGCTGATCGGGGAATGCTTCGAGCCGCGCTGCCGAGAGGAGGAAGGTTTCTTGTATGGTGTTGAGCTGTAGAGCTTCCGGGAGGAGTAGGTGGCGATGATCAGTTGTTTGTTCCATTATCTCGATGTTGGGGATAATGTCATTCCTTTTTATTCTCAGGATATGCTCAGTTCTGGCATGATTAATGATAGCACCCTCTTGGGCGTGGCAGGAAATCATCTTGGATAAGCGCATGGTGGTTATGCCGACCACGCTGGTTTTCTTCAAGGGATCCTGCCTGGGGGCAGCTGGGTTATTATTATTATTATTATTATTATTATTATTATTATTATTATTATTATTATTATTATTATTATTATCATTATTATTATTATTATTATTATTGAAACAATAACAATTTACAATCATTTCTCATCAATTTACGGCGTAGAAGTAAAAAAAAAAAAAAGACATAGAAGCTTCTCCATTTATTTTGAAAAGAAATGTAGTCAAAACCAACTGTATTTGCAGAGAATACTTCTACGTAGCGAAAAATGAAGATCCGTAAAAACTGCCAATTTTTAAAACCATCTCTACTGTTTTTCGCCATATAAATCTTTACCAGACGGGTGCAAGTCAAGTCAGGCGTGACTGGAGTACTCGCATTTTTTCAATTTCTTTTTGCCAGCATTGCTTGTTTTTTGGTTTGTACATTGTTGTTCTAATTTTTTCTTCCTCTCGTATTCTATTAATGGGCCATTTTATATAATTAAGTGAACCAATTAAACGAAACAGGCAATTACATTTTTGATTAGAAATTGACATGGAATATGGTTCGAATCACATTTCTTCTAAATATAAATGGAATCATTGTCTAAAGTATAATACAACAACGACCAGGTTTACTTATGAGAGGTGCAATAACAATCAAAGACATTTATTTCTATTCATTTGTGTAAATTACTGTTTAGTTGTCAGGTATACAATATTCATGGGGCATAGTCAAGCAAGTGTTCATTTTGTGATAAAAGCATGAAATTTGACACATGTAGAGTTGCATGTTGTGAACATTTTCAGATATTGGGGCAATTGAGATTATGCCTGTGTCAACCGTGACAGCCATTTTCTAAAATGGCCACCATATACCATTGGCGAGATTTGGGGAATAGGGTTGCATGTGTGTAATAAGGCTCTTTCTGGGTAAATGTTTACCAGAAATGTATCAGAGTATTTCATATGTATTTGCAAATCATAGACAAGAAAAGTTTTTTTCTGGAAAATTTATTTTTATAAAGAACAGGTGATAATAACTGAAGTTTTACTTTACTAAAATAGACGTTTATGAAGTCATACAATGATCATATGAAGAAATGAAATTATTTTACAACTGACTCAAAAAAGCTCCCCATAGGTCATAGAAAACAGCATGTGACATGTAGTCAGATGCAACAAAATCTTACAATACAGTTAAATAACAAAACAACAGCAGGTATATACAAGTGGTTTGTTCATAAGTCAAACTTTCACCCATTCTCCTTCACAGAAGCAGAAAGCAGCGCAGTGCAAATCTGCTGCCTTGCACTTGCATCGGTTCCTGCAGCCCTTCTTACAGCTGCATGAAACCAGCTCCTCACATGTTTCTGCAGTTTCAGGGTGTGTGGCAACCTCAGCTTGTTGGTGGAGGTAGCTGTGGCTGTGCAGCCAACATCTGACCCAAGACATGACCACCCTGGATGGCTGCCCTTCTGACATGTTGTTCCAGGGTAGCATAGGTGGGTGGAATACGCTGCACTGAAAGTCTTCTTCGCAAACATCTTTCTTGCTTTGTTCACTTCACTGTGTGTGCTGGGGCGATCATAGAGGAGGACCACATACAGTATCCCTGGATGACTTGCATTGCCTCCTCTGGAATTCCAGTTGGTGCATCAGCCAGAGTCATCTGTGCATTGATGAGCACTGGGGTAGTGTTCCAGGTTGCCCAGGCACTTCTGCTACCATGTCCTACAAAAGAGGACACAGTGTCGCACCCAGTGAGGGCATGAAACATTGGAAGTGAGCGTGTCTTGCCCAGACCCAGAGATGAAGCTATCCCATGAGTGGCCAACAGAGCTAGCGCCACTGCCAGAACTACCACATCTGTATCTACAGCTCAAACAAGAATCCGATGGTGGATGTGCTGAGCAGCATGGCGTGCATGTAGCATCAAGCAAGTATCCGCCTCTTCATGTGTACATGGAGCAGGTGATCCCGTACTCTCTTGGGCTGGGGCAGAGAGCACCTGCTTTCCATCTGTCACCACTAGCACCTTGCCACTACCATCATCAAAGGAGTCAATGACTGCCTCAGGAGGGAAATGGAAGAGCTCCATTCTGTTGCTGTTTACATGCAAGAAACTCTGCCAATCTCTTGGAATGGTTGCTGACTTGACAACGTGCCTTCTCACACCTTTTCTGCATTTCACTCTAGCTGTGGATTTCAGTGAATCAGGACTGTAGTTGTCCCACACAAGGTCAAGATGTGAGCAATATTGAAGCTGTCCTTGGATGTAAAAGATGAAAACTTGGTTTGCATATTCCTCAAATGTCTGGGCCGCACCAGGTTTCAGCATCTGCGCAACCACAGCTCCATCAAGAACCTTGTCAATAACATTGGGTATATCTGATTGTGTCTCTGAATGGTCTTCCAGACATCTCAGCAAGTCACTCTTCATCCCCAGATGGAGTTTACCTCACTCTGAGAGGGCAGGGGGACATAACTGGTTTGGCACGCTATGTAGAGTCTTGAAAAGAGTTCCACGTCACTTTTGAGAGAGTTCATCTGCTTCTTGGTTTTGGTTTGCCAAACAAAGGTAGCTGGTTGTGATGAGTGGTGTCACTGACTTGGTTCTGTCTATGAGACACTCCCTAGTGGATGCATCAAATTGCTCCTGATCAATTTGTTTGACAGTACAAATGGTCTCCACTTCTGATGCATCTGGAATTTCTTTAGTGTCAAGGACAAGTAAGTCCTGACTGTCCTCTTCAAAGGGGTTTCCTAGTTCCTCAACCCTTCACAAGTGAGCATACGTCTTTTACAAAAGGCTTCTTTACACTTAGAGTTTGCTCATGATGCATCGTGTCCTCCTTTTTCTGGTGCTGAACCTCACTTTCAAATTCATCAATCAGTCTGGCAGCTTCCGGTCCAGTAATAATCCAGCGCTGCAAGGCACTTGTATTCTCTGTGAGGCCAACGGCTCCTCCATCACCTTTGATATGAGCATTGATTTGCTCATGTGCTTGATCGATGGCAATTGCAGAGAAAGCTTGGTTAGTCTTCTGCATTGCAAAGTGGCCAGCACTGAATTATTTTTAGACCTCTGGGTGATGTTTCTGTTGCACAGGTATCCAATGTGCATAGTTTATATGGTCTAAGGCACAGAACCACATAACAAGTTCTGTTAAAGCATCAAGGTACATTTCAAAGTTTGCTTCTCTGAGGGACTACACATGGGTGAGAATGCAGAGTTCAAGTGCCAGTGTTGTTGCCCAGTACTGGAACTGTGGAGAACTTTTACCTTTCTCCTCACACCAGTCCTCAAGATTCAGAGGAGCTGTGCCTTTCTCTGCACATGCAAGGCAATAGCTTTCAAAGGCATGGTGCTGCAGAATGTACAAGACAACAGCTGTGATCTGGTGTGCTCTTCTCGTGCTTGTAACGTGCTGATCGAAGGAAAAGTCTGCTGTTCCTGGCGATGCTACATCTGCTTGTACTAGAGCTTGTGTCCAACCATTTCCTTGCAACCAGTCACCTGCTGTTTTCAAAGTTGCCATTTCAATATGCAGCCCACTGAACATCACAACAAACTGATCTTCCCCTTATTTCTGTGGCCATTTCTATTGCATTTGTTTCACCAGAGCATATAGTGGCTGGTCAAATGTCAGAACTGGAATCTGACCAGGAATGAGATGCTCCACTGCTTTTCTGACCACATCCTTGGAGTGCCTTATCATCAACACGGTGTGAGCACCTTCTTGGAACAGAGGTAGTAGAGCAGTTGGGGTGGCGATGTGGGTCCTTGGCTCTTGGTGGCTTGCATGATATGCTGCCCATGATGTATCTTCCCATTTCTTCCCTGCTTCATCTTCAAGGGCACATCTCACTCTTGCCAGCCATTTGTACTGCCTGTCAGTATATTTCTCAATGCCACCTCTCTTCAGTGAGGTTAATGAGGCCGATGGTGCAGATGCTTCTTTGACATCAAATACAACTGGTGGTACTTCTGTGTAGAAGTTTGGCAGCTGATCAACATTCTTCCATCACCCCCTATGATGACAGAGCCAAGGTCTACCCCACCACTTTTGGAACTCAGATGTTGCTGCAACGAGATTCCAGTTCCGTGAAAGGAATCCTTCGCTGCGGTGACACTAGAGTTATGATTGATGTTATCAACAGCTGCAGTTGTGAACAGCTGGCTGCACATTATTGGTCAACCTGCTCCATGTGAAAGCATTGGCACACACTATTGCCCATCTCTGCTGACAATCACAGGATGAGCCCATAGGGGATACTGAGGCCCATGTTGAAGAGTTTGTCTACCAGCTCTTTCTTTTGAGTTTGCACATATAGCAACATGCCAATGTAGATGAGAAGAAGAGTTTCTTGTGGGGTGCTATGCCTGATGGATGACCATTCTTGGAATCTTGCAGGTGAGGTTTTGGATGAGGTTTCTTGGGGTTTGGAAACTATACTTGCTTGCAGCTTTCATTTGTGCTTAATTGCACTGAACTTCAAAAGCTGTGCAATGGACAGTGTTCCTGGTGATGATGATGTGTAGTCTTGTATTGGAGTTTACACCTTTGGTGCCACTTGGCCTCATGAGGAACCATAGCAGCCTCGGGTCCTTGTCCTTCATTAATTCTGCCCAACTCTTCATGTCTGGGCAGCTTTCCAAGTTCATTGAACCTTACCAAATTCTGTGCCAGTGTTGTGTAGTCCCTTCCTTATCACATTATTTTGACTTTGCTGGACAAGTTAGAGATTCTGTTGTCTCTTTCTGGCATACAACACACAGGTCTCAGTTAATATCAGAGGGCTTCTTTGGTGTTCTTGCCACACAGGGACCAACAAGTTGAAATGGCCTTGATATCGCTATTGTTAATGTGTGGCTTGGCATGAAGTAATTTCACTGCTGTCTTAGCACACCACCATCACTGTAGTTTCATCATCATCCACTCCACGTGGATGACCAACACCTTCTGCAAAGACAAGCATAAACACTACCATCAGCAAACAAAGTATGAGGCATTTTCAATTATATAGCTTAACTAGCTGACTAACCCGGTGCTGCCTGGGAAAACTCTGAATGACAATCGATAAAATCTCACTCTCTCTCTCTCTCTCTCTCTCTCTCTCTCTCTCTCTCTCTCTCTCTCTCTCTCTCTCTCCTGTTAAGATAGTTGCTGTAATTACATTGCCCAGCATTTTTGACATTTTATATTTCACCCCACCTCACCTCCCATTCATACTGGAACTGAACTTGGACTTAAAGGACATCGGGAGTGTCACTAATCATCTCAGCAACCTCAAAAACTATGGATTAGATACTGATATCTGTCATTTCTCACATTTTATTTTCCACCCATCTCATAGCCCCCAGCCCCTTTCCTATTAGGGCTGAACTTGGACTTAAAGGGCACCTTGAAAACTATGGATTAGACACTAATATCTGTTATTTTTGGACATTTTCCCCCCTTCCTATCGGGGCTGAACTTGGTCTTAAAGGACCTCAGGAGTGTCACTATTCATCTCAGCAACCTTGAAAACTATGGATTAGAAACTAATGTCTGTTGTTTTTGGTTATTTTTACATGTCACCCATTTCCCACCCCTGACCCCTTTGACACTATTGACTTCTTACCCCCACAGTACTCCTTCCCAGAAAGTAAGTCATATATATACCAAGTTTGGTTGAAATTGCCCTGTGCTTTTCAGAGATATGCTAGAACATATGTGCACATACATACATATGATTCATATATACATATATCCATTTATATATATATATATATATATATATATATATATATATATATATATACATATATATATATATATATATATATATACTAGCTGACCAACCCAGCATTGACAGGGGGAAAGCTCTAAATGACAACTGATAAACTCTCTCTCTCTCTCTCTCTCTCTCTCTCTCCCCCCCCACCCCAATTCCTGTTAAGATAGTTTCTTCAGTTACATTTTTGACATTTTATATTTCACCACTTCTCACCCCACCATTACTATTGGGGCTGAACTTGGACTTAAAGGGCATCATGAGTGTCACTATTCATCTCAGCGATCTCAAAAACTATGGATTAAACTCTAATATCTGTCATTTTTTAAATTTTATTTTTCACCCCTTCTCAACACCCACACCCCCAGGACCCCCCATTCCTACTGGGGCTGAACTTGGACTTAAAGGGCATCAGAAGTTTTACTATTCATCCCAGCAACCTCAAAAACTATGGATTAGACACTAATACCTGTAATTTTCAGTTATTTTTACATGTCATCCCCTTCCCACCCCCCTTCCTATCAGGGGTGAACTTGGACTTGAAGGGTATCAGAAGTGTCACTACTCATCTCAGAAACCTCAAAAACTATGGATTAGACACTAATATATGTCATTTTTTTTATTATTTTTACAGGTCACCCCTTCTCACCCCCTCCGTACTGGAGCTGAGCTGAGACTTAAAGGGCATCGGAAGTGTCACTATTCTTCTCAGGAATCTCAAAAACTATGGGTTAAACACTAATATCTGTCATTTCGGTTATTTTTTACATGTCACCACCTTCCCACACCCATCTCACCCACCTTCCTATCAAGGCTGAACTTGGACTTGAATGGCATCGGGAGTGTCACTATTAATCTCTGTGACCTCGAAAACTGTGGATTAAACACTAATATCTGTCATTACGGTTATTTTTACATGTCACCCTCTTCCCACCTCCCTCCCTGCCGGGGCTGAACTTGGAGTTAAAGGGCACCGGGAGCGTCATTATTCATCTCAGCAACCTCAAAAACTATAGATTAGGCACTAATATCTGTCATTTTCTGTAATTTTTACATTTCACCCCCTTCCCACCCACCCCCTTTGGTGCCAGTGATGTCTTGCCCCCAACAGTGTTCCTTCCCAGATGGTAAGTCATATGTATATAAAATTTGGTTGAAATTGCTCAATGCTTTTCAGAGTGTATGCGGAACATACACACACACATACACATACATACATCCATTTATATATATATGGATGATAATAATAATAATAATAAGGTAACAAGGTGCAGCTCAGAACCCCACACTATAAAGTAACCAACCTCAGAAAAGCCTGTGAAGGGGAAAGAAAGTAATAACAAGAATAATGATAACATTGTTTATAGGGTTTTTGAGCTGATATTTTATCTTTGTTACATTGCAGCAAATAATCATTATTTCTGCCCATGCTAATCAATCTGTAAAGGATAGAGCACACTCTGAAGGGAAATGTCTCTGAAAACCAGTAGCGTATGGTGGCAATTTTGGGAAAATGGCTGCCATGGCTGACAAGGACATAATTTCAAGTGCCCCAATATCTGAAAATGAACAAGTCATATTAGTCTACATGTTTGCCAATTTTCATGCTTTTATCACAGGTTCTGTAAGCACAGCTAATTATGGTAATTTGTCTATAATTACCTTAAGTTATGTGGGAACAGCCGCGGTTGGTGATAATATTGAACGCATCTTTGTCCCGAATTCTCTCAAGTTTTGTGGGCATCACTGTGTTTTATATCATTATTCAACATTACACTACCTAGAATTCAAAGCTGTGAGGACATTAGTGTTCTGTGATATGGAGAATTCTCTAAAGTTGTGTAAGTACGGGGGGAATTTTTTTTCTTTTGAATGAAGCTGTACCAGACTTCCCTTATGGTGAATGAACATTACTGAATCCTGCGATGTCATTCAGTTTTAGTCTGTACAGTTTTCCCACGTTGTGTAAGCACAATTTTTTATACTTTGATATAGTTCGTGCCTGTATCATGTAGAGATCTTTTAAGTTGCAGGGATAATGGTTCTAAAATATAACTATTTTGTCTGTCTTCTCTGAGCTTGAACTCATGCACATACTGATCTGCGTCTTAAAAAGGTAGAAAGTGCTTAAGTGTAAATACTGATATTCACGATTTCAAAACGAGACATTTATTGTCCTTCAAATTTTCCAAGACTATCATAACAAAATAAGGCCCTCAGAAGAATATTAGGAATTAACTGGAGGGATAGGGTATCAAATAACAGAAACAGAGAAGTAACGGGGGTGCAGCCGGTCGATGAGTATGTTAGCTTCTCACTCTGGAAGTGGCTAGGCCATGTGTATAGAAGACAGGGAATAGTACAAGATACACCCGGATGGGTTGCCCTTGGTAGAAGAGGTAGAGTTAGGCCAAAGAAGACGTGGTTAAGGACAATGAGGCTGGAAGAAGGAGACGAGTGTTGGGGAGATCTTCATGAGTTAGCCCAGGACAGAATGTGGTGGCGTGAGTTCATCGAGACCCTATGCATACCCGTGGGTGCCACAGGAAATGATTGATTGATTGATTGATCATTACAAAGTATTGAAAACAGGCCGTGGTAGCTTTTATAATTTATCATAGCATACGATAACTAAGATAGCACACTGAATTATTGGTTTCACTTCATTGCTTAGATACTGAATGAAGAAGGAACACAATTCGCAAATCCAGGCTTAGCGTGTTCCGAACTGCGTTTACTTGTTGAGGAGGGATTCGTTTCTATGCAGTATTCATCCACGTTCAAATATTTAGCCATCGACAGACATGCAATGTACGACGTTTCGGTCGTCTATTATCATCGGCATTTTGCCTTATCTTCTGTTATGTTTGTCCTCTTTCAGTATTGCTGCAAGACCCTGAAATCTTCGATCTCATAAATAAAATTTAATGCCTAACGGTTTTTGCCAACGGTTCTTTCTGTGTGAAAGACCAACCTCTCAGTTTCATATACTTTTTCCATAAGTATCTTAAAAATAAGGGCTTTAGTTCAGATATCATAAATATGCTTAGCCCAGTGACACAATTTGTCATGGCATAAGAATTAATTTCACCTTGACTACGTTATAAGGAATGAAGATGTATTTGTTTGTAGATGTGACCGTAACATAGCAATTAAACTGAGAAAATCATTTAACTGAGTCATACTGCATCAGTAGACGAAAATAAGTTGTTATTGCCGAAGAATAAGAATATTTCATTAATGAATCCCAGTTTTATTTCCAGGTATTACATTGAATAACAATAAGTTGAATTCATATATATCTATGAATGATCCTACTCATAGATTCAATGAATGCCATATAAAAGTTTCACAAATGCTTCCCTAGACGCGTCAGTGATCAAATATAAGCCTATTTTATATGAATTTTATGCTATAACTGCGGGAAAAATTGTGAATACCATTATGTTTACGTTGAAATGGTACAGATACGTCTACGACACAATATGCCTGTGGCCTCTAGATCGGGACCCGTTAGAGTTTTTTGAACTTTTGAATGACCTGGTTCCATACACAAAATTCAAGTTGGAAATAGGACAAAATAAAAAGATACCGTTTCTCGACACAGCCGTTATGAGAACGGACAACTGTTTTAAATTCAAACTGTATCGAAAATTAACAGCAGTAAATGCTTTCATTCACAATTTTTCCAGCCATCACTCTAAGGTAAAACGATCAGTCTCCCAATAAATGTTTCCAATAGTTGTGCTTCACTTTTTGAAAGGGCATAGAAAATGTCCGCATTTGTAGGAAAATAGATTTTTATTAAAATATGTTAGGTTTCTTTTTTTTTCTCTCGTGGAATTCTTTCACACTGCTTTTGACCTTTCCACTTGTAGACCTGCACGCAAAAATCAGGGAAGTAATTTTCGTATTTTCAACGCTTTCATGATAAAGCCTTCTTCATCAATCTTTTCTATTACTGGCCCGGGATCCGCCCTTTACGGGCCTTCAAAGTCACGCGCTCACGCAGCAAGTTTCAGTTGTCTTGGACACACAAAAACAGACCAGCCATTTTTTTTTTTTTTTTTTTTTTTTTTTAGATTTTATTACTTTGGTGATATATTCACTTCTCTTGCATGCGATGGTACAAAAATAAAGGGAAATGTAGTTATTTCTTCATCATTTCTAACATTTCAAAGAGTTTCAACGCTTCATCATTAAAAATCATCCCTTTTATGGAATTTTACGTAAATACTTTCTAATTTTATGATATTCTTTTATTATTAATGAATTTTAATTACTGAAGTTTTAGTCGATTTGTTGATTCTTAACAAATTTTCCTATGTATAAGGTAACATATATTTTGAGTAATTGTAAGATGATTTTACTAATTGTGATTTTATATTTTATGAATACCCAATGTAAATATTGGAAATAAAGTATTATTATTATTATTATTATTATTATTATTATTATTATTATTATTATTATTATTATTATTATTATTTTATTGAAAATCCTCGCTGGCACTCGTCGTCAATCGCTTCATATGGTATTCCGTCACCAGAAAGAGATGATAATCCGCTCCCAGGAATAGTTTTTGCTAGTGGTCAGCACGCGACGACATTCCACCCTCTTACCCTAGTAATTCAATGAAAAGTGTGGCAAGTTTGTGACAGTGGTTGAGACAGAACAAAACTGGAATATACGTTAACCGTAAATCTATTTTTGAGTCCTAAATTTGATACATTTTTTTAACATTATATATTAACGATTGTTATAACGAGAAGTACACACACAAATAAACACTCACACACTCACACTCACTCACTCACACACACACATTCACAAAGGAAAAAAGTTAATTTTTTTACCCTTAATTTGACGGAAATCCCTCAATGGATTCCATTCAAAAACTGATTCAATAGACCTCCAACCCAGTTTTAGGCCTGCTGTGTCGAAGAGGTTTCATCCGTCGAATGTTTTAGTTATGTTCTGGCTTTATCGGTATTAAAAGCCAAACGTACCCGGACAGGATAGATTTTGTTTTAAAACAAATATTCGTTAAAAAATCCTTAAGAGTACAGATTCTTCATAAATTTCTCACTTATCCACCATGTTTTCTACTTTTTTTTTATTTTTGTACTTCGTTCGAGTTTTACCACAAAAACTCCGGCAAATAATATGCAACCTCGAACTGAGCAATGACGCCATAACATTTGAACTGAAACCGAAGATTAAAAGATTAAGGTATTAGTATCATTGTCTCAGTCGCTGAAGATAACATCCTGTTCCATGCAATGTGTACTGTATGTCTGATTAAGTTTTGAAATTATGATTATGAGAACGCAGGGTCTTTGAATACTACTTTCCATCCTATATCAAACAGTCCACTTATCGATAGCATGTATTATTTTGTCAGCATCAAACTCTAACTTCGTCACTATTTAAGGGTCGACTACAGTATCGTTTACTTTGTAGCGGTCAGTTCGCGAAGGGAATCAATAAGACGATCTGTATCTTATGCAATCATCTTATTATTGGCTATATTGACATTTTATACATTGTACGATGCTCGTGATAATGTGAATAATATGCTATTTGTTATTTTCATTTTTAATTCCTTATTTTATTTCATATCATCAACGGTCACTCAATTTTCTAAAGAGCTGGTTAGCTCTCTTTGTTTAATAAAAGTCGAATATTTTGTCTATATTTTGCAGTACAAAACGAAAGACGAAATACAATCACTACACTTCTTCAGTAGGAAGAAGCATCTTGATCTTTAACTTTCCGGTTTCCAAAGATAAACAAGTAAATAATGCGCTGAAGTTTCTTCGGCGCATTCAAGTTTTCTGTACAGCGTATAATGCTATATGAAACTTTCAACCACGGCCCATGAAACTCAGCCTCGGTCCGGTGGTGTCCTGTGTTGTTGGTACCTATAGCGGTGCCAACAGTACTGTTATGGCTAATTTTAACCTTAAATAAAATCAAAACTACTGAGGTTAGAGGGCTGCAATTTGGTATGTTCGATGATTGCGGGATGGGTGATCAACATACAAATTGCAGCCCTTTAGCCCCAGGAGTTTTTAAGATCTGAGGGCGGACAGAAAAAGTGCGGACGGACAGACAAAGTCGCCACAATAGTTTTCATTTACTGAAAACCAAAACACTGTCCTAAACACTATACCAAAGTTCCAAAACATCAGTAAATAAGGTTTTAAAAACTTATTTAGCAAATCTGAGGAATCCTTTAAAAAGTTCTTCTTCCTATTATCCTTAAACTTCCGCCGAGGCAAAATAAGGGAGGCCTTATTTTGCCTTGTTCTCCTTATGACCTTCATTCAGCTCTCTTCCCGCATCATCCAAAATGTGCCTCTAGGGAAGAGAAACATTCCTGCCTTCATAGAACCGCGGGTGGTCTGGAATGGAGGAAGCATTTCCTTTACACCGATATTATTACAGAAATAGCTCAAAGGGCGCTGTTGTAATTCATACCTCAGTATGGGGTGGTACTTTCTGCTGCTTTGAGCGGAGAGATTATTACTCTTTCGATATGACATAAGAGGGTAAAACCAGGATCCTGGGTAAAACAAACAAAGGACGGAGGAAATTGCATATAGGAAAATATATACTCGAAACCTTCTTCTCTCCTAGAAATTATATATATATATATATATATATATATATATATATATATATATATATATATATTAAATACACACGCACAGACACACATACACACACACAGACACACACATGTATATATATATATATATATATATATATATATATATATATATATATATATATATATATATATATATATATATATATATATATATATGCATGTGCGTGTGTGTGTGCATGTGTGTGTATATGTATATATACATATTTATATATTTACATATGTATATTTATATATATACAATATATATGCACTATATATATATATATATATATATATATATATATATATATATATATATATATATATATACATATACAAGATGGAGCCTCAATGGCTCTGTTGGTAGAGCAGCAACCTCACACTTCATAGAAGTCTGTGGCGAGGGTTCAATCCCCGCAGCCGACCGGTCAGAAAAGGCGGACACTCTGCTATCCATGTAGAAATCCCGGGATTACGTATGTAATCAACGGATAGGTTTGCTGAAAGCAAATGGGTGTTACAGACTGATACAAACATAAACAAGGCCACTCCAACATCTTCTAAAAACATAACAGACACCTCACACGTCTCGAACTGTCGACCTAACCACGCAGTTCTCCTCGCTGCTGGGAGAAAGGGAGCTGGGGATTTGGTACAATACATGTACACATTTCGTTACCGGGGTCTAAGCGATGTCAGGCAGGGCTGTCGATCGAGGCTACGGGCTACCCCACCGCCAAATCAAAGTTCTTCAAAAGAAGGCATCATGCTTACCACATATAAAAATGGGAAAAGAAGCACGTTAAAACGAAGAATTTATACAAGATGGCTGGGAAGCACACCAGATATCGTTCATGTATACACTTTTTATTACTATTTTTTAGACAGGCAGGAATCAGTGATGCACGCCGGGATTACAAGTAGCAGAAATTAGAGAGTAAAAGAAACATTACAAGTAGCAGGATTCAGTAAGTAAATGGATTAAAGTGGCAAGAATAGGTGAGTTCACAGAGGAATTCCTGTGTTTAGAAAGCAAAGCCCCACGAAAATATGAGACCTCTAAAAAATCTGATTTATTGACAATGACTCATTGGAATTGTTGAAGGAATAGGTGCAGGGAAGGCAAGAGATGCTATTCCAACGTGAGAAAAAAAAAGGTGACATATTCGCCCTTGCACCTAAACATACGTACGACCTTTTTACAAGATGGTCATGAATTCTTTTAGATTTCTTGCTATCAAATAGACTCACACATACCCACGCACACATATAGGGAGGTGTTTACATCTAAAAGGGTAAATGCTCTCCTGCAGCATCAGAAAATGTTATATATATATATATATATATATATATATATATATATATATATATATATATATATATATATATATATATATATATATATATATATATATATATATATATATATATATATATATATACATATATATATACATATATATGTAAAAACAAAAATCAATCGAGAATATAATAATACCTAAAAATTATTATTTTTGACATACCGTAAAATTCCTAGGAAACAAGAGAGAAACACGGCTTCAAAGAAAATAAAGGATATTGTTATATATATATATATATATATATATATATATATATATATATATATATATATATATATATATATGTATATATATATATATATATATATATATATATATATATATGTATATATATACATATGTATATATAAATATATACATATATATATATATATATATATATATATATATATATATATATATATATATATATATATATATACATGTACATACATACATACATACATACATATATATATATATATATATATATATATATATATATATATATATATATATATATATATATATATATATATACATACATACATACATACATACATACATACATACATACATACATACATACATATATATATATATATATATATATATATATATATATATATATGTATGTATGTATGTATGTATGTATTATGTACATGTATATGTATATATATATATATATGTATATATATATATATATATGTGTATATATACATATATATATATATATATATATATATATATATATATATATATATATATATATATACATATATATATATATATATACATATATATATATATATATACATATATAAATAACAATATTCTTTATTTTCTTTGAAGCCGTGTTTCTCTCTTGTTTCCTAGGAATTTTACGGTATGCCAAAAATAATCATTTTTAGGTATTATTATATTCTCGATTGATTTTTTTTTTTACATCAGAAAACGACAGTTACAGAAGGACTGCCCCTGAACTTTTACTTTGAGCAATGTACAGTTATAACAAAAATACACAATAAAGATATCACTTGCCTTTGTGTTTGAAAAAGTCGTTTAGAAATCAATATTTTATTGGTTAATGCATATATTTTTCATGAATTAAATTATTTTATTTCAAAACATGGTATACGATTTTTATTCACCTCTTTATGCTTAAAATCACCAGAACACTTGAAGTATACGGCATATGAATATGTACCATAAGGAAAAATGAGACGGTTTGTGCAATTCCTGAAAGATTTCGTCTTTACTTTTCTGAGACATATTCAAAAGGACTTAATTGTTTATGTTTATACATAAAGAATGCCAAACTTATCAACGCCCCTTCCCCTTACTCTCTCTCTCTCTCTCTCTCTCTCTCTCTCTCTCTCTCTCTCTCTCTCTCTCTCTCTCTCTCTCTTCGACAATAGAGTTTTTACCTGTAACAGCCTCAGATGTAATTCCCATGAGACAGTCAATTTGAAAATAAGGCTGCTCAGACTTTATCGCAATTGAATCAGAAATAATTCATAAGATAACAAACTAAATAAAAGATTTAGATTTTCTGCTCTGAATTGAAGTTAGAAACGTTCGCACAAGTGTACCATAGCACCATTCTTTTTTTTTTTTTCTTTCTTTATTACTTCACACACTGAAATATATCATTGGAATTAAGTCGGTCTTCCAGTCGTTGAACAGTTTAATTTTTATATTTAGTTATTCTTATTTAATATTTTTTCACTATTCATTCTTTTTATGAAACTGGAGAGCATCACCAGGTAATGTTCAGCATTTATGGTTGACTACTTGTCCCTTTAAGGTGATTTTTAATATAAATTATTTTCAGTTTGATATCTCTTTATTGATTTTCATCCTTAATATTTAATCAAATTTATATACAATATTTGTTTTCCTATTCAAGTCAGTTGTTTTCTTTTAGTTTTCCCAATCCGATATGTTTTTGTTTTACTACTAAGAAAAACATATGATATTCGATATTGCTCCAACTTTTCCGAATGATCATATACTTATACCGGGTGTTTCGAAATTAGAGCACCCCCCCTCCACAGAACAAATGGAAAGTTATGAAGTTTTCTCCAAGTACATTATTTTAAGTTTCTATTAAGCTATTTTTCATTTTACATTTCTTGTATTTTCAGACTGAGTGACGGAGTTAGATACAGCCATGGCTAATGACTCGGAGGAAATCAGATGGATTGACCGAATCCCGGCTATAACCTTCAGAGAGGCCAGGGATGCGGCCGCATCCTTCATTTCACGTTCCTGGATAGCGAAATACATTAAAAGAGATGAATCCTTTGTTAAAAGATACTGGAACAAAAATCCACATGACTGTCATCATGAAAAGAGTGAGAATCTTGAAAGGCCTGAAGTCCTTTCTCAGGAGTCAAAAGACATCATAGGTGAGGCAGTGGGTAGACCAAGAAAGTCTTTATGTGAATTGGTGCTTGAACTAGAAACAAAAAAGGGAAAGAAGAGAAGTTATAGTACTCTATATCGTGAGTTGAAAAAATCTGGTATCAAGCCATTTCATGTTATCAGCAAGCCCAACATCACTCAGCAACAGTGAGAAGACCGTGCATGGTTTTGTGGTTCATTTCTTGAAGTTTGGGATGAAGCTGACTTTCTCCATGTTGCCACATCAGATGAGTTCTTTATCTACACAGTCAGGAAGCCAAATCATAAAAATGACATCATTTGGGCTGCCAAGTTGGATGACATCAGCAATGGCATGCACTATCGCCAAGTTGTGAAATTTCCTGAATGTTTGGGAATTTTCCTCTGTTTCACAGCCAAATGGTTAATGTGGATCATCAAAGAAAAAGGACAGTCATGGAATGGCGAATACTTCAGAGAAACTGTGCTTACTGGTGGAGT
>JANJGK010000020.1:42583295-42585795 GCA_039081455.1 Macrobrachium rosenbergii | reverse complement strand
ATGCCACTGATAATGGATCCAGCAAGGCTGGATGAAGGTGATGGCATAGAGGCCACTCTCAGGAAAAATGCAGCAAAATACCATGTGAACTGTCGCTTGTTGTTTAACAACACTAAACTGGACCGTGCAAGAAAGCGACAATCCAATGACCAGACCAGCAACACTGAGACTAGTCGTGCAAAACTGCGCCGAACCAGTCATGACAATGAAGTTTGCATTTTCTGTGAGAAAGTGGCACCTGCATCTGATCTCAGACAGGCTAGTACTAAGGGCCTTGACTTGAAATTGCGTGAATGTGCAGAGATACTTAGTGATGGCAAGCTCCTTGCTAAGTTGACTGGTGGGGATGTCATTGCACAGGAGTTTAAGTATCACCATGCCTGTCTTTGTGCCCTCTACAACAGAAAAAGGTCCTACCTGAGGAGCCTTGAGAAAGACCAAGGTAGCACTGAGTCAGAATCAGATGTGTATCCACTACTTCTGTCAGAACTGATGACATACATTGTTGAAAACAACCTTTGTTCAGATGATCCAGTCACATTTCGGCTGGCAGATATTTGCCACCTCTACCAACAACGTCTGGAACAATTAGGTGTAGAGTCACCAAGTGTAAATTCCACGAGACTCAAAGACAAACTTCTGGATCTGTATTCCATTGACAACAAAGACATTGCCCACCCCAGCTCAGCAGAACTTCTACAGACACACCTTGACAGAGGCCGCACTAAATTTCAGAAGTTTTCAGACTCTTTGGCAAACAATGCAGTCTCCTTCTATGAGCCGATAAAGAAGAACAGAACTGACTTCTTCAGGCAAGAAGCTGCTCCTGTAGAACAGTCAAAGCAGAAACTTCTGAAGGAGGATTGCCAGCTTTTCTCAAAGCTATTTATATCCTGTCAGAGCCGTGAATGTGATCTGCAGGAATTCTTCCAGCACGAGAATCAAACATTCCCAGCTTCCCTTAGTGAGGGTGGTAGGCTGTACACATGTCAGAAGTCTCAGCTGACCTCGGTCCTGGAGAGTCATGTTACACTAGAAGACAAAGAACCAAAGACTGATGTCCTCATTGTAGATGGATCAGCTTTGGTCCATGCCTTGCCACCAAAGAAAGGAAAGACCTTTGAGGGCTATGCACTTTGCGACTTCTTGCCTGTGATACAATCCTATAGCAGCAAGTACACATCATCACATCTTGTATTTGATGTATACAATACATCCAGCCTCAAAGCTGAGACCAAGCTCCAACGTGGTCAAGGAGGAAGGCGCAAGGTGACAGACAAGAACACAATTCCATCCAACTGGCGCAATTTCCTAAGACACGATGCCAACAAGACAGAGTTGTTCCAGTTCCTGGCAGACAAAGTTGCCCAGATGTCTGCCACAAATGTTGTCATTGCCACGAAAGGGTCTGCTGTCCTCAGCACTCATGAGGCTAGTCTTCAGGGACTGGAAAAGTGCTCTCATGAGGAAGCTGACACCCGCATCTTACTCCATGCCAAATATGCCACAGAACATGGAGCCAAGACCATCACGGTTAAAGCAAATGACACAGATGTTCTTGTCGTTGCAGTCAGTGCTTTCTCCACTCTCCACAATCTAGGGCTAGAGAAGCTATGGGTGGCATTTGGCCAAGGCCAGAGCCTGCGCTGGATTGCTGTGCATGACCTGTGCAACTCTCTGGGCCAGGAGAAGGTGAATGGCATGCTCTTCTTCCATGCGTTCACAGGCTGTGATACAGTGTCAGCCTTCCGGAGCAAGGGCAAGAAGACCGCCTGGCAGACATGGAACATCTTTCCAGAGGCCTCCACTGTGTTCTCCAAACTGAGTCACTACCCTCTCAGAGTGGAAGAGAGTGACCTGAAGGTCCTGGAGAGGTTTGTCATACTTATGTATGAAAGATCCAGCACTGCTGGCACTGTGGATGAGGCTAGACTTGATATGTTTGCCAGAAAACAAAGGGCATATGAGGCCATTCCACCAACCAGGGGAGCTCTCCTCCAACACACCAAGCGTGCTGCGTACCAGGCTGGTTGTGTGTGGGGGCAGGCCACCCAGTGTCAGCCACAGCCAGAGAACCCTGCTGAGTGGGGATGGCAAAAGTCTGGTGAAGCATGGCAAGTCCTCTGGACAACCAACTCGCCCTTAGCCAAGAGTTGCCAACAGCTTACCAAATGTGGATGCAAAGCAGGCTGTCGGGAAAGGTGCAAGTGCTACAAGCTGGGTCTTCCCTGCACAGCTCTGTGCACTTGCAAATGTGAAGTCTAGATAAATATTGCCCTCTCTTCAGTAGATAATCTAGCTTGAGCATCCAACGTGTCATGCTATGCCTACCTTCTTATCCTCGAATTTTTCAAAGGTGTAGGTTGAGAGACCTATACATAGATTGGTTGCGTTTAGTCCGTATTTCTCTTCTTTTCTTTTTATGGTTACAGTCTTAGACACAATGTTGTATGTGACCATACCATTACTATTTCAGTTGAAAATAGCATATTAGTTAAAC
>JANJGK010000020.1:42555795-42580795 GCA_039081455.1 Macrobrachium rosenbergii | reverse complement strand
GTGTGTGTATTCATGCACAAATAGTATATTTTTTCGCTTATAAACACTCTATGAAAGTTAAAGAGAGAGAAGCTATTTATTATCGCCGCGTTGAAGATAGAGTGAAATCAGTCTTGTAGCACGAAAATTGCCCGTTTTAATCAGCACGCAAACTTTTCATTAGCCCAGCTTGATGGCAACTTCTTTACTACGTCTGCGATGTTTTAAATACTGGAGCGTAATTGGCTACATGCCTATTGATTCAATGAGAAGACTCTTTTGCGATTAATTAAACCATTGGTTTTTATCGTCAATAGGTCTTTAGGTTGTTTGTAGCCCATTTACAATGACATTAAATTCCATGTATCCTGGTGTGTCTCATACACCTTAATTTCACTCAATTATCACTTCCCTTTTCTCATAGATTATTACTCTTACTAGAAATTCTATAAAGATCGATGGTAGTATAGCATAAATGTTAACATATCCGCCTTACTAAACTTATTCTCTTAAATCTTGTCTTCATATTATTTTAATCAAACTCATAATCACTTCAGGAAAAGATGAACAATAAAAATAAGCTCTTTGAAGATCTAAAATTGGTTAATATAATTAACATCTCCATTTTCTCGATATGTTTTTCTCATTCATTTGCTTATATTCTATCAACTTACAGCTGTAGTTAGTATCCCGTGGTGCTGCCCAGTTAAGGAGAGGAACAGTTTATTATAACAATAGTATGATCTTTCTTCATTTCTTTTTGGTAAAATATATTTGTCTCCAAGATCATATGGTCAACTTTAATTAAAGTAATTCAGGATCTACAAAATAAAAACAATATTAGTCATTATGATGATGGTGCTGATGATGATGAGTGTTAAAACATCATAATAACAGCAAAGATATTAACAGTAATGATGATTACTATTATCATTTTTATCAGTATTAATACTGTGTATCATTAAAACCAATAATAATAAAACATCATTTTCATCAGTATAAGGTATAGAAGTAGAGAAATACATAAAAGCTGTCCCATTTATTTTTACGAAAGAAATATAGTCAAAACAAATTATATCGCGAAAAAAGGATATCTAACATAAAATCTGCCATTTTTAATCTCCTCTATTGTTTTTCGTCGAAAAATCTTTACCAGACGCGTGCGGGTCAAGTCAAGCGTGACTGAAGAGCATTTTTCTAATATTCTTTTTGTCAGCATTGATCGCTTCGGTTTGTACAGTCCTGTTATTTTTATCATTCCGTAGTGTGAGTGGGTTATTTTGTATTAATCTTCTTCGGCGGTAAGAATATCAGGGAACCTTATAGGTGAAATGGGCAATTGCAGTTTAAATGCAAATTGCCCTGGAATCTGATTCCAATCACAGTTACTGTATAAAAGATCCGTTCTGTAGGGGATTAGTGCCGTCAGTGCACCTCACGCTGCGCACTATAGGCACTAATTAAGGTTCTTTACAGTGTCCCTCCGGCCCCTAGCTGCAACCCCTTTCGTTCCTTTTACTGTGACTCCATTCATATTCTCTTTCTTCCATCTTATTTTCCACCCTCTCCTAACAATTGTTTCATAGTGTAAACTGCGAGTTTTTCCTCTTGTTTCACCTTTCAAACCTTTTTCCTCTCAATTTTCCATTCAGCGCTGAATGACCTCATAGGTCCTATACCGCTTGGCCTTTGGCCGGAATTTTATACTCCATTCCATAAAAGATCCGGGAAGTTTGGTATAATCTAATGACATGCAAGTATTGTGCTTTCTTTACTGTGTAACGTATATGCTGTACAACAGGAAAACGAAACGCTAACTAAACTTAATGCACAAAGTAATGCTGAAAGGGAAAATGTGTTAACAGCAACAACAGCGAATTTGAAACTAAAAAGCCATTACAGAGTAAATAACATAACTGGCATAAACAAGCAAATAGAGTCCTTCCAAACCGAACTTCTGTTTTGGTATATTACCGCAAATGCTGTTAAAGTTACATATAAGAGATGCAATAAGAATCGAAGACATTTATTGTTATTCTTTTATGTAGCACACTATTTAGCTATTATTCCACTGCACAATGTTATAAACGTTAAATCTACCATTACCAGAAGAACATAAACTGTTCAGAACTGTCTTATTTTAGTAAAATTAGCATCTTTGGCATTCCTGTTTGTCTACATATTGTCTTAAAATGTTTGGGAAAACTAATTGTTACGATGCAGTTGAACTTTATTCTCCTCACACAATCATCTCAAGCTGCGTCGGCACTACTGTTTTCTAATAAAGATGAATACTGCTCTATCCAGAATTCTCTGACGTTGTGTCGTCCTCGCTGATTTATTATAATATCTCAGCTCTGTCCAGAATTCCATCAAGTTGTGTAGGCTTAGCTGTGTTAGGTAATGATGCTGAATGCTTCTTTGTCCATAATTATCTCAAGTTATGTGGACACAGCGGCATTTACTGATAATATTGAATGCTTCATTGTCCAGAATTCTTTGGCTGTGTGGGCACAGCTTTGTTTTATGTTTACGTTGAACACTAATCCACCAGAATTCAAATTCGTGAGGGTGCATCTAAATTTCTTTCAAGTTGTGTGGGCTTAACTGTGTTCAGTGTTAATGTTAAATACTGCTTTGCCCACAGTTCTCACAAGGTTTTGGATACAGCTCTGTCCTGTTATAATATCCACAGTTCTCTAAATTTGAGGGGTACAAACAAAGGTAGAGAATTATTTTAAACCATGTTTATTGGTTAAAGACAGACATGTTTCTCACAAGTGTTGATCCGCATACTTGACTTATTGACAGAGTGCTTCTTATGATACATACGACCTTTTCCTCGCCTATTCACTTTGAAATAATTCCTTATCTTAGTTTCTTTGTAATTTTTTTTCTTTAACCAATGCTGCAAGATCCTATAACCTAAGATCTCACAATTAAGCTTTGTAGCCAACAGTTTTTACCAACATTTCCTTCACTGTAAAAGATCATCCACTCATTTTCATACATTGACTCTCTAGATTACTTTTCCATCAGCACTTTCATACACAGAATATGGTTAAAATGTTGTGAAAACACTCTGCCCAATGCCATAATCTTTCATCGCAATGGAATCAATTTCGTTTTAGACGTATCTGTTTGCAGATATATTGGGACCATTATGTCATGGGAACTTTAATATCACAGCCAAACTAAGGTAAAATTTTTTCAAGTTATACCTTCCAGAAGCTTACTTTTGAAACATTTTATTTTGTGTATTAATTGTAATAAATATTGCTAAGCTAAGTCAGTCTACTAAACCTAATATGCTCAAATGACCAGGGACGAAAATGAGTTGTCATTGCCGGAAAATAAGTTTATTTCATTGGTGTATAGATCCCACTTTTATCTGTGTTTTGCAGAGAATAAGAAAATATTGTACTCAAAAATATCTGATGTCCATGTTATCTTACTCATATGGTCAATGATTGTCATAAAAAAGTTTCACGAATGCTTCTCTCGAAACACCATTGAGTAAATATAAGATCTATTTTTTTTTTTTATGGTTTCGGTACTATAACTACCGTAGATGTCAAATGAACTATTATATCCTACAGTAGATATTTCCATAGCTCGGAATATTTCAAAATATTCTCTAGTGGCCATGAAGTATTGCATGATGATATCAACGAATACACACAAAGAACGTTGGTATGTTAAAATAAATCAGACATATTAGAACCGTTGAAAGTGTTCAGTTTCAATAGACTGCTGTCTAATTCATGAATAAACTAAATACATTTGTGCAAATGATGAACGTTTCTTTCAATGAAACCTAAACACTAGATTCTATGATCTATCAGTACTCAAGTTCAAGTGCTGTACTGAAATCTTATGAGCCATACTAACATTCTAACTATGGTACCAACATAAAACACCAGTGAATAGAACCTATTGCATTTACTCTAAGGTCATTTTAAAACTGGATCTATTACAATAAAATTGATTTGCCAGATCCAAGTCATGGAGAGGTCTATTCCTTGAGGGCAAATACTTTGACTTCATTGAGCTGCAGGTATTCGGATGTTGCAGCTGTTATTTAGATGCTGATCTATCTCCCCATGACGCCATTGTATCTCTAACACAAAAGATAGCCTTTGCCAAGTTCATAGATTTTTGTGTAAGAGCACAAGAAACTGTATTAGGAGGAAGTTCTGTTGCCAATGAGAATTTTACCCATTCGGACCTGCAATGATGGGATATTTTCGTGACTTGTTTTTCATTTAGTATATTTTGTTGCTCTACCCCATTTTTCTTCATCTTTGCAAATCTTTCCTTTTTTGTATATTGCAGACCCTTGCTAGGATAAATAATTCAAGTCTCCTTTGCTGGTTCTAAGCGAATGTGGAATTAACTGAAAGTTTTCGTTTGTACTTGTGCTTTTTGTATATACGCAAAAAGTGTCAGAATACTTTAAGGAATAACGAAAACGAATTAGATATATACTTTCTGTTCCATAAAGTTACCTAATATATGTTAACTTCTTGCTTTGTAAAATCTATATAAGAATGGATGTATGTATGTATGTGTGTGTGTGTGTGTGTATGTTTCAGTATAACTCTGAAACACATTGAGCAATTTCAACCAAACTTGGTATACATATGGCTTACTATCTCGAAAGAATACTGCGGGGGTAAGACATCACTGGCACCAAAGCAGGTGGGGGTGGGAAGGGGGTGACAGGTAAAAATAGCCGAAAACGACAGACATTAGTGTCTAATCCATAGTCTTCAAGATTGCTGAGATGAATAGCGACACTCCCGATGCCCTTTAAGTCCAAGTTCAGCCCCAATAGGAGGGGCGGGTGAGAATGGGTGAAAAATAACGTAAAAAATGTCAGATATTAGTGTCTAATCCATAGTTTTTATGGTCGCTGAGGTGAATAGTGACTCTCCCAATGTCCTTGAAGTCCAAGTTCAACCCCGATAAGAAAGGGGGGGTGGGAAGGGGTAACATATAAAATGTAAAAGCTACTGGGCAATGTAATTGAAGCAACTATCTTAACAGGAAAGGGAGAAAGTGAGAGAGAGAGAGAGAGAGAGAGAGAGAGAGAGAGAGAGAGAGAGAGAGAGAGAGAGAGAGAGAGAGAGAGTGAGTGAGTGAGAGGGAGAGGAAGTGAGAGAGTGAGAGTAGAGGGGACATTAGGGAGGAGAGAGAGAGAGAGAGAGAGAGAGAGAGAGAGAATTTATCAGTTGTCATGCAGAGTTTTCCCAGACAGCGCAGAGTTTGTCAGCTAGTAGAATATAAAAATTGCCACCAATTGATTTAGATAAAGCTGGCAATTGTGATTAGCATTATGAGGAAGTGGCTTTAAGGATTTTCATGTTATGAGAGGACAATTTTGTAATAACCTATGAACTGTAAAGAATGTGAGCTATGCTGTCAATGAATTAATGTAAATCTGTAGTTTACCTCGAAAATCATTGATGGTGATGTATACTGTCCATTTTTTCCTAGTTTTTCTTTCATTTTTTCCTTATCCATATTTCAGTCTTCCCTGTAAGACTTTATTATAAGGCGAGAATGCACTCTAAACACCTAGAAGATGAACATACCATCAAGAAAATCATCACAAATTCAGCCCCACAGACGAGAGATCCATTTAAACAGACTAATGTTGTAAACCATTTCATATGCCTAGTTCGTGGATGTCTCAGCCATTATGTTGGTATGACCACCATCAAACTGGCAAAGAGGATCTCCTGCCATGCTCAAGAAGGACCATAAAAATCCACATGAGAGATGTCCATCAGTCCAGCTCATAAGGAATGTAATAGTAGGGAATACAGAAGTAATTGGAAAGTCCTCTGACCCAACTCGCCTACGGCTGCTAGAGGCAATCGTGATACAATAGGAGAAGCCATTATTGAACACCATTCAAGAAATGTTCCTCCTGCCCACCAGCATTAGGCAGCTAATTGTTCATAGAACCGCGCCAGAGCCTCGATGGCCAAGTTGGTTAGAGCAGCAGCCTCAGACTTCTTAGAGGTCTGTGGCGCGGGTTCAAATCTGCAGCCGACCAGTCAGAGAGGTGGACACTTTGCTATCCGTGTAGACACCCCAGGATTATGTATGTAATCAACGGACAGGTTTGCTTAAAAGCAAATGGGTGTTACAGACTAATACTCACACAAACAAAGCCACTCCAACATCTGAAAACATAACAGACACCTCACACGTCTCGACTGTCGACCTAACCGCGCAACGACTCCTCGCTGCTGGGAGAAAGGGTGTTGGTGACTGGTACAATACATGTACATACACTACCGGGGTCTAAGCAATAACAGGCAGGGCGGCCGATTGAGACTACAAAGTCTACCCCAAAGTCAAATCAAAGTTCTTCAAAAGAAGGCATCGTGCTTACCCCATACAAATGAAAAAAAAAAGCACGTTAAAAGAAGAAGCTCATAGAACTGCGCCAGACACCACGAGGAGCGACATTCCCGACAGAGGCACAGGATTCTGCAAGCCGCCTGTCGACCAGTCAGCATATTGCCGGGTAATAGCAGACACTGGCGTCAAGAACCGGGCCCACCGCTCAAAAAGGGTGCGACAGCGAGGCCATCACCCTTAAATTTTTGGCTTACGAGGAAATCTCGCCAGCCAATCAACCGAAAAATCAGTTATCAGAAAGACGAAGAAAACTATATAAACTGAAATCACCTGATGCAGCTATCATCTTCAATACAACATGTTTGAAAGAGGGTCTACTACATACTTACATACATATTATTATTATTATTATTATTATTATTATTATTATTATTATTATCTTAATGTGAAGCCAACAGCGACCTACTAAGTTCTCGAGTTCTTCTCACTATTGGATTCCCTTATTTTTTGTAAACTCTGGAGTCGAACAGAAACTAAATGAAGACACTCACCTTTCCTGGTATAATTCAACTTGTAAGTCAGATTAAAAGTGCGGTTGCTATAAATCAGAATATTGCGGAAAAGGCTAAAAGTCTATTTTATTTCTAACATACATACAGAAGTCCCATTGAGGCTCATTTTACTATAACTGAAAGACATGTATGTATAACGTGAATATGATAATATTATTACTAGTGATAAAAGTAATGATAAGGCATTATTCCTAAAATTATAATTATATTAAAAGATTATTATTACCTACCTAAATTAGAACTGAACCTTTATAGAGAAATGGGCATGAAGCAAAAAAGGTATGAAACCAACAAAGCTTTGAAACTTGCAGCATCCCTGTGAGTCTGGTGTTAGGGGCAATGTGTCACAGAGAGGCACTAGAAGGTAAGACTTTACTTTAGTTTAAGGCAGGTAGTAACGCCCTAAAAAAACCAAACCTAAAGTTTGGACCGTTGAAATTTAAAAGAATTAAAATATTCAGCATGAGCAGAGACAAGCACATTTCCAAACACTTCGTCATTCTAACAAACAATACTGAGAAGACATTCAAATTGTCATAGGAAGCTTTCACACGATCATTATAATCCTTGATTGTTTTTGGAAATCCTCCTCTCGGCATATATTTGGTCCATCCGACGGTTCTTATCTATGGTTAATTATAGTCGGTGGTTTTCTTGAATAAATTTTCTAACTTGTCTTAACTGTGTGTAAATAGCTGTATTAAATGTCTCTATGTTTTTTCACATTTTTGAGTTGCTGGATTCAGTTATTGAGTAATCAGAGATTCTTTTTCTATGCCTGCTGCATTTTAGGTTCATTAATCTATATCAGTCCCTACTTCTACGTGTATTTAAGCTCTTGTGCTGTATTTCCGTCGGAAATATTTCTCTGTTTGCTCTTCACGGTGGCATATGCCGAAACACATTCTATATTCAAATCTTGCTATAACAGGTAGCTACTGAGAGTCATTAATGACGGGTGTGGCCCTATCTCGTTTGGATTTATTCATTATCAATTGGGCTTCTTTGGTAATTAAACCCTCTAATTTTTCAGTAAGTAATTTAATAGATCTCTACAGGTACTTTTACTATAGTTTAGCCTTGTGACTGTATAGTTATGTGCAAGCATTCTTAAAAAATCAGTATCTAGGCACTTCATCATCAAACCTTGCTTTCTTACATGATAAGGTCTTGCTTTCACTAGATAGAAAATATAATTTGTCATATTTAGAACGCCATCAATTATTAGTGACAGTGAAGTGACAAAGAGTACAGTCCTGTACATTCTTGGTCTTATGAGCTAGGTATAGACAACCTTACTCTTTAGCCGAGCCTTTTTTTTTTCCCTCTCCAATATCACCCTCATCCAAGGCCAAGCTAGATGAAATGAGAACCTTGATGGGAAAAACAAGACTTGGACATCATAGAAGACTACTCTCCAAGCTTCCATAGTTACCCCCTGGTGGGATAAACAACAGAACATTGGAAACCAGTTACTGTTTTCCCACTAGTGTTGCAGACTCAATTCAGAATGAAACTACAGCCTGGTGGTAGCTTCCGTGAGAGAGGTAAACTTCATGATTTCTGTAGACCTGAGGGATGAGAGTTTTATGATATCCAACCATCATTGTTCCATGAATTACCTCTGCAATTTCCAGTAAGGGGTCCTCTTTTAGTTCAAGATGCTGTGCCTAGGATGGGTAACAGCCCCTTAAGTCTTCAAGCATTAGCTAACCTCGAAGTCAGTTTGGTTTACTTAGTAGAGACTAGCTTGCTACAATCTCTCGACGAGTGCTTGATATTGGTATCCTTGAAGGTTCCTTTTTTTTTTTTAATGATCTGGGGATCATGGTAAACTTGGAGAAGGTGGATCTCAAGTTAGAACAGTAGATTAAGTGCCAGGGTATGCAAATAGATACAGCTGGAGAGTGTCTTTCCTGTAAACTTTCAGATCATCAAGCTTATGAATGTCACAAGGTAATTTCAATTGGACAGGTCGTTTTCAGTCACTGTCATCTTTGGAGAAGTTCACGCCACCCAGGTGACTTCACCAGTGCTCACTTCAGTGATAACTTCAGGAAAAATTATCCCAATATACAGACTCTTCCTTGCAGCAAACCTGTGCCCTTCATCCAGGATGTGAAGGGCGATCTTGAATAGTGGATGGGATTTTTCCGTGTCAGCATCAACACTAGCAGAAGTACAGATCAAAGTATTTTGAATTTCAAAATAATTTTATTTTTCCCTATTAGCATAGAATACCATAAAGATTTTTTTTAATGAATCATCTCAAAGTGTTCGTAAATTAAAGGACTGATACACTAATAATCAGAAGAGCAAATGCCAAGAACATGAGAGTGAATCCACCCTGACCACTTCAATGCTTAGAAACCTGCAAATAGCCCCTGGAGCCTGGTGTGAGCGGCAGTTGCTCATGGGGGATCAGGGAAGTCGGCACAATGAGGGAGTCAGACTGATTGGGCTCTTAGGAAGTTGGAAGCCATATTTCCTCCATGTGATAATTTATGTATCAACCTCTAACTTTGCTTGTGTAGAGTTGATATTGACTATGTGTTTACAAAGCTTAGGGTTCGTAGGATCGGATGGCTAATCCCACCCCTTCGCTCCAGAAATCTGTAGCAGATAAGTTTCAATGGTTTGTTTAGTTGCAATACAAACAAGTAAAACATGCGCCGAAGTTTCTTAGGCGCAATCGAGTTTTCTGTACAGCCGCTACAGCGTATAATCAAGGCCATCGGCGGTCTTGGAACAATTCTGTATGAACCGCGGCCCATGAAACTTTAACAACGGTCAAGTGGCGGCCTATCCTATACCGTTGCCAGATGCACGATTATGGCTAATTTTAACCTTAAATAAAATAAAAATTACTGAGGCTAGACGGCTGCAATTTCGTATATTTGATGAATGTAGGGTGGATAATCAACATAACAATTTGCAGCGCTCTAGCCTCAATATTTCTTAAGATATGAAGGCGGACAGAAAAACTGCGAACAGAAAAAGTGCGGATGGATAGACAAAGCCGGCACAATACTTTTCTTTTACAGAAAACTAAAACTTAAATTTCGCCATCCACTGGAGAAATTTTCGTCAAAATCATTCTGCTCTGGGTTCAGTAGAGGATGAAGAAGACTGGCGATTCAAGGAACAGGCGTTTTCGACTGTTCCTATATTTCTCAATTTTGAGCTTATCCCAGTGATTTATTCTCGATTTTCTACTGCCCCAGCAGTGCATAACAGTGATGTGACCTTAGTGTTGTGCTTTGCAGTGTTTTACGTGCCAAAACTGTGTTGTAATTTAAGTAAACTGATACACACCTAATAGTTCCTCGCTGGAAGAGTCGGTAGAGTTGTGGGCTAGCAGTCGCTAGGCCCAAGTTCAAGTCTCCGGCCGGCTAATGAAGAAGTAGAGGAATTTACTTCTGGCGATAGAAATTCATTTCTCGCCATAATGTGGTTCGGATTCCACAATAAGCTGTAGGTCCTGTTGCTAGGTAACCAATTGGTTCTTAGCCCTACGAGAGCTGTTAATCAGCTCAGTGGTCTAGTAAAACTAAGGTATATACTTTTATAATAAAAGTCTTGGCCGGTGAATGTATATGCCCTGAGGCGATTTGCCTCGGGGTTTAGGGGCTCGCGGCGTCCCTCCCTCCCTCCCTCCAGCCCTCCTTTCCCCAGGTAAACACAGCACTGGCAGTTGGCCCACAAATAAAATGGGTCAATCAAGATGGGTTATAACACACGTGCTCTCAGGAGAAAGGACTCCATAGGCCTGCATTTTACAGTGCTTTATGCAACCATGGAAATGGTTGGTAATGCGTTATCTAGGGATATGAAATAGGTATTAGTGACATAAAAGGAGTTCAGAATACAAATCGAAATTAGACTGGTAAAACTGATCTCACCAGATATATTTACAGAAGTTGTTTAGTATTTTGAGGATAAGGTTATCAAGATACAGACTCAGATAAAGCTATAAATTTAAGTTCGCAAGTGTCATTTGCATCAATAAGGAACGCACTTTTCGAGATGGACGATCAAGTGATAATAGATATATTGAATAGGTACGGAAAGGTAGAACACTTAAGACATAACAAATATGCAGTTGGACCTTTTGAAGGTTTACTCAGTGGCATTCGCACGGCAAAGATGAGGGTAAGAGAAAATATCCCTTCGTCAGTTTAAATTGGTGGCTACTATTTAACCTTTCTATACAGTGGACAGAGAAGAACATGTTACAAATATGGTAAAGAAGGCCATCTAGTGAATAACTGCAATAGAAATATGACTGAGAAGAATTACGTTTTTTAGTGAGGTTGATTTCCCTGAAATACAAAGGAATGAAAAGAATACATCCAGTGTCGGCAAACAAAAAAAAAAAAAGTTAAGCATACCTTAGTTTAACCAGACAATTGAGCTGATTAACAGCTCTCCTAGGGCTGGCCGGGAGGATTAGATTTATTTTACGTGGCTAGGAACCAATTGGTTACCTAGCAACGGGACCTACAGTTTATTGTGGAATCCGAACCATATTATAACGAGAAATGAATTTCTATCACCAGAAATAAATTCCTCTTATTCTTCATTGGCCGGTCGGGAGATTCGAACTCGCGGCCAGCAGCGTACTAGCTAAGAACGGAACCCACTCTCCCAACGAAGAACTACAATAATAGAGGGGACGAAGAGCATGAAGGTGGAACAAAATCGGGTGATGAAAGAGAGAGCGAGGAACCAGACGTAGGTAGCAAACGTTCATTCAGACTTAAGTGATGAAAGCGCGAGAACGTCCACTGAGACGAGGACTGAAGATGGCCAAATGAACGAACTGGAAAGCATAGGGAAAGACATGATGATAAACCAGCTGCAGGGTTTATGGAAACCCCTGTATCACCTGACGAAGGACTCATGATTTCGACAGTTGTAGCAGAAATCCACGCAGAGGAGGCAGATATCGATAAGGAAGTGGACTTTCAATTATGTGAAGTACAAAATGAAGAGGAGCCAATCAAAGAAGTGGAAAGCCAAATTCAGGAACATGAAGCAAAAGAAGGGAGTAATGTACTGTAGATTATGACGGAGAACATATCATAGACAGTGTTTTAAACTTTGGTAACATGAGTGACGACGGAATGTGATAAGCTGCCATTAGTGACGAACCAAACGGGGGCATTCGTCTGAGGTTAACAAAGGATAATAGTGTACTTTCTGAGTCGCACATGGATGAAGATAAATCAGTGCTCGATGAACCAAAAAGTAGCTCTGAAGATGAGATGGGTCAGTTACCTGTGAGTAAACGTTTCAAATTATGAATGATGAAGAATTTCCTTCTTATATTTGAAGTCTTCACTTATATACCTAAATTCAGCAACTGTTAATGTTAATGGTCTATGTATGGCTTATAAGCAAATTAAATAGATCAGTTATATGTATTTTTAACATTTAGATGTAATATTTGTGCAAGAACATAATGCCAATGAAATTTCGCAACTTGAGTATGTTGAAAAACATTGCGATATCATATTGAATCCAACTTTCTTGCTGGAGGGAGGCACGGCTAACCTTTTCAATAAAAAGCCAAAGGTGAAGGTTCTGAATCATAAAGGGTCAAATAATCAGTGTAAAATGCATCTATCAAGGAACAGATTTTCGATTAATAAATGTATATGCCCCTTCTGGGACAAATAAGAAAAAGGAAAGAGAGGAACTGTTCTTAAATAATATGCTATATTACTTAAGGAACAATTTGCGAAATGTGATCACAGGGGGAGATTGGAACAGTATAACAAGTAAGAGAGATTGTTCTAATTATGATAACAATATTAGTTCAGAAGCTCTTCAAAAGTTGAAAAATGATTTGCAGCTTAGAGATGTGTGGCCCTTAATAAATCATTTGATAGAGTATACGTACATTAGGCATAACTATGGCTCTAGGATTGATCGTATATATATATATATATATATATATATATATATATATATATATATATATATATATATATATATATATATATATATATATATATATATACATATACGAAATCTGAGAAATAATGTAAGTGAAACGGAAAATATACCACTGAGCTGGTCTGGTCATAATTCCGTTAGGGTTAAGATTAAGATGGGCAATAATATTAGTATTGGCAAGGGATATTGGAAATTAAATACAAATATTCTAAGATATGCTATAACAACAGAAAACTTTGTTCATTTTTGGGGCAATTGGAAATGGGAAAATAGGTGATGTAGAATTTAATTCTATTTTAGATTGGTGGAATTATGCAAAAGGTCAGCATAGACTCTTTCGTTAAAGTCTCAAAAACTGTTAATCAGGAGAGATTTGGTTTACTGAATTTGCTGAAAACAGAATTAAGGAGGAGATATTGGATCCATTCTGCTAGTTGCAATAGGTTTCAAAAAACTGAGGAGCTTAAAGACAGAATAAATCTGATTGAAGATGAAATATGTGAAGGGGTTAAGATAAGAGCTAGAATTGACGAAGGAATGAATGGTGAAAATATATCTACATATTTACTAGGAAAAGAAAAGAATGTAAAAACAAGTATCGTTAAACTGTGGAAAGAGTGTGGATATGTATCAGACACAAAGTCTATACAAAGGAATATGTTTGAGTTCTATGAAAACGTATACGAAGAAGAAGCTGTTGACTGTGTGGATTAAAATATAGATTTCTTGAAAATATGAACACTGTCGTAGATGATGAAGTAACAGAGACAGAGGTTTGGAAAGCTATATGTGGAATGCAAAATTGGCAATGCCTTGGTATGAATGGATTAGCTGTCGAATTTTACAAATCTGTATGGAGTATTATAAGAAAAGAAATGATGAAAGTACTGAGATATTCATTTACTAAATCTGAAATGCGGAAAGACTCAAATAAGGGAGTTATTAAGCTTGTACCAAAGACTGGAGATAAGTGTGATCTTAATAACTGGAGACCTATAACTATGTTAAATGTAGATTACAAAATTATAGCAAAGGTTTTAGCAAACAAGTTAAAATCAATGCTTTCTACATTCGTGTCACAGGAACAGTTATGGGCTATCCCTGGAAGGTCAATAAATAATTGTAACACTTTGCTAAGGGATATGATATACTTCCTGAATAATGAGAACACGCCAGCTGCCCTAATAAATAGTGATTGGTGCAAAGCATTCGAAAGGATTAATCTGGACTTTCTCTTCGGAACTCTGTCCAAACTTGGATTTTATTTAGATTTTGTAAACTTAATTAAAATGCTTTATAACGATGCCAAAAGTTACATATCCGCAAATGGCCATATATCTGACGCTTTTCCTATAAGTAGGTCTGTTCGACAGGGCTGCCCATTATCAATGACTTTATTTGTTATGGCTCAAGAACCCTTGTATAGAATGCTGAAGTTTAGGTTGAGGAATTTTTCTCCAGACCTTCCAAATGGGTTAAAAACTGTTGTAGCTGGCTTTGCTTATGATAGCACTATTATTGTGAATAAGTTAAAAGGTACTTAGGGGACTTCACGGGTCATTAATGAATATAAAGAAGCAAGTGAAGCGAGACTTAACAAAAAGAAAACATACGTTGTGGGAATTGGATCATGGAAAGATAAACTTGACTGGCCAGAAACTGAGATAGAAAGGGAAACAGGTAGTTTTAAAATCCTAGGTATAATCCATAACAATGATTATGAACTATCTGTAAGGATAAATTGGGAAAAGAGCCAAGATAATATTACGAAAATGTTAGTAACACTTTATAAACGAAGACTAACTTTATTCCAAAAGAGCTCACTAGTTATTGCAACTGTACTACCAAAGGCATGGTATGTTTCCCGGGTGTATCCAGTTCCAGCTGATGTTGGTAAATGTATAGAAAAGTGCATTTTCAAATATTTGTGGAATGGGACTTATGAACCCATCAAAAGGAAAACTATGTATCTCTTAAAGAGTCAAGGAGGATGTGGTATTGTAAATCTAACTGTGAAAGCAAATTGCTTGCTTTTTAGCGGCTTCTACAAATGTATTATTAATAGATCAATAGGATGTGAAATAACTGCAGATTATTGTAAGCTGAGACTTTCTTACCTTGTTGATTTTAACAGATTTAAGGATTCCACCATTTTTAGCACTCCATATTATGACAATTTAATAACGATGTTTCATTCTGTAATAAAGATAAAGACCTATCCTTTGCTAAAATCAAAACATATTTATTGTTACGTGATGAAAGGTGAATCAACTCTGCCAAATATTGAAGAAAACTATCCGTTGTTTAACTGCACTATTGTATGGGAAAATTTTTATAATAAGTGGACTGATCCAATAAACAGAGAAATATTGTTTGAGTATATCCACGGAGTGTTAGCTACAAAGGATTAGGTTATTTATGATGACCATAACGGATAGTTATCTGTGTAGTAATTGTGGAGAAGCTAAAACTATTAGGTGCTTAGTTTATTTTTGTACATTGAAGAGAACTGTTGTGAAGTGGATAAAAAAAAGTACTGATCCAGGTTTGTAAAATAATTATATACAGTAAGTTTTATAAAGCTTTTAAAACTGGATTTTCAAGCCTATACAAAAAAGAATATAAATACAGCAATGATAATAAGTGAATATATGGCTGGAATTTGGTGACTTCATAAAGTAATGCCCTTAGCAGATGAGTTAAGTATGATTTCATTTATAAAAAGCAGAATGTTCAAAACGAGATTTATATTGTTGAAAGCACTTGAGGATAAATATCATTTATTTTTTACTAGAGAATATGTTCATCTCGAGAAATGGGAGTAACATTTGTGTAGATGACTTAGGTACGTAGATATGCATGATATATTAAGCACATTGTGACAACTAACAAAAAAAAGTATATGTATGTAATATAAAAAATATATTTGTAAAAAAAATAACTATGTGCAAATCTATGTAAATTTTCTCAATAAAAGTTGATAAAAAATTATCGGACAAATCAAAGTATGGTCACAACGATGGACCTTCGACGTAAAGACCACGGCATCCGAGACGAATGGCAAGTTAATATAATAGAAACAGAGATACTGAGAGCAAAGAACAGACCATTTGCAACGGAATTCAACAAACTTACAGAAAGGCAGAAAGCGCAGGGGTATCCCAAAAGAATAATCCTGGAAGCACCTTTTCTTAGAAAGATATAGAATCAAATGAAAGGAAAAAAAACTTGACTTATAACAGGAAAAAAGAAAACTGATGACGCGTGCTTATTGTCATCGATAAATTTTGTTTCTTCACATCCTTTTTTACATGCTAAATTGCTCTCTGTTCAAAACCCTCACTGTCATTACCACACCAGACTTTCGTCAAGGTTGCACGGAGGATCCATGGAAGGTATTTGTGTTTATTATGTCCCATGGTTACTTGAATGCTGAAATTATATTTGTGGTTTAATATTTACGAATATAAAAAAAAAGACAGGCGTGTATAAGTGACAAAAAATTCATAATTAGCCAAGTGTTACAAACCTACCAGTTAGTTATTATGGTGGAGGTGAGATAATATTGATTCTAAATATAAAAGTGAATTCGAGAGGCATGTGTACAACAGAGCTAATATTAACTAAAAAATACCTCTTTCGATAGTTCGGTGGTCAGTTACTGTTTATCGTTTCTAAACCAGGCAACAGGCCTAATCCCGGTGACGAAGCACTTGCCAGTTATAAATCCCCTTGGGTGGAAGTCAATTGCAAGCTATAGTAAACTGGATATTAAATGATGGATGTGGCTTAATATTTGTGAACATAGAAAAGGCTTCATATATATATAAATACAAAAAGCTCAAGCGTGTATGTGGGAAAAATACATAAATACATAAAGTTGCTCGTCGCTTAGTACTGGAAATTATGGGTGTCAAATGTAACTTTGTGACAAATAAATTTATGAGTTTGCAAATTTGTGGGTCAGTTGACGCATCCAGGGATTTACGTACATGGTAGTCAGAAAACTGTATGAGGTCAAAGCTGGAAGGAGAGGCAGAGAAGAAAAGTGAGAAGAAATAAACTAATTAACAATCAATACTTTTCAGGTGAATAGGCTCCTCTCTAGGTGATCCTAAACCCCCATCCCCTTATAGTCATCTATTTTACCGTGATGGTTGGATGGTGGTCAGACCCGAAAACATGCGTTGGCACAGGTCCAAGTGCGGTGCTGGAAATCCATTTCTGTCCCACTAATCTTCAAAAGTCGGAAAGATCTGGGAAGTAAATATTGCCTCGAAGTTGCTGATGAGGAGGCATCATTGTATTCTAAGTCACAAAGTTTAAAGAAATCACAGACTAGAACTATATATATATATATATATATATATATATATATATATATATATATATATATATATATATATATATATATATATATATACACACATGTGTATAGTACAATCTGTCACGTGCTACCAGATACATAAGTAATTTTGATAACCACAATGCCCTCTTAAGTTATCGAATTCTTCACGCTTCCTGGATATATTTCTCACTAAAAAGCCTTAGATCCAAATGCAAGAGTATGAACTAATTCTGTGATCCATAGCAGGTTTCGAACCCACATCCAGAGTATCCCCCATTTGGATCTAAGGCTTTGGAGTGACTAATAAAAAGTGTGAAGAATTTGAGAGGCAATGAGGGCATTGTGGTAATCAATTATACACACACACATTTATATATATATATATATATATATATATATATATATATATATATATATATATATATATATATATATGTGTGTGTGTGTGTGTGTGTGTGTGTGTGTACACACACACACACACACACACACACACACACACACACACACATATATATATATATATATATATATATATATATATATATATATATATATATATATATATATATATATATATATGTATGTATATATATATATATATATATATATATATATATATATATATATATATAACAGTATAAATGGATGCATGTGTGTATGTCCCAGCATAACTCTAAAACTCAGGGAGCAATTTCAACTAAACTTGGCATACATATGACTTTCTATCTGGAAAAGAATACTGTGGCGGTAAGATATCACTAGCACCAAAGAGGTTTGGGGTGGGAAGTGGATGACGTAAAAATAACCAAAAACGACTGACATTAGTATCTAATCCATAGTTTTCGAGGTCACCGGGATAAATAATGACACTCCCGATGCCCTTCAAGTCCAAGTTCAGCCCCGACAGGGATTGGTGGGGGGTTAGAAGGGGTGAATAATAAAATTTCAAAAATGACCGAGATTAGTGTCGAAGCCATAGTTTTCGGGGTCGCTGAGACGAATACATTCCCAAAGCCACTGAAGTCCAAGTTCAGTCAATAGAATGAATAGAATTCTGTATAACCTGAAAATTTTTGGAAACGAGTATAACCCGGCGTCGGTAGCGCCTTCTGGAAATTTGTAAATATAAAAAGAAGTCTGTATTTAAGGTAAGCTAACTCGGCAAGTCTTCCATTTTATCATCTTTCAGTGAATGCAACAGTTTCATTTCGCTCTTTTAGATTATTGTATAAACGTTTCTTAATTTCTTTGATAATGATACAGTGCGTTTTGGATTTAAATTGATCAATCAAAGTGTTTTTTTCGGTGAAAAGTTTTATATTTCTAGACGGGTATAAGTATTTCATAATTTTAAATTAATTTCTCCTTATTTTCTTTTTATCTTTTTATTATATTCGATACTAGATTTCATTGTTCAGTGAGGGTGTGCCTTTTGATTACTTTTTAAAATAGCTTTTTTTTTTTATTTTACAATTATTGGATTCAAGTTTAATAATAGTTTTTTTGGGGGGGAGTTATATTTCTACACAAACGTAAGTACTCCATAATTTTAAATTTGTTTTCCCTCATATTTACATTAGGTTTTCATTGTGATCTATAATAGATTTCATTGCTCAGTATAAAAATTCGTTGATATTACACTATAGATAATTTGATTCATATATATATGGGTGTGTGTGTGTGTGTGTGTGGGTGTGTGTGTGTGTAATTGTGCATACATACACACTATTATATATATATATATATATATATATATATATATATATATATATATATATATATATATATATATATATATATATATATATATATATATATATATATATATATATTCACAGACTGGGTCTCGTTGGAGGGGTGAACGGGGGTTTTATATTAGGTTACTGCCTTAAGGCCAACCAAGAATGCCAACCTGTTACAAAATGAAGGGGAAAAGTGGGTAACTTACCTTGGTAGTACCATTATTTGAGTAGTGATTTGAAGGTCGCCATGGGAAATGATTAGCAATTTACGTTAAATTGAATTTATTTACAGAAAAACAACCAAGGCTGTAATCTGAAAGGCTGATGATAAAACAAGTAAACTCAAATAAGGAAAAAATGCAAATTTGAACTGTGCAGTAATTCTCAGCTGCTGATGAGTTGAGTTTGTCTTGAATGATTAGGCTTTCTTGCAGGCAATGAAAGGGGGGGAACAGGCTATGGCTCCCCAGACTGCGTACCAGGGAAGTTTACGTCTATTGTAATGGCAATACTTTTAAGATGATTTGAGGCACAGGCTAGTGAAACTGGACCGGGACCTTCAATCTCCTGGAAAAGAATTCCAGAATTAGCATGCACTTATATGCAAAACCAGTTCTCCCTCGTTAATAAACAATGCACCATGGAGAATTTTATTAATTAGCTTAATTGGCCCAAATTAACACCATGGAAGGAGTAGTTTGTTAAGGTTCTTGATGCTTTATTAAACACAAGGCAATTCAAGGAATGGTTTTTTTGGGCTGGTTTTTGTGAACAAAGGGAAAGGCCAGAAGTGGAAATGAAGTCGCAAAAATCTCGGGGGAAATAAAGGAAAGAATTTCACTAGAATGAACAGAGGGGTACTGGCAAAAGATTGCTGCTCAGACCTACCTTCTCAGGCTTATAGGGGCTCCTGTATAAGACATCGAAATTGCAGAATGAGCATCATCTGCTGCCAGTCCAGATTGAGAAAAAAATCTACTTCTCCTCACAAAAGCCAGAGAGTCTCTCCCTGCCCTCTCGTGTTGTCTTCGTGGGGCGCTTGGCGTGTGTGCATATGTACGCGAGCTGGGCACATCTGAAAGCAAGTCTTAAGCCAGCATAAGGGTCACAAGAAAAGAGGCATTATAACTAAAGATTAAGTTAGCAGCCTTACCTTCGAGGGACCTACACCTCTAATGGTTATAACCTTCCCTAAAACCTACGCTGCTCTTGCTACCCCAAAATTGTCCTGATTTCCGGTCAGGTGTGGAGAGGACTGCTTTCTTGGTTCAAAACAAGCGTCGTCCTACCTTGTCCTCCATGTTGTTTTGGCCTAGCATTCAAGCAAGAAGCTCTTTTAATTAGAAATTCAAATTATTTTTGGCTGGCTAAGAGGGAGGAATATAAATATGTGACAGGTTCCCCCTTTGAAAAGGCATTCACACCCTTTCAGGCATGAAGGTCTTGGCTAAGTAAGCTATTCGTCCCAACTAGCCAGCTAGCATCCCTACATGAAATGTGCATGGCACTGCAATAGCTAAATGGACCTACCTAACTGCTAAGAGGTGTACGGGGTTTGGTTAACTTACTATACCAGGCCTAACCTATCTAAAGATATAGCCACTTCTATTAACTGTCTCTAACAACAGGAGAACTCTACTCCTAGGCAAATGCACACAGTAAAGATTTAACCTAACCCACTATCCTAAGACTCTGGCGCTGAACGAGTTGGCACTGACTAATGGCATGCAATAAATTATGAGTTACACAATGCTTTATGATTAATACGAGCAACAAAATTAAACACGAGTAACCTGAAGGGCAAATCACAGTATACAATTAAGGAAGGTACCAGTTTGAGTCTGGAATGGTTTTGAAGGAGGTTAGTTGCACAACGGTTAGTGTGTTGCAAATGCCTAAGGTGTTAGGAGTAAATTTTACTGGGGCAGAGATCAAGCAGGCTACCTCCTCTGGGCAGGTGCCAAGATCACTCTGAGATGGAAGCGGCACTGTGCCAATTGGGCACGAGGGCCAAGGTGAGCTCGTGGCTCTGATTTGTTAATTGGATCTCTTCCGCCCCTTCTTCTTCTTCAGGGGCCTCCAAGGTGACCATCCAGTTGTGAGGTTCGCAGACTAGGCCTGGAATGGTTTAGATGCTGGTGGGTTCGGTTCACTCTTGGGCGAACGGAAGGTTGGGCTGACGGTGGCATGGCTGTCACAGAGGCTGTTTCCCGCTCAGGAAGTTTTGGCATGGCCTAACTGGTGGAGGCAGTCAGGCAACAGAGTGGCATGGGTGTGGGACATCCCCAGAAGATGTATCGTCCTAGCAGGAATTCCACTCCATGCAGAATATGTTTCACCACACCAAGGCAGTGAATTTGAGTGCTCCAAGGGTTGATCACCCGGAGTTCGACTGTGGGAATGGCCAAGGATTGTTTTTCTACCCAGGTTACCGTCCACCTGGTTTGCTCGTCCATGGTGGCATTGGCTGGCACTTTGGCCCAATCAATCAGACTAATATCCGAGCCAGTGTCGGCAGTAGTTGGTAGGTGCACTGATGGGCAAGAGCCATCCAGAGGGGCCACGGAGATGAACTGAGTCCATACCCGCTGAGGATGAGACTTCTCGGGCGGCACAACCAAGAAGGCTGTGGCACTGATCAGGTTTTGGGCAGCCAGGATACCCAACAGGAGAGTGCCCTGGAGTCCCACAGTTTCGGCAAGGTCCCCTGGGATAGGATGATCTCCCAGCAGTGACGGTCTGCTGGGAAGGTGGTGCAGAGTTAGAAGGAGAGGAGGAGTGGTGGTTTTTGGTAGGCTGCCGTTGGTTGTTGTCTGCCTTGTAGAGGAACTCGGCTTCAGCATGACTGTACTTCTTGCAGATGGTGCAAGGAGGTTTGCTAGGTGGTCCACTCCTGAGAGGTATCCGGGTGGCACTACGCAGTGTTGAAACATGCTTTGGGAAACATTAAACATTTCCCAGGCATCAGCCAAGCGGCAGGCTTTCCTGAGAGTGGGTGGCTGCTTATCACTGAGATACACAGCCAGAGGCCCAGGCACACACTGGAAAAGATCTTCCAACATGGTCCTATTGAACAGGTCCTCAAAAGTCGTGCATTTCAGGGAGTCGACCCAGCGGGTCCCAGCCTGAGTCTTGTGACAGGTCCATTCTGTCCAGGGCCAGCCAGCTTCTTTGGCCAGACCTCGGACCTGTTGTCTCCACTTCTCAGGGGTTATTTCATATGCCTTGGCTATTACCTCACGGACTACAGCCATGTCTCCTCGTTGATTCTGCTCCAGCGAGGGAGGGCTGGTTATCTTTCAGGTGTTTGGTCAGCGTTAAGGCCCTCTCGGCCTCAGCGGTGTTGAAATTATCGAAGAGCGCCTTGACCTCTTCCAGCCATGCTTCCAGCTCTTCCCCAGTCCACTTGGGGACTAGGGAATTAAGGCTGGATAGTGGAGCATTTGAGGCAGTAGGTGTGGGGCTAGAGGCTTGTTGGGATGCTAGAGCTTCTACGCTTTCTTTCCTTGCTCTCTCCAGCTTGAGCTCCTTGTCTTTGAGGGCTAGTTCGTGGTTTCTTTTCCTCTCTTCTCTTTCTTCTTCCAGCCGCCTCTGTTCGGCTTCTTGCTGTCTTTTCCTCTCTTCTCTTTCTTCGTCTTCTCATTTGCACTGTCTCCTCCTTTCATCTCTTTCCTCATCTCGCTGTCGCTGTTTGGCTAGCTGTTCTTTGATCCACTTGGTGAGTGCAGGCCCTGTGAGACCGGCCTCCTTCCCTAGATCCATGAAGGCTTTGTACTCCTTGGTTGCCATGTTGCTGGTGGGGAAGGGCGGCTAAGTGGGTTGACTAGGCATTCTTGGAGGAAAGGTTTGTGACGATTGTGGGAAGTGTCCCGTAATTTGGTGGCACTTCAGTGGTGTGGCACCTTTTCAATGAGGTGGCACTGTGGTTGAGTGTGCCATGCAAAGGTCACACTGAGGGAACATTCCTGAAGGAAGTTTGAGTCCTTATGGGCAGATACGCTAGTAGAATGGGGTGCTCCTGAAGGTATGATATTCCTTATGGGCAGAAACACTTAGGAAATGGGAGTGATCCTGAAGGCGCTACAGTCCTTACGGGCAGATACACTGGTTGTATGGCACTGTTTCTTAGGTACAGGTGAAGTGGCTTATGGTTAAATACTTGGGTTTGGTGGCACTATGGTGCCGGTCTGCTCCGTGGAGCAATACAAAATGTCAGTGCATGGAACGGCACTGAAGGAAATGGCACTCTGCCTGAGGCAGAAGGTAATCAAGGAGTAAGAGGGAAAGGAGAGACTCCGGCAGAAAGTCAGTGACGAAGGAAAGGGAAAGAAGAAAGATAAGCGCTTCAGTACTTGGCTTGGTTGGCAGTGCCTCAGATTATTGGCATGGTGGGAAGGGAACCCTAAGGCATGTCACTCGTGGGTGGCTAGTTCTGAGAACTAGAGATTGCTTTCTGATATGGGGAAAGGAAGCCCTCCCCCTGACATGAGGAGAGGGAGGTTATGGGGTTTGCACACAATATGCAATTTGGCGCTTGCAGTATACGCAAGTCTTGAATGAGGTAACCACTCGTGCATGGCGGTTGATAAATGTATAAGTAATTAGTTGTCCATGTACTCAGTGGTATACGAGAATTTATATGGGCTGAAGCACGAAATGGAAAAAGCAGGTATGCGATATTATTTGCAGGTAAGAGCGCTTATGAAGTTTCGTGCACTAGGTATAATGAAGTGATAATGGAGTGGAATCTTCGAAGTTCGAAGATTAGTTAAACAAAAGAAAATTCTTTGTATTTGGTTGTTATGATTTGTGGGTTGCTTTTCCAACTCATGTATAAATTTGTATAAGTCCCTTTGTTATGCTAAAAGGAAGGAAAACAAAACAACAACAAAAAATCTCTCTCTCTCTCTCTCTCTCTCTCTCTCTCTCTCTCTCTCTCTCTCTCTCTCTCTCTCTAAGAGTGCAGTGTAGTGGAACACTTATATGGTAGAAATTTTAAAGTCACTTTACCTTGTGCTTAAGGGAAAATAAATTATGTTTACGAAATTACGTCAAGGTTTCTTTCTTTTACAACATGAATTCGTAGAAACTACGTAAGGTTACTAATGCATTCTCACCCTGACAAGCGATAGTAAGTAAAGTCATAAATTGTTTCAAAAGGCTTCAAGTCTTCGTGAGGGTTTCACTTTAAGGTTGAAAAGTGATGAAACTTCGCTCAGTGTGAACAAAAGATGTCGGATCGAGTTGCATGTGTGAGAGAACAGCTGATTTGGGGGTCGACTCACGTTATCACCCGACTCGTCGCTTTGTCGTGCCAACAGTGAATGAGAATTGTTGGAGAGAAAACAGGCACAAGCAACAAAACTCTACTTTCTTCACTAAATGTAGGTTTTGAATGCAAAAGTTAATGTTTAACTTTAAACATCAGCAATGTCTTTACTTTATTGAATATATGTCGGGAGGGTGTTAAATAACTACGCTGGGATGTTTTCCTTGGTACGACAATGGAATGATCTGCGTATGTGCCAACTTGAACAGAATGTCTGCTTGCTCGCTCAGCATCGGGATACCAGAGACCGCTACACGCATTTTAACTATGTGTAAATTCTAGATGTATACCACAGACAGAGAAATTGTACACGTTTCTAGGCCGTAACTGTTCTTGAATAAACTCCTAGCTAACTTGTTCTCACTAACACATGCAATAATTCCCTTTTACACTTCCTAACCCCTACTTACTCATTTGTCTGGCAACACAACACTACTGTTCCCTATACTCGAAAGTTAGCGGATAGAAATTTCCGTTCAGGCTACTCTATCTCTAACTTAAGATTGGTTGCTTTTGCCCGTGTTATGAATGAATTCTAACAAAAAGAGATTTGTTGCATTTTTCTTTAAAGAAACACTAATATCACTTTTCTTATTTAAACCTACATATCCTTAATGTTCTCAAACTTAAAGATAATAACCTCTTGACCTGTCTGTTCCCTGTTTCCAGTCACCTTTGTGCCTTTATAAACAAT
>JANJGK010000020.1:42530795-42550795 GCA_039081455.1 Macrobrachium rosenbergii | reverse complement strand
TAAAAAAAAAAAGAGTCATGGAAAAAGTACACTGGCTATAACCATTTCCCTTCCGAAGACATACAGTGTTTTGCTTCTTGGTACTGCTTGCACACATAACTATAGGTTGATGAGATCAGAGCTTCTCTTGGGTGGTGTCTGGTAATAGTCATGATCGATCCAGTTTATGTGAAGAACGAGTTCCCGCCTGCCCGCAGTTCAATCATCAAACAGACAGAGCTTCACCATGGCAACAAGCGGACTAACTGTCACTGTAGGCTTGGCCCCAGGCAATGTCACTGGCAGATTAGGGAATAGGTCTATGGCCAGTGAAGTGGGGAAAAGTCAGCAGGGTTTTAATTAGGTTTTAAGGTCTCGACAGGAGAAACAGCAACCTTCTCCAGGTGTTTTCCCTTGAGAGGCAGTACGGGCTTGGCCACTTAAATTCTACCAGTTCATTCCAATCCTTGTGGGTCTACCTAAACCCCTACTGTCTTGATATTTTCCCCTTAAACTCTATGAGTTAGTGAGCCAGTGGCCTAGAAACTGTAAAAGCTCCCCCTTTAAGCAGACATTCCGCTCCCTTTCAGGCGTGAAGGTCTGCACTAGCAATCCCCTGGTATCAGTTACGTTAAGCACATCCCCCTGATGGGTCCTTGCCTATGCAAATGAAAGTAGTCTAAGAGGATATAACCCTGGCCTATCCCTGTAGGAGGAGTGAGCTTACTAGCTTACTCAAGTTAATGTCCCTAACTCTAACTTAGGGGAGTCTGCGGATTTTTAACTGGGCTGTCTCTGACAACAGTCAGAATGTGATCTTAGCATAATTTAGGACTCAAGTTACATACTACTACTGATGATACCCAGATTTAAGCTAACATGGCACCATATCAAGGGAATAGTGTGCTAACTACAGGTGAATACAGGTAATAATATTGAGATACCCTAGAGCTAGGTACTCTATAATACATGTTCACAGGCACAATAATTTAAGTGCACCAAGATGTAACTTAAAAATGCAACAGAAATAGATGTTTGGTAGAGAAAAGACTTTGCGAAGTACAACATAAATTTTCTCAATACAACCCATCATTATGGTCACAGATTAGAAGACAACCTAGGCACCTGTCTCTGGGCAAGAGGCCAGGATTGCTCTAAGATAAGGCTCTGGTAAGACTACTTGGACCTTCTACGCCCTCTACTTCTCTTCTTCTTTGGATTTCTTCAAGCCTTGGACTGGGATAATCCTTGAGCCAGGTCTATGGGTTTTGCTTCCACTTGTGGAAGTGGCACTGAGTGGGCTATTGCCTCAGCTGTTGCAACAACTGGGCCAGCTGTGTTGCCAACTAGTTCTGCTAGTCTTTGTGGCATGGCCTCCATATGGGTGACCAGCTTAGACAGGACTTCTCTAAGAGCTTCGTCCACCAGAGTCTTGTCTTCTGGGGACTGCAATGAAGTCGAAGAGGTGGTTGGAGGTGTCAGAGGTTCACAGGTTACAAGAACCAACTCAGGCACAGGTTGTGGGGCCGCGCCAGGGATGAGCTTCCTTTGTGGTCAGGGGGATCCATTAAAGACCCTATTGAATTTCGGGCTGGCTCTCGGCTAGACACTGGTAGCAGTGCCAGGCCGGTAGATGAGAGGATGGCTGGATTGGGATCTCCTGAAGGGAGAGTGGCATCATGCATCAGTGGCCTTAGGACCAAGAGTGCCGGACGTCCCAATTTGTACTATTTGCAAGGAACCAGCATCTCGCTTGGTTGTGGGCTCAACAACCTGACTAGGCTGAGAGCTCCACTGGCCAGGCATAAGCACTGGTTGAGGGTCAATGGCAGGGCCGGAAAGAGCGTCAGCACCTGACAATGACTTCCAAAGAGCTGGACTCACAGGAAGCCCGGAACAGGACTGGAAAGAGGGGTCCTGTCATAGGAGGTCATAGCCTCCAGGAATTTTACTTGCTACTCCAAGCGTACAGACTACTTTTATGGGGTCTAGTAACCCTCAATCAGACTGTTGTCAGTGTTAACCTCCAATTATCTATGCCAACAATAATTACAGGCTTATTTACTTCAATAATGGCCCCATAGTGTACTTTGTCTCACCTTATAAGGGAGATTTGAGCACCAGTATCTTCAAAAGCTTGGCCACTTCTAAATTCTACCACTTCACTCCAATCTTTGTGGGTCTGCCTATACCCCTACTGTCTTGATATTTTCCCTTAAACTCTATGAGTTAGTGATCCAGCAGCATAGAAAACAGCAATTATATATATATATATATATATATATATATATATGTGTGTGTGTGTGTGTGTGTGAGTGTGTGTGTATGTTGTGTGTGTAGAATTTACTAGTCACTTATACCAGATACATATGTAACTGAAATAGCCACAGTGCCCTCTTAACTTTCTCGAATTCTTCGCGCTTTTTTGGATACGCTTGTCACTACAAAGACTTAAGATCCAATACAAAGACTTAAGATCCAAGTGCAAGAAGTATGAAGAAATTCTGATGTGCGGGAGCGGAAAATGAACCCGGGTCCTCTAATCAGAACGAGGTACCATTGTCAACTGGACCACGAGAAGGATAAAAGCTATTGCCTCTCCTGCATACATATACCTGTCATTTTCAGATATATATATATATTAGAGATGGAATAGACCCATCCTCACTGTCGTAGCTAAGTGGACAATCGATTTCTATTCCTGTTTTTGGCTGAAATATATGTATAGAATCTACTGATCACTTTTTACTAGATACATACGTAATTGAGGGGGCATTGTGGCTATTTCAATTACATATGTATCTGGCAAAAAGTGACCAGTAGATCCTACATATATATTTCAGCCTAAAAAAGCAATAAAAATAGATTGTCCACTTGGCTACGATGGTGAGGATGGGTCTATTCTAGCTCTAATATATATATCTGAAAACGACAGGTATATGTATGTATGAGAGGCAATAGACATTTATCCTTCTCGTGGTCAAGTCGACAATGGTACCTCGTTCTGATTAGCGGACCCGGGTTCATTTCCCACTATCGCACATCAGAATTTCTTCATATTTCTTGCATCTGGATCTTAAGGCTTTGTAGTGACAAGCGTATCCAAAAAAAAGGGCGAAGAATTCGAGAAAATCGTTCCTATTTCAATTACATATATATATATATATATATATATATATATATATATATATATATATATATATATATATATATATATGTATGTATGTATGTATGTATGTATGTATGTGTGTGCATGTGTGTGTGAGTATGTTTGTATCTGTATGTAGTGTGAGTATATGTTTGATATGGAAATTGGGAAATAAATAGAGAGAGGGAGAGAGAGAGCGAGTACTGGTGAAGAGGATATCTTTAGTCTTTGCCATACTGTTGATTGGCAGCCCTCAAAATCGTATCCGGAACATTCGCCGTAACATTTTTGCCGTGGGAAAACTCGCCTCAGGAGTTTTCGCCGTAGGAAACTTTGTCGTATAGGATTTTTGCCGTAAGAAAATTTCGCCGCATTTGTTATCAAATATATATATTGCTCACACTATTGTTACTTCGATTTAAACATTTTAATAAGCGAAGTGCCTTGTCATCAAGTATATTTGGAGCCTATTACCGTTACATTTTGATTGACGAAGTACCTTGTTATATGATTAAAATACCAAATTGAATACCTAATTTGAACACTCAAAGAAGGAGTAGAGTTAAACTCTAAATAATCTTTATTCATTCGACAATATTTTTTTTTTGTGCAACCAACCCATAACAATGGTCTATCAAGTGGAAAGTACCGGAGGCGGTGTGAAAACAGCTGACGATCTTAACTTTGTTTACAGAATAGATAGAAAATACGGCGAAAAAACATATTGGAAATGTGAAAATAAAGAACGTAAAGCTAGAGTGCATACCGTGCTGGAAAATGATAATTTATCTCTATGTAAAACATTTGGCGACCATTGCCATCCATCTCATCCATCAAACCCAAAAATGTATGAAGTAAAAACAAAATTGAAATCAGTAGCCACTAATTCGCAAACTTCTGCACGGTCGTTAATTGCAGAAATGTCATCTAGCTTAGATGATAATGCATTGTCTTTGCTACCGACTTCATCGCATTTGTCTCGCAGTATTAGAGGTTGGAGGCAGAAGAAAAGCCAAGCTCCCCCTAACCCAACCGAAAAAAGTGGATGTACAATATCTGTAGAAAATATTGTAGGTTTATTGAAAATGGTGAGAACTTTTTATTGTACGATAGTAGTGAAGATGGATGATCCGGATAGAATTTTAGTGTTTGGCATTCAAGCTTGGTCAGAGGACCTTGCCAATAATAAAGACTGGGCTTGTGATGGACTTTTAAATGTAGCCCAGATATATATTATCAGTTATTCACGTTATATATTATCATAAGACATATTAGCGTACCACGTCTTTTTGTTTTGCTACCTAGTAAATCACAAGTAACCTACAGCAGACTTTTTAGCGCCTTGAAGGACTTAAACCCGCCCAAAACCTTGATGGTTGATTTCGAGAGAACAATTATCAATGCTTTCTGTGATATATTTGCAACAACAAATATAACAGGTTGTTTATTTCATATGGCTAAGAACATCTATCGCCAATTGTGGATACAGGTTTAAAGTCAAGCTATCTTACGGACGCAGAATTTAACAACAAAATCAAATGCTTCACTGCATTAACATTTCTGCCAATGTGTGATATTATTGATGATTTTCTTGAACTGACTGACGATGATGATTTGCCCCAAGAATTTGTATCATATTTTGAAACTCACTATATCGGAGGAGAACGGGGTCGAGGTGAACGAAGACGAAGAATGCAGACAACTTTTCCTACTGAATTGTGGAATGTCTTCGAACGAAACCAGAATGGTATGAACAGAACCAACAACAGCGTAGAAGGCTTCCACAATGCAGTACAGAGCTCCATGACTAACATGCACCCAAATTTGTGGAAACTAATTGCGTATTTGAAAAAGGAAGAGACATTAGCAAAAAAAGAAAACGTGTGATTTAGATCGAGGAGATGCAGTACAAATGAAGAAAATATATATTGATATCAATGCAAGACTTCAGCGGAAAACGCTTCATTACAGTCCAACACATTATTTACGAAGCATTGCTTGGAATGTGCACACATTTTAAATCATTTTTTTGTTTCTTTGATATATTTTTAGTCTTTTATTTTTTTAAATAAATGTTTACTCTTTCATTTCTTTTCTGGTGTCTGACCCTGTAAAAAAAAGACATGTTAAGTAGGCTAATACTTATAAAAATAAATTCCCGTATATACAAAGCTTTTTTTTTCTATCCTTACCAAAATAAATCAATTTTTGGAACACAATCAAATAATTCACAAATTATAACAAATTATGATAACATTTACAAGACAACAAAAAAAAGAAACATGGTACTTCGTTAATCAAAATGTAAAAATCAGATATACTTGATAACAAGGCACTTCGCTTATTAAAATGTTAAAATCGAAGGAACAATAGTGTGAGCCATATATACTTGATAACAAGGTGCTCCGCATATTAAATTGGACATTACTTCAAAAGGGACAGTTCAAAAAAAATGCGACGAAATTGTCTTACGGCAAAAATCCTATGCGGCAAAGTTTCCTACGGCGAAAATTCCGGAGGCGAGCTTTCCTACGGCAAAAATGTTTACGGCGAACGTTCCTAGAACCCCTTAAAAGGACCTGTGCGTCCGCTGTATTCGCATCAGTGTTTGACAGACCTTTGTACACTAATAAATTTTACTCTTAAATAAATATCTTATTTTAGATGAAAATAATAGTGTGTGCTAATAATAAATCGGCCATGCTGCCTGAAAAACAAGGGATTTATTGTTCCTTAATGAGAGAGGCAGCTCATTAAAAACCCATCCTGGACCTTAGATAGGCGACCTCAGATGCTTATGCCACGTTTCTCTTTCTAGTGATTCAAGAATATAATACAAATAATTATCATTAGGGACTGTGTATTTTTATCATAAAACATGTTTTTGAGCAATTTCATTACTTTAGTCGCCAAACACATTTTTTCTAAATATAAAATAATGGGCATGATAACGCCCCTAAATGGCACTAACCACTTCGACCCCTACCTTAAATTAGACGGACTTTAATTAGTATAAAACAATTTATTCAGATTCAGCACTTCTACTGACTTTGCTGCCTGACCAGGCAACTGTCTTTTTTCAAGAGAGACTCGGTCAGCGAGTTCGGCAAAATCGCCTGCTTCAAGCTGTCAAGTACAAATTGGATGAAGGATATTATTACTGATAGTATTTAGCCTCTTCTACAACTGATGATATTAACCATGGGTATTATTACACTGTTACACTATGTACTATTCACATAAGTAGTTTTGGAATAGTTTAGGCTGTGTGAGGTTAGGTTAGGCGTTACAACCTCACGTTAGCTTATATTAGAAAACCATTAAAACATAACAACGCCTTCAGATAAATAATAATAACAATAATACCTTCCAGGGCACCTAATACAAAGTACAACTCCTCGTTCCCTAGAAAAAAAGGCTTTTGGTCAAGCTCTCCTTTCAGCCCAACTATTCTTCTCGGTCAATAAACGATGATTGCAGGCCTCTTTCTCAGCAGCCTGATTTCAGCAGCAATAGGAGCCTCTCAAGCCACAAACATGACGTATTATACGCTTAACTTTGAGATGGAGAAACTACTACCCACCAGAATTGCTGACGTCGTGACAAGCATCCTATGGCCTGATTTTTTACAAGCTACCAAAGTCCTGGTCAACATTCCAACCAACATTAGGTGCTCCTTTGAGGCGAAGAAGGCTCGTGCAGTTGCTTTTACTTTTAAAGGTAAGCTTCATTACCTCAAACAGGAGGTTGTTTTTGGTTTAGTTTGTGTGCTTACAAGACGGATCACACTAAAAGTTGTGTGTGGATGCTTTTAGTTAGTTTTGCCAAAAACTGAGCTTGATAACTGGCTACATCTAGTTAAATTTTGGGAGAGTTAGAAGTGTGAATTTTAGGAAGAATAAACCTTTTTAGGTTCTGTGTGCGTGTGCGTGTGACCATGTGTGTGCCAGTCTATCTGTCTCTTGAATGCCTGACAAAGATTACAGACCACAGCCATGCATTATACAGAAAACACGTCCTGGACATGTCTATACCAACATTTCCCAGGTAGCCTCGCCGGATATTTGCAGTCTCTGATTGCCCTTTTTAGTTTTCTGTAAAAGAATACTGTGTTGGCTTTGTCTAGCCTTCCGCACTTTTTCTGTCCGCCCTCAGATCTTAAAAACTATTGAGGCTAGAGGGCTGCAAATTGGTATGTTGATCATCCACCCTCCAATCATCAAACTTATCAAATTGCAGCCCTCTAGCCTCAGTAGCTTTTATTTATTTAAGGTTAAAATTTAGCTATTATCATGCCGTGGCTGAAAGTTTCATGGGCCGCTGCTCATACAGCATTATACCGAGACTGCTGAAAGATAGATCTATTTTCGGTGGCCTTGATTATACATTGTACAGAAAACTCGATTGCGCCGAAGTTTATTTTTTACTTGTTTAATTTTCATATTCATTAGGTATCGCATGAAGTGGGTGTCAGAAGGTTGCTTTTTTTAGCGATTTCTGGACAAAAATTGTATACCAAGTACCCAGTGCTAGTGGGTAAACTGAAGCTTCTCTCTTGCTTAATGTGTAACACTGCAATAAACAGAATTTAAATGGACTGGAACAATATATTTCACTTGATATTAATTTTGACACTTTTTTTTATTATTATGGTAGATCTAAGCCGGCTGTCCGCAGTGAGCTAGGCAATGGCAGTCAAAGTTTTTCTATAGAACTTTACCAGCTGAACAAGAATTTAAAGTAATATTTTGTCACTCGGCTGTAATTAAGCTGTAAATTATCTTAGAACTCGTGTGGTAAACCCCTTTCTAGAATAACTAACAGTAAGGGGAATTTGGGTTTTTTGATGGGTAAATAACTTGGGAAAAGGTTTTGGTACCTTGTTGTTGTATTTCCTGTTATATATGCCATTTGGAACACGAAAAATAAGCATAAAAAGAAGGGCGAATAAATGGATAGTGGGAGCTGTTCCAAAGGCAAATTTCATTCATTACTAGTACTACCGATTCTAAGCCTTAACACGCATGCGCTAGCTTTTGGTTCACCAATCACCAGTTGCCGGTTTTCTGCGCTTAGTGAGAACTGAGAGAGACTGGCAATTGACGTTTCCCTATGTTATTTTACTTGCTGAACAAGAATTTAAAGTAATTACCTCTTGCTAGAACATGCGAGCTTGCAGGAATCTTTAAAAATGCAGATAAGGCATGCAGCGCCGTTCTGCTACAGCGACCTATAGAGGCCACCCAAGTTCAAAGCAGAAATGGTAATGTTTTGTTTCCCGTTTACGAAAGCTTCGAATAGTGTGAAGTGGAGCTAGACTATGGCAATTGACGTTTTTCTATGTTATTTTACATGCTTTACAAGAGCCTAAGGTAATATTTTGCCGGTCAGCTGCTGCTAAACTGTAATTTAACCTTGAGCTGTGTGCGACCCACTGGTAGAGACGTGTAGTTTTCAAGGGTCAATTACATTTTAGTTACAGCCGACCGACAAAATATTATTTTAAATTCTTGTTCAGAAGGTAAAATAACATAGGAAAACGTCAATTGCCATAGGCTAGCTCACCGCAGACAGCCGGCTTAGAATTATCATTATTACTACTGAAAATATTCATGTGGAACATACTTAAAAGGTCATTGGTTTACAAAGCGCGCTTTTCTAGAATAGAAGTTTCGTATTCGAGAAAGAAATATAAAATTTAAAGAAGAAATTATCATGTAAACTTGAATGAGAATATTTGACCACCATTGCTCTCTTTAACAAGTTTCAGAACTTGAAGTGATTTGCACTGTATATCTAAAGATAAAACAGGTGTAAGCTGAAAACTGTATAAACCTTGTTATAAATGGTTAAAGAGAAGTTAATTTACACACTTGGAAAAGTTTTTGTAATTTTATTACTATTAAATATGAAATTATCAAGTGCATAACACAGGGCTCTTCCTCTTCAAGGATCAGCTTCTCCTCCACACCTGTATTGGAAATAAGGAAAACCTACGTAAATGGCAAAGCCTTGGAATTTTAATATTAATTGATATATAAGAAGAATACTACAAGAAGCACTTATATATAGGAATAAGTAAACGTGTTACCCTAACTGTGAGTAGGTCAAGGACAAGAAAAACTAAGCCAGATAACCATATTATCAGTGCTGGATAATAAACCTATCCTGCAATGATGTAACCCCCATATAAGTTACTATTTACGGAAAGATAATATTCTTCAGTCGTGTATTTTAACTTATGACAATGAAAACGAAATCTTAGCTTACCACTTATGTACAATACTAAAAGGAATAACCTTCAGCAGAGCTTCAGAACCACTGCATGGTCATTAAAAGGCAGCAACAAAGGCTCAAAGAGATGACTACGGTTACCATTAAGTACTGCATTTGCCCTAACAATACTTGATACTCACCGTAGTCCATCCGAGCGAGAAGTGATTAACGCTAATGCTTTGCAGTACGTTTTATGTCCCGCCGGAATCGTCCACTGAGGTGAAGTGAAGTCCGAGACCGTGATGAACCATAAACTGGGGGGCCAGAGATCATCAAGGGTGCCGCCAAATATGCCGTCCAAAATATGGAGCCACAGGGAAATATACAAATGCCTCGTGAGGGACCCTTGACTTAAGGTCATTTTACCAGAGTCATAAAGGTACATTATACTTGTCGATGACTCGCTCAACTGAAGACTGGCTCAACGGCAAGACTGGCTCAACTGCCCTCAGGCTCTGACAGAAATCTCTCCTCTGTCTTATCGGCAGATCTCGACACTCCCTCGGAACAACAAGAATACAAAAAGAGGAGGAGTCAAATAATTGCTAATTATCATTATGGCTGTAGGAAGGACAGGCTGTACCATGTATTTAAGTAACAATAAACAAACTTGAATAGTTACGGATCCTTCCTGCCGCCATAGGAAAGTACACCAGAAATAACTGGAATTCTGTATAAGGTGAGATAGAGTTTTTAAGACAAATTTTGCTGTAGTTCTGACGATTTTAATATTCATTTCCTTTGCAAATAATAGGTTAACGTATAAAAACCCCTTATTTCAAATAGTAATGGGTCCACTAAGCAGAAAACAGGGATTTTTTGCTGTAATAACAGGGATATATGGTAACCTAATCTAACTTCAGACGCAGGTCCTGACAAATTAAGACTAAAGGTATGGTACACCAATGGTTTTAGCCAAATTCATGACACATTGTGGTTTTAATGAGTTAGTCATGCATTAACAATGGAAATGAATGTTAAATACATCAGAATCACATCAAAATCTATCCGGAAAAACACACTTCCTTAGTCTTAGAAAGAATGCCAGTTTTGAAAACTATTAGAGAATTGACTTTATATCAGTAGATAAGCTATTTTATTTCTTAGCTCTAGGAAAGAAGTGATGGTAACGACTGTTCACAATCTTCACTGAAGAATGAATGGATAACAAAATGAAATGGAAGCGGCAAGGCACCATCATAAAACACAAGAACAAAGAATGTGACGCGTTAAATGAACAGAAACAATGCTCTGGCAGAAATAATTCAGTATCCCATATGTACCAATGTAGTGGCGCCACAAGTTGCACCAAACGGTATAGACTTATAGGCGTAAGAAGAGCAATCTGCGAATATGGCATGGCATTATAAACTATGTAGAATAGTTGAATTTAAAACATCACTTGAACTGATCTCTGTGGCTGATAATTATTTTAGATTTTTGTATCTATTAAAAATGCCTTGGGCTGCGTCCACACTACAGTGAAGCATTTCATAAACACACATCTACCACAAACAGGTGAACACAAGTCAATGACTGTAAATTAAGAACGACGTTTCGACCATTGCAGGATAATCATATGAAGATAGTTGCTAATCCCAAGATACCTGAATACTGTGCAGTGTTTCAGATTCTTTCCAGTTTCATTGGTGAGTCCTGTTTTTCTGAGGATCAGCATGTTACATGGGCTGCATAAGGCTGTGATTTGTTACAACCACACTTCGAATTCATACTTGGAAAACCAAAGGATTGCCATTGTAAACACTTTTGATAACAATGAGTCTTTTAATCAGGAATACAATATCATTAGTAACATGAGATTAAGATGAGTAATTCAAGTCCATATGTATTGATGCGGCTCTCCTACTTTCCTTTGATCATACCGTTTGATTATAACAGATCATAGCCATGATGCAGGTAAAGATGAAGAACAACTGGTGTGGTGAAACCAGACTACGGTCTAGAATCTAGATCATCAAGCTTTGACTCTAGACCACTTCGAAAAATTTAAGGCTTCAACAAAGTCATTTTTTTTTTCTTAGAAGCCATAATGTTATCATAGTATGTGAGTAATAACTGAGGAATTCTTGATGATAAATTGTACTGTATTTTCAACTTGATTACTGAATACAGGAGTAGGAGGATTTGACTGGAGGACAGGCTAATACTTCAGCAAATTAGCGACATCTAGAGCAGTTCATAGCCTTTAGTCTTCAGAAACAGAAGGGGTAAAAATTCCATGTTGCTTAAGGGTTAAGATAGTATCTCTAATGAGTTCCTTTTTCCCAGGGATCCATTCCTGAACAAAAAAAATAAATAAATAACCAAACCACAAATTCTTTGTTAATACTTGGCTGAATTTCACTTAGCTCTCACCTGCAATTCCCTCCTGGTCACTTGATTGTTCTTTATCCTAAGAAATGGCAAATTAAATTCTACTAGTTTAACATTTAACTGCTAACATACAGGTCAAGCAGGTTAAGGATAGGGCATAGAATAATCAATGTTACTAAAAGATGAAATAATGGAGGAAAATGGGTATAAAATTGAGAAATACGTTTTCTTGTGTAGGATTTATCACACAGAGCAACAAATCAATGTTGACCATCAGGTCACATGATTATAGTTTCAGGTATCTTTCAATGTCTTTCTCTTAAAACAAGTACCAGTCACCCACAATCTTTTGGAAAAATTCAAATTGCAAATAACATTTTTTTTTTTAGACCTTACCGCAACAAACGTATAAGATTTTAATTTATCAACAGTACTTGGTGCAAGGTCTAAAAGCAAGATGACAGATTCTTTCTTAAGGAACCCTACACAGATCAAAGCTGTGAAAGTTGCCATTTCATATAGATACATTAATCAAAGTTAATTTTTCCTGCAGATGGCACTTGCTCCTTGCTGAGTTCAGGAGGAAGTACTTCAGCTCAAGTTTTCTTCTATAGATTCCCATCTGAAGATTCTCTAGAGGAAGTAGCCAAGGGAAAGAACACAACTGCATCTACACCAGATGGTGCATAGTATGTATGGAATGGCTCACAAACGTCTTAAGTAGGGCCGTGGGGTCTTGACTGTTACATTAAGTAAAGATATAAGGTCTTGTCAAATATTTTAGGTAATGATGTAAAATTCTGACTGACACATGAACTAAAGATAAAATCTCGATTGATATGTAAACTAACAACGCAAGATCCTGACTGGCATGTTAACTAAAAAGATAAGATCATGTAGAATTTAATTAGAACCTAAGTTTGTCTGGTTACTGAATTCGGATTTAGTTGAGAAAAATTGGAACGGCAACTACAAGATCATTAAGATATTCATTGCCTGTAGTAAGTTTAAGATAATTCGCATTCTTCAGCCAGGTTTGTTATTTGCAAAAGCCATATTAGGTTTGTTATTTGCAAAAGGAATTGGCCAATGGATGTTCAGAATTTGTTGCAATATGAAATGTTTTAATCTGACACATCACATGCAGCTCCAACTATCATGATTTAAATGTAATTGTTCTTTTATTTTACTCAATTTCCATTTGATTAACTCATAAAAGCCTAGGAAGAAATACCCAATATTGTCTAAGATTCCTTTTCTCTGAAGCTGCCCTCCTGGAAAAGCAGTTGATGGATTCTTAGCTGAGTATGGTTACTACTCTGGGCTTCTTGTCAAACCTTGGTGGCAGGTTGATCTTGGAGAAGTGAGGCTAATTTACCAAATCCAGATATATCCACGACAGATCCTCTACACTAGGTTCCATGATGTTGAGGTAAGCCTGGTTGGTATCTTAAGTCAAGCAAATATTTATGTTATCAGTTGAACAATATTTCGTTATTCTGCATTTGGGGCTATTTCTTTATGGTGAAGAACGTCAGATTAAAACTTCAAAGTTTTTGGCTAACATAAATTTGTCCTTATAAATATACATTTTTGTTGCTTTACTTTTTTAAACATATTAAAATGAGGTTCAACTATTCAGATTCCAAATGAAACTGATGTCAGTATTTGTGTATAAAAATTAATTTTACATAGCCTCAAAATAGATATTGCTACAGAGCTGTCGACAACCACTCATAAAATTTTCTATCTTTTCATTCACGTTTTACTGTACAACAGTTGCCATTAATAGCATTAGATTATATATCACTGGAAAGACAATTTATTACAGATTTGGATAGGTTACAATATATGCATATATATTCAGCACTTTATTTCTGAAAAATCTCTATTCACAGCAAAGTCTAACAATTTTTGTTTTCGGATAACTACGTATATTTAATTTTTAGCTTTTTTGAATATACAGCCATAAATTACAACTATTTACCATTAAACTAATAGGAAATTCAGCAAATAAGGGTTCTAAAATTAAAATATTTAAATTTTACAGTGTATACAGCATAAACACGAGGGACACAAGGGGGATACTGTGAGAGACAGCCAACTTGCATGCTTGAGTGTGACTTCTGTTATCATGTGTGAGTGTGTTCCTCATTCACTGAAACAAAAGATTTATCAGTGCAGGCTGAAAGTGCTATGATTGCTGATTTTCTAACAATATTTTTTTTATTGTGTTCTTGTAGCTTTGCTATAGATATGAAGAAATCCAAGTGGCTTGAATAAATTATATGCGGTCATCCACAGAAAATGTCTTAGGAGAAACGAAATCCTAAGGGGCATACCTCGACATTAGGCACAGGGAAGCAGCTAGTCTTGACAATGCAAAGTTGCCAACCGACAAAGGAAACACTGAATTCTTATTATTTCCTTGGCACACATCACCCTTTATTGTTTCCACATCAGTCGGACAAAGCATGGGAGGTGGTGACCTCCCTTCAAAGTTTCATATTAGTCTTGTGGAAGTCCGTCACTTCCTCAAGAGCGCTGAGTCTCGGGAAAATGAACTAGACTGCTTTTATATTCACAATAAAGGGAGCTAAGGATTAGAGGCCTGAAGACTTGAACTTACAGAAATTAAGCCTGAGAATTAAACAAAAGATTTCAGGGATTTGACATACTGAAAATGTAGGGTGTCTTGTGGAGACACGGGTTTGTCAAAATTGTTGGGCAGGCAAGTAGATAAATGTCGTAAAAATGATAACATGCAAATAAGGGATCAGCATGATATGAACTAAATGTAAGATAGAAATCCTGGTAAGAATAAATAAAAAACACACCAGAATAAATAAAAACAAGTAAAAAATGCGCCGAAGAAACATCGGCGCAATCAAGCTTTCTTTACAGTGTATAATCAAGGCCACCGAAAATAGATCTATCTTTCGGTGGCCTCGGTATAATGCTTGTATGAGCCGCAACGGCCCGGTGGTGGCCTGTCCTATAGCATTGCCAAACGCACGATCAGACTAACTTTAACCTTAAATAAAATAAAACTACAGAGGCTAGAGGGCTGAAATTTGGTATGTTGGATGATTGGAGGGTGGTTGATCAGCATAACAATTTGCAGCCCTCTAGCCTCTGTAGTTTTTAAGATCTGAAGGCGGACAGGAAAGGTGAGGACAGAAAAAGTGCGGACAGAAAAGGTGCGGACGGACAGATAAAGCCATCTCAAGTTTTCTTTTATAGAAAACTAAAAAGGGACAAGTTATAGATGTTATGCCTCACCAACTGTGATTTTCAAGATAAACTACAGATTTGCATTAACTGATCGCATGGGTCATAGTATTTACTGGTTACAGATTATCATAAAATTATCGTTGTGCAACAAGAAAACCTTTCAAGCCAAGTCTCATAATGGTAATTACATTTCACGGCTTTAGCTATATCATTCAGTGGCAAACACTGCATATTAGTATACAGTGAAGTCATATCCACAAAAAGCCAATATACATTGGGTTGATATATGAAATAAAAAATATACATGTGATCAACATATTCAGAATTTAATTTTGCGTCTAATTATTCTTTGTTTTTTCTTAAAATTATTCCAAATTTTTACTCTTATGGCATATATACAAATTACACAAGAACAAGTCAGTATTTTTTGTTAATTCCACACGCAGCTTATGCATCACATTTTACAAAATAAATTTGAACAATATCCTTATCTGTATCATGATTTTAATCATTATTTACAAGGGCGAACATTCCCAGCCAAGCAGCTGTGAAATGGGTATCCTAGCAAGGTTCTACTGTATGGAAAAGAGGGAAGAGCAAAGATGAAAAAACGAGTAGAACGGAAGAACAGAAAAATGTGAGGGAAAAAAACAAATAACGATCAACACAAGTGAAAATATCCAATCATTGCAGGTTCGAGTGGGCACAACCTTCATTAGCAACGGAATTTTCTCCGCCTACAGTTTCTTGTGCTCTTACACAAAGGTATATGAACTTGCCGAAGGCTATCTTTTGTGTTCAAGATACAATGGCGTCATCGGGAGATACGTCAGCATCCAGATAACAGCTGCAGCAGCCGAATACCTACAGCTCATGGAAGTCAAAGTGTTTGTCCTCAAGAAAACGGCCTCTCCATGATTTGTATGGGGCAAACCGGGTTTTTTGCAATAGATTCACCTTTAAAGTGGTCTCAGAGCAGATGAGATAGTTTCCACTCACTAGTGTGTTAATGTTAGCAGCTGGTACTCTGGTTCGACTAATAGTATTGCTCACATGATTTTAGTATTGTAACAGCACTTGAATTGGAGTATAGGCAGATCACAGAATCTAGTGCTTAAGTTTCCTTGCTGCCAATTACACTGAAAGCGAATTTTTATTTTTTATGTATTTATATTTAAATATATTCTCGAATTACACAGTAACCTAGCGATAGTGAACAGTGATATCACGAGTACTAACATACCTGATTTATTTTAACATATCACCATCGTTTTTTAATTTTATTTGCTCATTCTATCACGCAAACCTTCATGGCTACTAGAAGATATTTTGCAGTATTTTGAGCTATAGAAATACTTACCACAGCAATAACAGTTCATTTGATATCTAGTGCAGTTACAGCATCAAATCCATATAAAACAGGTCTTATATTTGATCACTGGCGTTTCTAGGGATACATGCGCGAAACGTTTGTATGACAATCATCGAACCTATGAGTTATATAATTCATAGATAATTATGAGTTCAATTTCTTGTTATTCACTGTAATAACTATAGATCAAACTGGTCTTTACACGTCGATGAAATGAACTTATCCTTCGACAATGATCATTGCACTATACCAGATTTTGTAGACTGACTTAGTATGACAGTATTCATTACAATTAATACACAAAGTCAAGTTGTGCCTACACAGCTTGACAGAATTCTGAACGGAGCAGTGACAGCAGCATGGTGAAACAGCGAGGCTGACACGTCAGAGAAATCTGGATAGGTCTTTATTTAAATTCATTATAAAATAGTTTTTCCGACACTACTTGTAATAATTGTGGACAGAGTAAAGTGCAATTGCATCATAGCAACATAGTTTTTCCCACACAACTTAAGGCATTGTCTAGGCAAACATTTGTGCTCATGATGTTGTTTTTGGTCGAATAAGAATGTTCTGAACAGTTCATATTCTTACGGCAAAAACTTTACAAAACCATGATAAAATCGACGTTTGTGACATAGTACACCTGAATGATAGTTAAACAGTATAATACACAACAGAATATTTTTGTTTCTATATTTCATCACTTATATATAACTTTGATTGCTTCTATAGTATATTATACTTTAGATAATGATTTCATTTGAATTTTGAAGTCAGCATTTGCTTCCCGTATCTGTTAAATACATTAAATGTGACTGGAATCAGATTCCAAGGTAATGTGTTTTTGAAGCTGCAATTGCTCTTTTCGCCTAATGGGCTCCCAATCTTCTACCCTCGGAGGGAGGATACAAAATGACCTACCAATTTTCAATGCACAAGCCAAAAGTGAGCAATGTTGACAAAAAAAAGTTAAGAATATTCCCCTGCCACGCCTAACTTGACTCGCACCTCTCATAAACATTTATTTAACGAAAAGCAGTAAAATTGATATTTAAAAGAAGGAAAGTAGTTTTCACGGAAGTTTTCCACTTTTCGCGATATGCCTTTATTTTCTACAAATGTAACTGGTTTTGACTACCCTTCTCAAAATAAATGAAATATCTTCTATGTATCATTTCTACTGTACTACTATGCCGTAAACAGATGAATAACAGTGTTATGTTGTTAGTTTTCAATAATAATAATGTAATAATAAAAATTATTGTTATTATTAATATTTTCATTGTTATTATAGTGTTGTTTTAAACAATCATCATCATTATTACTAATATTATTATTGTTGTCATTGCTCATCCTGAGTTATTTTGAAGTTGATTATGAGCTATATTTAAGACAAAGATATAATTTACCTAAAAGATTGCATCTTTCATAAGAGGGGCACCTTGTGATATTTACTCTACGCGTAATTTGACTTCAAGTTTGATTATATATAAGCAAATGAATGAGAACAACAAATTGAGAAAATGGAGATCTTAATTTCATTTAGCAAATTTAGATCTAAGAAGAATCTATTTGATAATTCGTATTTTTGTGAACTGTATGAGAATAATTTTAAGGATGATTTAAAAAAATAAGTTCAGTAGGGAAGATATGATTTTATTTGTTCTATGTTGGCATTGATAAATAAAAAGAAATTTAATAAAAGCAATACTCGGTGAGAAACAGGAGGAGATACTGGACTGAAATTAAGACATAATTATGAACTACGTCAAGATACATGGAACTTAATGTAATTATAAGTCAAGGCAACGAACAGCCCCAAGGCATTCTAAGGATAATAACCAGTGGTGCAATTTATCACAAAAGAGGCTCCTCATTTAATCAATATGCATGTAGCCAATATTTGAAACATTACAGAACGTTACTGATATGACGTAACACTGATGTTACCATTAACTGGATTAATGAAAGAGACTAATTTCAGTTTATCTTTAAAGCAACGGTAATCGGTAGGTTGTTGTTGCAACATGCCTCTAGTTCTCTCTCTAAATTCATATAAGCGTGTATATATATATATATATATATATATATATATATATATATATAGTATATTCCTATGAATGCCGATGAGCTGGGGATTTCGGCTTACCTTGTTGCAACAGCACGGCTATGTAGTTTATCGACATTCATAAAGAAAGAGGGAATTCGTATCATTTAAGCTTAATTTAGGACTTTGAAAAAAATTCAGTGTCCACCTTAATTAGTTATAATTGCATAAAGTCAGAAGAGTAACACGAGGGAGCTGTAAGCACTGGCTCCTTGGCACCGTGTTTATGTTGACTGCCAAAGCAAGGGTGCCACAAGCATATAGATTGTATTCTAAGAGAACCTCTTAAAAGATGCTTAATAACACATAAGGGCACTACGGGTTACATTACGAAAACATTTAAGGTGCCACATTTATACAGATTACATCCTGAGGAAATCTTCTCAAGGTTGATTGATGAAGAGGGGAGGCACCGTGGGACAGTAGAGTGACATAGAGGTACATGCACCTATTCTGCAATATAGAAATGCACATGATCTCTTCGGGTTGTTACAGTGATGGGTAAAAAATTTAGAGTGCTGAGGGCTGTGAGAGGAGTCATCCAAGGTAAAATATCATGCAAACTGGATTTAAATTGCAGGAAATCCAACAAAGCTGGTATTGACACAATTGCAAGGCCTTTGAGGGTGCTTTCAGGGAAAGGGGTGAGCAGTGAGAATCACAGTAAAAGACTATAGTATAAGCCGATAACTTCCAACACTTACACAGTACCTGGATTCCTGAGATAACTGTCTTGAATGTATGCTCAATGAGCATCACAACTAACTTAGATTCAGCACCAGCAATGCAACAGCTGGGCTATGAGCCATAAAAGATGGAGAGTCTGTGATGGATGGGGTGAGACTCGATCACCGCTGCTTGACTTATCTTGGTCGTGGCTGGTTACTGACTGCCCTCTCTCCCTAACCCATGCTAGGGTCGGCCTCTTCATGGGCAATTTTGAATTGTTCCTTACTCTCCGTTGGACCTCAGAAACCGGGCAAATCCCATCCAATCTGCTTTGAGGCAGATCAAGTGTTTTTCCAAGTCATACCTGCAAAGGAAGATAATCAGCAGAGAAGTGTTGGCAGGAAATGAGCACCATAGAGGGTCAATGAGAGAGTGGTGGGTCAAGGCCTAGAGAAAAGACATATCAAATTTGGAATTTCCTGCGCTGGCTGTGAAGGTACTCTGTCTGATTTCAGGGCAGTCCAGATATTCTCCAAAGTTCTGTGCTTGTTTACAGATGCCATGTTTTAAATGCAAAGGGCTGTATAACATTACTTGTGTGTGTATATATATATATATATATATATATATATATATATATATATATATATATATATATATATATATAGAACATATATATACGATATATATACTGTATGTATGTATATATATATATATATATATATATATATATATATATATATATATATATATATATATATATATATATATATATATATATATATATATATATATATGTATATTTATATATATATATATATATATATATATATATATATATATATATATATATATATATATACTCGTATATGATGAAT
>JANJGK010000020.1:42501714-42524214 GCA_039081455.1 Macrobrachium rosenbergii | reverse complement strand
CAAAGCTTCCTCTTTGTAAAGCATTCTAGGGACGGAAGCCAGAGAGCTGGCTTGTTTCCCAAAAACACCAGCAGTTTAGCTGGAGGTCTGAAGTTTAGTTTAGGAGCCTATTCAGCAAGGTAGGTTTTACCAGTACCATATTTAGTTAGACTGTACCTTAAGCTCACTTTTCTATGAACTTTGTACTGGTGAGTTTTTGTTATTTTTCAGATGCTGCATGGGCCTCAAGGGGGAGGAGTCTTTCAAGCAAGCACCCAGGCATTTTGACCCAGCTCAGGCAGTCCAAAGGTATCCTTCAGTGAGAGCACAAGCACCATGTGTCTCTCACAGCCTCCCCCCTTTGTTCTCCCCCCTTTTGTTGAATGACCAGGGAAATTGCCATTTCAACAGACCCAGGGCTTCTGATGCAATTGATCACTGCATCATCTACTCCGACAACAAGTCTAAAGATGATAATTACTCCCAGTTCTTTCTTTTGGGCCTCACACTTGTTTCATGTTTTAAGTTTCCCTCTCCCTTATAAAGTCACTGTTTAAGGAAAATCCTGGCAAAACCATATCCCATTTATAAAGTCAAATATAGGAAGTACAATTATTGTTGCCTAGCGAGATTGCATAAATTATCCTCCATGGTGTTAACGTAATATTCTTGATCTAAGATCCATCCCTTTCAGTCAATAAATGATAAGTGAGAGGTCCTTGAAGTCGAAATGTTATCTGGATACGTCTCTTCCAGAATAGGGCACGCCTTGGAACCTGGCCAGAATCTTGTTTGGAGAAGGATTAGCATATCAGTGTCGCCAAGTCATATGTTTCCAATTGCTTGTAGGCACGTCACAAACCATTGTGTCATCCACTAATTTATGTTGAAATATCTTGCGTCTGAAGTGGGACTAAGTTAGAGCTGTTATTAGCTCCTGTAAGATATCAGTTCACATTTTTATTTCTTTGTTCTTTTCGTTAAACAAGTTGTTTGGATAATGTTATTTATTTAATTCATGTGTTCAGAATAAATCAATATATTCAGAAACCTAGTTTCAACTGGCGACCGATCTAATTAAGTTAATTGTCTGTCTCTTTTGGTAACTTTTAGCCTTAATTGATAGGATTACTTAGGTCTTAGGTAAAGCGAGGGTATATAAATTATTACAGTAATTAATAAATAAACTCATCAGCCGAATGACCCATGTAACAATGGCAGACCTTGCAGAGATCTCTATTTAATTCACAGAGACAAAGAACTTGGAATCATATTAAATACGAATTAATTCAAAGATAAAAAGTCAGATCATATTAATTTCAAGCTAAATTCTCCCAAACAAAGATACAGGCCAAGGTTAGTAATATCAAGAATACCAATGTTATAAGAACAAGAAGAGTAGGTAAGAAAGTGTGCATTAAATGAGAGCAGCTATAATTTACAATTTACAATAATAAGGAAATGTTACCACGTTTGGTACCGAGCCAGCCACATTCCAGTCAAGGTCGTGTAAGTTACCAAGTCAAGATTTAATATTTTGCTATTCGCTGGCCAGTGATTAATGCATGATATTAATTTTTTAACTAGTTAGCTATTGCATGACAGTATTGGGAGGGCGTGGGCTTAGTGTTTCTCTCGTAGGATAGGACGAACAAGTTTACAAAAGTCCATAAGGGTGTCTTGGAAAAAGCAGCAACCATATCAGCCCTAGAGAGAAGGCCCTTGACTGATTATTACGAAGAGAATTACTTCCCCTCGTGTGAAATCATATCAAACTTTGCCATTAATATCGCAAATGAACTGTAACAGTGTTAAATTCATAATTTGCCTTGTACACTAACGTAAATCAGGCCAGTAAGGACGTCACGGGTCCATTCCTTTGTATCTTGAAGGTCCATGTAGGAAGCACGGCAGACGCCTGTAAGGTTTAGTTTTGGCGCCAAAAAAAAAAAAAAAATATCATAACAAACTCGTTTTCCATCTTTCTAACGTAAAATAACTTGCCTTTGTGGTATTTTAAGTTAAAACTTGTATTCCCACATTAGCTTCATTCGTTTTGTAAGAGGAATTCTAATGTTTTGTGTTTTTTTTTATTATAATAACATCGTGAAGGCGGGAGGTTGTGTATTCCTCCACCAGTCAGTCTCCCACACTTCGTTTTCAGAAAGGCATTGTGTTTAAATCATCAGCTGTGTGATCACATGACACGTCCGACATTTTGAGAACGGGTTGCCTGCGGGCCAGTAGCCGCCATCTTAAAACCTTGTTGTTATTGTTTTTTATTGTTTACCTGTGTGCTCCACTTAGCAAACTGCTTTGTCTCGCGCATTACCATACTCGCAAATCTTGGAGAAAGAATATACTTCAATATTACAGGGAAACTAGGTATAAGATTTAATGCAACAGATAAAAGAAAGTTAACAATTTAGTCAGGGGATAACTTATTTAGGAAATATAAAAAAAAAAGTTCCTACACAAAATACACTTTCATAATTTAACCATACTTATCAGCCTAAGACACGAACGGTAATAGGGCAAGTTAATATTGGCAAGAGAACCCATTATAGCCAAAGTAAGAACTATTTCAAAAAGAAGAAACCTGCTAGTGTGCATTTACAATTTTACTTATTTACTCAGGCAGTACAAACTTCTCTTGCTGGATACTTTCTCTCTCTCTCTCTCTCTCTCTCTCTCTCTCTCTCTCTCTCTCTCTCTCTCTCTCTCTCTCTCTCTCTCTCTCTTCTCACTTCTTTTATCCATTCACGTAAGCTTTTAAGATATCTCCAAAGTGTATGTGCACCGTCTACATTGAAAAAACGGGCCGAAATAGGAACAATTAATTAAAATCAAACAAATAAAAGAAACACCTCTGTCCCACAGATAGGTGAGGATAAGTTAAGATTAACCACAGTTATTGAAAACTGTTGGTTACTAGTGGGGTCTTCTATCAAGACTTAACCATAAAAATTAGCCTTCCTCCCTTCGCATGAAAGGAAGTAGTACAGCTGGTACTAGGGACCAGTCGCCCACGAGGGCCAAAGCAACCAAAATTGATTTTTCTTTTCCACAGTGCCACTAATCTGAGGCACTGTCACAAACTGAAGAGCTTACCTATCTGTTTCTTCTTACCTTCCCTTTTCCTCCTATTTACTAGTTACACTCTGCTTGGGCTGAGTACCTTTTCCCCTTAGTACTACTAGTTGTACTCCAAGACAAGTGTTGATTCCTTGGAATGCACTGACACCATAGTGCCACCAAAGAAAACAACAAAAAGAAAGTCCTTTTGTGACTACACAAGCTACACCTGTACCTAGAGATACAGAGTGCCATCAGTGTGACCTTTGCACGGCACACTCAGCTACAGTGCCACCTTATTGAAAAGGTGCCACACCACTGAAGTGTCACCCAAATCTGAGGGACACTTCCTCAATTCCCAAGTACGTCCATTCAACCCAAATACACGCCCTTACATTCCAGAACCATGGCGACAGAACAATACAAAGCCTTCATGGATCTAGGGAAGGAGGCAGGTCTCATGGGACCAGAACTCACCAAGTGGGTCAAGGAACAGATGGACGACTTGGCCAAGCAAGGGAGGGATGAAAGAGCGGAACGGCAAAGTTATGAAGCAGAACAGAGGAGGTATGAGGAAGAACAGAGGCAGCTGGAAGATGCAAGAGAAGAACAGAGAAGACAGCATGAATTAGCCCTCAAAGAAAAGGAGCTCGAGTTGGAGAAGGCAAGAAAGGAAAGTGCTGAAGTTGTGGCTATCCAACAAGCCTCCAACCCCACACCTGCTGCACCAAATGCTCTGATCTCAAGCATTAATTTCTCAGTCCCCAACTGGACTGAGGATGAGCCAGAAACATGGTTGGAGGAAATAGAGTCGCTCTTTGAAAACTACAACACCACCGAGGCAGAGAGGGCCTTAGTGCTTGCCAAGTACAAGGAAGGAAAAACTAAGGCAGCCCTCCGCTCACTGGAGAAGAATCAGATAGGCAACATGGTAGAAGTTCGTAGGGTCATAACAAAGGCCTACGAAATAACTCCAGAAAAATGGAAACAGCGGTTCCGAGGTCTTGCCAAGGAAGTCGGCTGGTCTTAGATTGAATGGACCTATCACAAGACCCAGTCTGGTACCCGATGATTCAACTCCCTGTTGTGCACTACATTAGAGGACCTATTCAATCAGACCATGCTGGAGGATCTTTTCCAATGTGTACCTGGGCCCCTCACTGTGTATCTCAGTGATAAGCAGCCCACCACACTGTAAGAAGTTGGGGCACACTGAATCTGATTGCCGCTACAAGTTGGGCAACAATAAGCAGCCTCCTACTAACAACCAGAGCTCCTCTCCCTCTACACCCACTCAACCCTCTCCACCAACAGTCGCCGCAGGTCACCAAGCCCCCACCAAAGGCTCTTGCCGCTCCTGTGGTGCTGCCAGCCACTATAGTGCTGAACATCTGGCTTGTCCAAATCATGTCCTAGCCACCAAGTTCATCAACTTGATTAGCAACTCATTCTCCGTTGCCAGGCCACAGAAGATACTTCGCCCCGAGAGGCTGGATACCCAGTTCATCTCGGTGGCACTCCTTAATGGCTCTAGCCTGCTCGTGGCTCTATCAGTCACGGTAGACACTGCAGCCGCCGTTAGCCTGATTTCCAGGGCCCAAGTGCCAGCCAGTGCCACGGTTGACAAGCAAACTCATTGGGAGATGAAATGGGTACAGGGCCACACCAAAACCATTCCCACAGTCAAGCTCCAGGTCATGACACCTTTAGGCATGCTCCCTCACCCTCTTGGCGTGGTGAGTGGAATTAGGCCCGGAGTGGATTTCCTGTTGGGTCGGGACCTCCTCTGGGGAAGTCCTTCCCCAACACCACTTCACAGCCACGCTACCTCCTCACCAAATCAAGGCGTGGCCACTTTGACTGGTGTGTCACCAAAAGAAGTGGTCAGTGGAAGGGGCACACGTAAAAAAATTCTAGGCCTGGTCCTCCCTCTCCACGAAAGGACAGCCAGCAACGAGGTCCTCCCTCTCCACAACAGGACATTCAAGAGAAGCAGTACCGCTGCAGAGCATGCAACGTGACAGGTCACTCCACTATTTGGGAGGGCTGCCCAAATAAGCACGCCTGGCGGACGCCCCAAATCAAGACTCTCCAAGAGGATCTAACTTCCAACTGGGACAGGAATCTCTGTCTCAGCCCAACTCAAGCCATCTGAGAGGATTGCACTTCTGGACCCCTCGTCAGGCAAGCCTGACCATCAATTGCTGCCGGTGCCATTTGCGAGCTCTGAGCAGTGCCACACTCCATCCGTCTCGGACGTTGAGCCACCACTATAAGAGGACCCTGTGCCAGATCCAGATCATGAGGTGGATCCTCCTCCAGGAGATCCAGGATGCAAGACTGCACTAATCTTAGCAACCTGTGAGCCTCCAGCACCCTACACTTCTTCCTCACCAAGGCCGTCCCCAGAGGATGAACCCCTGGTGGATCAAAATGCTACACCTTCTCTGGGAGACCAGGAACTGGCCTCCCCGGACACAGAGGTTGAGACCGCTCTTGCTTCGGTTGTCACAGCAGCCAGAGTAGGGAGCCCTCCTGTAGCCTCTGAGATTACCCCTGACTTCGCACCCACTAGCCCTTCTGGACTTTCCCCAGAGTTGGTGCCCTCATCACCTCCTAGGACTGACACAGATAGGCCTTGGAGGAACATCATAGAAGAAGAATTGGCAGAAGAGAGCCAAGTAATTGCAAGAGCCACGAGCTCATCCTGTCCCTAGCGCCCTCTTAGCACAGCGCCTTTACATCTCAGAGTGATCCTGGCTCCTGCCAAGAGGAGGTAGCTGGCATGATCTCTGTCTTAGTAACAGCCTAGACCAGATTGAGTATGCAGTAATAGTACCTATGTCATTTACACCTTGCAATAAGCGGCAGTAACCACATAAGTATATCGTAATTGTGAAGCCAGTAATAGTAACTGTTGTGAATAGAGCCACTGAGCTCATGAAACGCATGGTATAATACCTCAGTTGAGGCAAGCATTCACCATATGAGGCAAACCTCATTTAAAGAACACAGGTTATATCTTTGTTTACTGTGATTGCAAATTCTAGTGTAAGACATTATGTACGTGTAAGATTGTAACTTAGCTAGTTCATTGTCCTTTATGTTGGTGCTACGGCAATGTTCTAATACTTTATGTAATAGAAGATACCCTTGAATGTACCATCTGGCTAAGACTGAATATCACGATCATCAGAAGTAGCATGTAAATATCTGTAAGCACCTTTAAGCAGTGTTAGGAGTCTTTGGAAGTAAGTGATTAAAGCTCATATCCCATTCTAGCATCAGGTAGATCCCTAGCTAGTTGGATTGAAAGGGACAAATCTGTTCAGGGGAAAAGAGTAAAGTAATCAAGGTGAACTGCTTGCTTAGTACAGACTTTCGTGCCCAAAAGGGAGTGAAGGCCTTCTTAAGGGGGGGGGGAGCTAGTACAAATATTTCCCTGTTCGACCTCTATTCCTTGATTTAGTAGAAATGTGAAAAGAAAGAACCAAAGCTTCCTCTTTGCAAAGCATTCTAGGGAGGGAAGCCAGAGGGCTGGCTTGTTTTCCAAAAACACCAGCCATCAGCTGGAGGTTTGAAGTTTAGTTTAGGAGCCTATTCAACAGGGTAGGTTTTACCAGTACCACCTTTAGTTAGATTGTACTGGCGAATTTTTCTCATTTTTCAGATGCTGCCGCAGGCCTTCTGGGGGAGGAGTCTTTCAAGCAAGCACCCACACATTTTGACCCAGCTCGGGCAGTCCAGAGGTATCCTTCAGTGAGAGCACAGGCACCGTGTGTCTCTCACAGCCTCCCCCCTTTGTTCTCCCCCCTTTTGTTGAAAGACCAGGGAAATTGCCATTTCAACGGACCCAGGGCTTCTGATGCAATTGATATCCGCAATATCTACTCCGAAGGTAAGTCTGAAGATGACAATTACTCCCAGTTCTTTCCTTTAGGCCTCACACTTGTTTCACGTTTCAAGTTTCCCTCTCTCTTAAACAGTCACTGACTAAGGAAAATCCTAGTAAAACCATCTCCCATTTATAGTCAAATATAGGAAGTACAATTATTTTTGCCAGGTGAGATTGCATAAATTATCTTCCATGGTGTTAACGTAATATTCTTGATCTAAGATTCATCCCTTGCAGTCAATAAATGATAAGTGAGAGGTCTTTGATATCGAATTGTTATCTGGATACGTCTCTCCCAGAATATGGCACACCTTGGAACCTGGCCAGAATGTTGTTTGGAGAAGGATTAGCATATCAGTGTCCCCAAGTCATGCGCTTCCAAATACTTATAGGCACGTCACAAGAGGCCCAAACCATTGTGTCATCCACTAATTTATGTTGAAATATCTTGTGTCCGAAGTGAGATGAAGTTAGAGCTGTTATTAGCTCCCATAAGATATCAATTCACATTTTTATTTTTTTGTTCTTTTTGTGGAACTAGTTGGGTAATGTTATTTATTTAATTCATGTGTTTAGAATAAATCAGTGTATTCAGTAACCTAGTTTCAACTGGCGACCGATCTAATTAAGTTAATTATCTACTTTTTTTTGGTAACTTTTAGCCTTAACTGATAGAATTATGTGTGTCTCAGGTAAGGCAAGGCTATATAATCACAGTAATTAATAATTAAACTCGTCAGCCAAATGATCCACGTAACAATATATATATATATATATATATATATATATATATATATATATATATATATATATATATATATATATATATATATATATATATATATTGATCGGGTTAGGCATGTAGACCTTATAAGGATATTGGAACAGATAAATATCGATGGGAAAGATCTAAGATTGATAAAGAATTTATACTGGAATCAAGAGGCATCAGTGAAAGTAGAAAATGACGAATCAGAGACTCGGCACATCAAGAGAGGTGTAAGACAGGGTTGTGTGTTATCACCTGATCTCTTCAATTTATATAGTGAAATGATAATGAGAGATCTCAGAGATATGGAAGGAATTAAGGTTGGAGGAGTCAATATTAATAATATCAGATATGCTGATGATACAGCACTTGTTGCAGACTCTCATGATAAACTTCAAGCTTTAGTCAGTACTTTACACCAGTCAAGCAGAGAAAGAGGTCTGTCAATAAATATTAAGAAAACAGAAGTTATGTTTATCTCCAAAGATGAAATCCCCCCAAGAACAGATATAAGAATTAATGCTGAAAGAGTTAAACAAACCGATAGTTTTAATTATTTAGGATGCACTGTCACAAGTGATGGAAAATGCGAAAAAGAGATCAGGAGGAGAATATCCATGGCAAAAGATGCATTTGGTAAGATAAAGAAATTAGTCACCAACTCAAAAATATCGATGAATCTTAGGAGGAGATTTGTGAAATGTTTTGTTTGGTCTGTATTGTTGTATGGCTGTGAAACTTGGACCTTGAGGAAGGCAGATGAGGAGAGGTTGCAGGCTGCAGAAATGTGGTTTTGGAGAAAGATGCTGAAAATATCATGGACAGAAAGGAAAACTGATGAGCAGGTATTAGAGAGAGTAGGCATTGAGAGATAACTTTTGGCTTCAGTGAGAGGTAGACAAATGCGGTTTGTGGGTCACATAGTGAGAAGACAAGAACTAGAACATCTCTCTCTCACTGGTAAAATCAATGGAAGTCGGCCGAGAGGAAGACCTAGACAAAAATATATGGATGGATTGGTGAGAATGACTGGAGGAAGAATGTCTGCAGCTTAGTTGCTGCAGAGAGCCGGAAATAGAGAGGAGTGGCGAGCCATGATTACCGACGTCCTTGTGGATATGGCACCTGGATGATGATGATGATGATGATATATATATATATATATATATATATATATATATATATATATATATATATATATATATATATGTGTGTGTGTGTGTGTGTGTGTGTGTGTGTGTGTGTGTGTGTGTGTGTGTGTGTGTGTGCATTGACTGGCGGCGAAAAAAATCGGTGAACTATTTTTTGAGATTGCTGATGCTCATAATATATTCTTCCCCGTTTTATGGATTTTCAGTGGTCGTGTATTGGTTTGAAGAATTTTTGTTCTTTTGCTTTTCACCCTTAGTGACAGATGATTCAACGTAAATTTTCATATTTCTATTTAGCAATGTTTACTGGCACACATAATCGAGAAATATGCTGAAATGCTTAACTACCATTCATCCTCATGATATGCATTTTACTTCTGTAGTTGCCTTCACGTTGATTGAAATTTTTCTTTTTATTTGTTTACTAGAACTGCTTCCTGTAGTCCGACAAATTCAGACAGAGTCAATACGTTGTTGTAACTTCTTCCTCTTCCTTTAAATCTTACCCTTGTCAAGGAAATACCTTTTCTTTTGGGAATAATTGAATCTTCCCTTAAAATCACCATAGAAATCTGGGTGTAACCTCCTGACTTCGTGTTTCCATATTGTTCATACGTGTTACTGTGCACGTGTACTAGACATTGCTCATGGGAGACTTTCTTTCCTTTTATGTAGCTACGTGCTTCCATGTAAAATATATAAAAAAAACATGTGACAGCACTTTGAAAAATGAGAAAGCTGTTCGACCTATATTATTCAGTAATAATATGCGCCTCTTATATTTTTAAAGCTCTTTGTCATTTATTTGCATGTTCTATAATCAACGGCTTTTTTACGTTATCTATTTGCATTTCTCATCACTTTTCCTTTGCGATTTTTTAACGCAGATATTTTTTTTCTAACACTTTATGAAATGATTCCTTGCTTCATCTAAACCTCATATTTTTCACAACTGCAATTAAATCTTTTCAAAAGTAAGAATTTCCTTTGTAAAATTTACCGATTGTTCATAAAGAACGTTTATCGAATTGGTGTCAGTGAGTCAAAGGTGGATTAACTGTTGGCACTTTAAAAATGGTATATTAAGAGACTAATCCTCAATTTCTTCTTGACTTAAATAGCAAAAACATCCGTCAAAACGTTTGCCCCGTTTGTAGGTTTAATATTTTAGTTTTAATCGCAGTTATTAATAATAATGATTTATAAGCATAATAAATTTCAGCGAGAGGATTTTATATGCCTAACACTACCCATTTCTTGACTTATAAAGAAGATTACCTGATACTGCATAATGATATGCATGGCATAAGCGGACAGGCTCAGACCAACGGGTGGAGTCTCTCCCTAAATTTGTTGTAATATAGAAACTCTTTTGAGCAATGCGTTTGCATTAATATTTTCGCTAGTATGTTCTACATCATAGTGGGAAGAATTCCGCATAATTTATAAACAGCCCCTCATTACTAATTATGTCATAATGGTTTCAAAAACGATACTGTTGTTTGCCACAAGATTTCACAGTCCAGGTAAACCGCTATCATCAAAACAATTCACATTTCGGGATTTATCCCACACCCCAAAAAAAGGAAATTATTTGTTATTTATTTAATTATCTTTCTTGGAGAATTTGTACTATCCCGACTTAATCCTTTCCCCTTCACTTACCTACGGTCAGATTTCTCTAAATAGCTCCAAGATTGTGGGGTAGGGGGTGGGGATGTAAGGGAGCTGTGTGACGGTCGGTGGTTGACCTGATTAAGCCTTTTTCTTTTTTCAGGATGAGTAATAGAATTTTACTGATGACTTTAGGAAGTGAAAAATAATATGGGTTGTCAGCGGTTACCAAAGCCGTCTCAAGGGGATTAGCAACATTGTCGTAAGCTCTCGAAAAATATGTTCGTACTTTTTTTTCTTTTTTCTTTCTATAATTGTATTATGAGAGGCATATACCTTGTCCTGACAATAGTCGCTTTGCTTTCCAAGCAGACCTGTTCGTTTCCTAAAGTGGAAATGGTGCTTGCGACCTTGAAAAGACCAAACCATTCAACCCGTTAGTCTTCTCATAAATGTTACATTTTAGGATTGAAGGCCTTTGAGTGAGACCAATAACAACTTCACGTTATTTACCGTTGAAGTGTTTGCAGTGCGTTCAAAACACTCCTTTCCGCTTGCAGTTTTAGCGAATTAAAGTGACGTTACTTCAAAGCTTCAGCAGTAAAGTTTTCTTGAAGTGAAATTCAGGATGAAGATCGAGAGCTCAAAGTTTTATAGATATTTATCACTCCTGTTGTTTTCGCTTGTTTTTCCTGAATAGTTAGATATTTTCTTTTTTTATCTTTTATTATCAAAATATAACATAAAATTATCTTCATTATTTACATAGTACTTATCATAAATACATATGAATAATATAAAATTAAAGTACAATGCTAAATATACCTTTATTGCAAAATGGTTATTTCGTGTAATCTACAGTATATTTTATATAAATTATCAGTAATTCAAACTTCCTTTAAAAAAACACCATCATATCCCGGCCATTATTAAAGTTTATAGTATATCCATATATAATACATACATTAATCCATATTTCAAAAATTTAACTATCGAACTGACTGATTACGCCACTTTTTCCCTAATTTAGGATTCTTTTTCTGCATAGACTTTTTATATGTATATAATATTTGATATTAATTATTCTTTATAAAACAACAGTACTTCTCTTCAATTCCACTTTTGATCAATCCCTATCTCTATATTACATTATACAGGTAGTCTTTTGTAAATATCTTATTTAAGTCATCGTTGAAAGCATGACATATTAATATTTTTGTTTTTGACATTCTATTTCTTATGAATATAACTAAATTTGGGTCATCATTCAACAGTCCCACAGATCTTCCATACCACAATCCTGTTATAAAATCTGATAATAGAACCATTCCAGTATTTTCATCTTTCTTTGACACAGTTGTAAAGTCTAATTTAAGAATTTTCAGCAAACTAATCGTCTTAATCTTACAACAATTTTTTAAAAGTGACTTGAACCAGGATAATATTTGCCTCAATGATGGACAGAAATATATAAAATGCATCGTAATTTCAATAGCACCACAAAAGAGACATTTATTGTCATTTGCTATGTTCATGATGTGCAGCCTATCATCTGTATTCAGTATTTCATGTATATACCTATAAAGTATTTCCCTGCTGTTCTTATCAATATACTTAGTGTTAACTTGCTTCCAAATTACAGTCCAATTGAAAAGGGGATACAATATTTCAACCTTGAGTTTATAATCATTACATTCCATTAACAATCAATAAGTTTCCTTATTTGACACATTAGGAGAATTTTTAAAGCAGTAAGCCTTCATAAGAATGTCAATCCCTATAACTGATGTCCGTTTCAATTACAAAAGTCGCCCGAATTTTACAAAAAAATAACATTTCATAACCAAATCCTCTCTCTATACAACTTTTCAGAAATGTATGAAACATAACAGCTTCTGACTTGCAGAAAATGTTATAAATTCCAACTCCTCCTTTTAATTTATCTAGAAACAGTTTTTCTAGCAACTGGTTCATAATTACTATTCCAAATATATTTATATAAACATCTCTGAATTCTTTGTGCAATCGTTTTGGTACTGGATAAACATGTAATACATACCAGGTTTTTGTTAAAATTTTACTATTTACCACAATAGACTTTTGAAATATTGTCAATCTTCTATTCTGAAAAATACCAACCATCTTGGTAATCTTATTTTCCAAATTAGACCAGTTTAACTCGACATTTCTGAAAGCTATTTATATGGTAGACACCTAACACCTTACATGAATCTTGAAGAACCTGGTAGCCATTGATTGGCCATTCTGTTCTGTTTTCCCAGTACCCAGTACCAAAAATAGAGGTTTTTTTTTTTTTATTCAAAAGGGCACTGACGCTTTTTCATATTCCTTAATTGCATTTATACATTCTATTAGACCTTCGTCTCTAGTTACAATAATTACAGAGTCATCAGCATAACCAATAACAGAGACATTCAGTTGATTAGGTAACTTTAAAGCGAGCTGTGAAAGCTGCATTTTTATCACTCTATAGATAAAATCACAGAAAGGGGACATCCCTGTCGTACAGATTTTTTAATGGTAAAAGGACCCAGAGAGGTTACCATTTATGCTTATCACACTTTCAGCGTCTTCGTATAACATTCGTATTGTCTGGATAAAACCTCTGTCAAACCCAAATTTCTCCAATATTACATATAAAAAGTCATGGTCTACACGATCAAAAGCTTTTGACCAGTCCAGATTTATCAAAGTTGCCTCCTTGTTATTTTAATTAATGTAAACCATAATATCTCTCATTAAAACATTTAAATTGATTATTGACCTGTTTTCTAGACAGCTAAACTGTTCAGGGGATATTATCAGCTTTAATACATTTTTAAATCTACTAGTTATTATTTTAGCAATGATTTTAAAATCTACATTTAGCATGGTTATCGGTCTCCAGTTTTAAATTTGATCTAAATTTCTTTCTTTCGGGGTAAGGGTAATTATTCCTTTTTCTCAGTTTTACAGCGATTTTATTCTTAAATACAAATTTCACTAAACTAACGAAATCTTGCTTTACATCTTTCCAGAAGGTCTTATAGAATTCTACTGGCAGACCGTCTAACCAAGGACTTTTCCCGTTTTTCATTCCACGAATGGCTGCAAACACTTCAGACTCTGTCACGTCTGCTGTTAATATTTCATTTTCCTTTTTGTCTATAGCATTGTTGATTAAACAGAGAAACATTCGTTGAGCATATTTATTACATTTTTCTTTTTTAAAGAGGTTTTCAAAATAATCTCTTACGTACAAAATTACTGTATTAGGATTAACAATTTCATTACCATCTTCTCTCTTTATCTTATTCAGAAAAGTTTTAGAATTTTTTACTTTTCCTAGCAGACACGCGGACACTTGTTCTCCCTTAAGTTTATCATCAATTTTAGCTCTTATTTTTATTCCCTCACATATATCGTCTTGAATACTATTTATTCTCAATTTTGAGATTCACTAATGATCTTTTCTCTGCATTTAATGCTGATTTTCCAATCTCCACTTTTAACTGATAATTTAATAAATTAAGTAAACCGTATCTTTCCTGATAAATTTGTTTTGAACAACATACAAAAAAGGATTCAATTTCTTCTTGGCAAAATCCCACCAGCATTTAACATTTTCGAATCTGCTTTCCTTACTTCTAACACTGTCCCAAAACCTTATGAAATTTTCTTTCACAATATCATTATTCAAAGTATTAACATTCAATTTCCAGTACCCTTTACCTAATGAGACTATATTTTCCAATTTTATTGTTAGCTTAATTATGCAATGGTCAGACCACCTTACAGGTATATTTCGAATATCATTTACCTGATTTTGCAAATCTCTCAAATAAAATCTATCTAATCTAGAACCATAGTTTTCCTTAACATATGTGTATTCTACACGGTGGTTTAGGAGAAACCAAGCGTCCTTCAATTTCAAATTATTTTTAAGGCATATAAGAGATTTAGATAACAGGTAACTATCTGGATTTGAGCAATCCCTCATACTAGTAATTGAATTCCAGTCTCCTCCCATTATTATGTTATTTTTATTATTTCTCAAAAAATACATAATATCTTTATTAAACAGCTGCTCTCTTTCTTTCTTTTTGCTACTTCCAGCAGGTGTGTAGACATTGAGTAACTGAATATTAACGTTTGAACAACGGCAATTAATACTCATTAAATGACCATTTATATTGTTTTCTACATTCAGGACATCCACATTAGAAGATTTACTTATAAGGATAGCAAGTCCCCCTTTAAGATATTGTGTATAGTTAATTATTACCTTACAATATTTTTCTATATATTCTAGTTTCCCATCTCTTTTTATATTATGTTCTTGAATGAAAATTATATCAAGTTTGTATAATAACATTAAATTTATTAATCTGATTTGCTTACTTATATAGTTAAGTCCATTCGCATTGACTGTCGCTGCATTTAATGTGGATGAATTGAATTTGTAGAATTAAAAAAAAAAATTACAAATTAATATGGTTTATGCTTTTTTGAACATTTTTCTCTATCGTAATCTGATGAGGAATTCTCATAATCTTCATCCATATTCTGGTTTTCGTCCTTATTCAAAGTGATCTTAAGCTAATTGGCGCTATCCTGTTCTGTGTACCACTTCCCTGTTCTCCGCTTGGGAAATCGATCCACTGGGAAGTACACTCAAGATTTCTTGGTTGTTATCTTCTTTTCCAAAGACTGTATCTTCATTTTCTATCAAATCTTCACTTTCCTTCAATGCCTGGGGAACTTCAACCTGTATATTTAAAGTTTTCAGTGTACTAGTCCCTATTTCTTGTGACAATTCATTTCTCTAGATTTCCTCTTCGTTTTCAACCGCACATTCCCCTTCATCTCCGTTTTCTAGAAACCTTTCAAAAGTTTTATTCCTTAAGCAGTCCATTATTTCTCCAGTTTTTACATCCTCACCCTCCATGACTGAAGAACTGTTTCCTTATCTACCGAGTCTTCTTTGTTACCATTGCCATGATCTCCCCATTCTCTTTTCTTTTTATTTTCAAAGTATTTTTCTTTTGTTCAGGGACCATGTCTGGGAAATCACTCTCATCAAACATAGGTCTCATGCCTTTCATTTTACAATCTTTAGCCTCGTGTCCAACTTCTTTGCACCTAAAACATGTGCGCTGCCATCCATTATACAATATCGTTAGAGTATATCCCATTACGGTGATAGATGAGGGCACATTTTCTTTCAATTTCATCTTAGCTGTTCGTACACCTGTCAGGTATCCTTTAAATGGCCCATGAACATATCTGTTATGTCTGATTCCATCTACCCTCCTGTACCTGATAATACTGAGTTCAAAACTTCATCTTCAAGTGCAAAGGAAGACATATGTAACTGAAGAACTTAGGTTAACAATTTTCACCTGTCCACATTTCTCAGAATTCATTTCTTTATCTTCGAACTGTTCCATGATGTCAGAAAACACTTCTGGCATTACTTTAACAATTACTCTATTCCTATTCATCATCTGTACTCCAATTATAGAATTCGGATTCACCTTCATATAAGAGAATATCACCTCACTCACGACATCCATGGAGCGGTAAGCAAAAAACTGCAACCCAAAAGAGTCCTTGCTCTTAAGTAGCATGGAGTGATAATGCATTTTGCCAAAATTAGTCGCAAAATCTGTCAATAGATGCCACCACTATCGCTCAAAAACGCGCTACCTACCACACCTGTACTATATTTTGTCTATGGCATAAAATCACTTATTGTTTTTATATAGGACTTATCACGGCATATCCACAGACCTCTCACCTCATTTCCTTCAAGTGAAAATCTCAGATTCCAAAGAAAAGTTGAGAAAACTCAGGAGTAGTTCTGACCATAATTTGTTTACCTTGATCTTCTTCCTAACTAGATATTTTCGAATGGGTTTAGATTGGCAGCCAGGAGAATGAGGCGGTATCTGTTACTCTATACATATTTGATTGAGTGGTTATAAAATGAATAATGCATACAGTTTTTTTTTTTATTTTTTTGAAAATGTTATATACTTTTGTAAATAAAATTACTGATGTCTGTACAAAACAGTTTCCTGAATGTTCAGTGAAGCTGCGTAAACTATCGAGAGGTTACTTAAGACGATGGTCTCTGTATCGACTTTTAATGAAAAGATCGGAAGCACATAGCATTTGTTTACATTTTGTAAGCTGAGGATGGGATTATTCTAGTGGTTTAAAAATTAATCGGAAAATACAGTGCCCTAAGAAGTTTTTCGGGTACTGAAACTTCATATTGTAGCCCATAACTGAAAAAGGTCAATTGGAATGCTGTAATTTTTTGCATTTATTGCCCGATTTTAACATTGGGGTTTGGTATGGACATAAAAATTCGCGTTTCTTTTAGATGACACACTTTGAGGTAGTTTCTTTAAAAAGAAACAAACTGTTCAATTGTATATAAACCTTTTAAATTTCCCTTTATCTACGCGCACTTTCATTTTCAAAACTACGGATTAATAGGTCAGTCGTTTATTTGTGTGTTAGTATAAGTAAGGCACGGAGCTGCAATGTGGTGCCATCCTATTTTATCAAATTGCTTTGCATGTCTGTGGTCAAAGTAACAAAGTGGTAATCCATTAGCCTATGAAAGGATGAGCCACGTAATTACTTTAGGTGGGAGCTTCTATAGAAGCTAAAATCTATTTCGCTTTTGAGCCAGAGTTACGTAAATATCTCTCTCTCTCTCTCTCTCTCTCTCTCTCTCTCTCTCTCTCTCTCTCTCTCTCTCTCTCTCTCTCTCTCTCTCTCCATCCAGAGAGAAAGCACATAGCGTCCATCTTGAACTGCAGAACCAAAGTTACAATTAAACAGAAGGCTCATCATAATGGTAGTGAATCCCTCCTTACAGATATTGCACCGGTTATGTCAACCTTATACAAACTCCGTTGCTTCTTGGATCTTAAGAACCCTCCGTACGAAACCTCTTCTGCTCACCTAACCATCCATTTCCCGGTTGCCCTCCATTTCTTTCTCCCAAAACATCCGAGTTATTAACCAATTCCCTTACCTTCAGTCTTTAAAAGTTTGTTTTGAAGTAGTAAGTCCCTATTGCGTTTAATTCTAACGTCACTGTCCCTTTTATATTGATTAATGAAATATCATCCTCGTAAGCATTAACGGAAACTAAAAGGTATCCAATTTGTACGAGCACAAACTAAAATAACAGCTATGTAATAGTACACCAAATGAAACCTTCCATTGGAATAAGTATATTTGGGCACTTTTGTTATTTACTCAACAAGAAATTATAGTAACTAAGCTGCCACAAGAAACAGTCTGGGGATTAACCAAAAACTACAGAGCATTATTTAGAACTGTTTTGTGACCAGATGAAATGGTCAAAGAAGAAAATCCTCACCCGACCAGGTTTATTGGTTACATCATTTTTTTTTTCTATTTAGGCAACTGATATTTTTAGTCGGTTGAATTCGAATTACACTTTCGTAGTTTACAAGTTGTTTAGAATGAAGATAGCGTTGATATCATTCATTATATACGACTTGACAGTGATAAACTGAAACGAACTTGAATTTCTACCTCTGAAATTTAGAAATGGCATACGATAAGAGCGCGCGACATTTCATTTTGTCTGGTAAACGAAATCTTTTCACCTGGTAAACATTTGCATATTAGAAGCCTTCTCAATACGTTGGCTTTGATCAGTCATGCTGAATAAGTCTGCTCTTTTATAGTAGAACAGTTGATCAGTCATGCTGAATAAGTCTGCTCTTTTATAGTACGACAGTTGATCAGTCATGCTGAATAAGTCTGCTCTTTTATAGTAGAACAGTTGATCAGTCATGCTGAATAAGTCTGCTCTTTTATAGTAGAACAGTTGATCAGTCATGCTGAATAAGTCTGCTCTTTTATAGTACAACAGGCATCAACCAACGTGCCAGGGAAGATCCCAGTTACTGACTGATGTACGAGAGTAATGAAACTATGTGAAAATTTTTTTTCATATACCATCCACCAAAAGATTTCGCGTGATACCCAATGAGTATGAATGCGCATTAGTTTTGAGTATGAATACGCATTAGTTTTGTACAGTGTTGGGATGAGATAGAATGAATTTTCACGGTATGTATTTCAGCAGGTTTCGAAAGCAGCGGTTGTGGTAGTGACCAGTTTTAATCAATATGATCATAAAAGCTTTCTGAGACTAAGATGTTACTTCATATCTTTTGGTAAAAAAAAAAAAGATAAGTAACATCATTTATATCTGAAAAACATAATTCAAAAGTAACATCATGTATACCTGAAAACTATACATTTACTATTACTGTAATATTTCCACGTTGAAAATTAATGCTAAAAAATATGTTCCTTCACCGACTGCTGTCTAGCAATTATCAGTTTCAAATTATAAGAAGCTAATGAAGTTACCTTTATTTGATTGCTCATAAAAATACCAACAGTCCACATCAAGTAGAGATGAATAAATAATACACAAATGCAGGAAGAATAAAATATATATTCAGAAATAATAACTATTCTTTTAAGATGCAGAGAGACAATATTTTCTGTTCATGTGAAAGAAAATGTTTAGATTTTACAACCATATTTTGGAGGTGGCTAACTAATGTCTGCTAGAATTCATATAATCTCCAATGATAAAGGTTTGAGAGTTTATCCAAAAGGTAAACTATTTGGTATAAGGTCATATTTTCTCAGTAATATTACAAGTATATTTGATCGTAATCTTAGTCTAATTTCTGCATTTTCTGAACTTAAGGGTTGCTAGAGACACTCAGTATTTTCACCACTGATGATGTTTTAATTAAATGACACTAGTATGTTTCTTTTTATTTTAGTTCCTAAGTCCAAGCGTGCCCTCGAGCACGCTTTCCTTTCAAGTTTACCTGTTTGTGCATTTATTTATTTGTTTCCTGTTTTCACAATTCGACTTTCTTTTGCGTTGAACTTTGTTTTAGTAAGTTTCTTGTTCATTATGGATTTCATTTCACCAGTAATAATAATGACAACTGGTAAACCTATAATACCGTGCTTGAAGGCACACATCATTTTTAAAAATGGCTACCAATCCCATTTTTCACATAGATTAATATGAATTTAGCAAATGATATTAGCCCTTATGCTTACAACCTACGTGGCAAATCTGAAGAAGGTAAATTTAAAGTATACAAATTATTCTAATTGGGGTATATATATATATATATATATATATATATATATATATATATATATATATATATATATATATATATATATATATATATATATATATATACATACATACATAATATATATATATATATATATATATATATATATATATATATATATATATATATATATATATATGTATGTATATATATATATATATATATATATATATATATATATATATATATATATATTTATCTATTTATATATATGTACATAAACATACACACACACACACACACACACACACACACACATATATATATATATATATATATATATATATATATATATATATATATATATATATATATATATATATGTGTGTGTGTGTGTGTGTGTGTGTGTGTGTGTGTGTGTGTGTGTAACTGCAATAGTCACAATGCCCTCTTAACTTCTCGAATTCTTCGCGCTTTTTTGGATACACTTGCACTTAGATCTTAAAGCTTTGCAGTGACAAGCGTATCCAAAAAAGCACGATGAATTCGAGAAGTTAAGAGGGTATTGTGGCTATTACAATTACATATGTATCTGGTAAAAAGTGACCAGTAGATTCTACATATATATATATATATATATATATATATATATATATATATATATATATATATATATATATATATATATATATATATATAAATATATGTGTGTGTGTGTGTGTGTTTGTGTGTGTATATAATATATATATATATATATATATATATATATATATATATATATATATATATATATATATATATATATATATATATATATATATATATATATATATATATATATATAATCAGAAAGCTACAAACGTCCTTTAATATCCAATTCACTCTACCTCGGAAATAATATATTTTCATATATGTTACCGAAGGGGAATTTTTTAGTTGATAATAAGTCCACCGTCCCGTGGGGTCGAACCAGCGACGGACGAGGAATCAGGACTACAGTGACACACTAACGCAGTCGTTATCAGCTAAAAAATTCCCCTTCGGTAACATATATGAAAATATATTATTTCCGAGGTAGAGTGAATTGGATATTAAAGGACGTTTGTAGCTTTCTGATTGTATATGAATCACGGTGATGTGATAAATAGTCATATATATATATATATATATATATATATATATATATATATATATATATATATATATATATATATATATATATATTTATTTTGACTACCCCTGCACTGCCCGGGAAAACTCTGAATGACAACTGATAAACTCTCTCTCTCTCTCTCTCTCTCTCTCTCTCTCTCTCTCTCTCTCTCTCTCTCCTCCCTGACACCCCCTCAACTCTACTCTCTCTCTCTCTCTCTCTCTCTCTCTCTCTCTCTCTCTCTCTCTCTCTCTCTCTCTCTCTTCTTTTAAGATAGTTGCTTCAATTACATTGCCCAGCATTTTTATATTTTATAGTTCACCCCTTTTCACACCCCACCTCCCTATCGGGGGCTGAGCTTGGACTTAAAGGGCATCAGGAGTGTCACCATTCATCACAGCAACCTCAAATCTACGGATTAGGCACTAATATCCGTCGTTTTCGGTTATTTTTACATGTCACCCCAACCCACATCCCCTTTGGTGCCATATACCGAAATGAGAGCTTATTTAGTTACAAAGTCTACGGGAAGAACCACCCCCGTTTCAGGGAATCCCTTCCCACCCCCATGCCCTTTGGTGCTCGTTGGTGCTATTGATGTCTTACCCACACAGTTTTCTTTTCCAGATAGTAAGTCAAATGTAAGTCTGGTTGAAATGCATTGATGCTGGAACATACACACACATACATACATCCATTTCTATATATATATATATATATATATATATATATATATATATATATATATATATATATATATACATATATATATACATATAGATAGATAGATAGATAGATAGATAGATAGTTATATACATATATATAGATGTGTATATGTATGTATATATATATATATATATATATATATATATATATATATATATATATATATATATATATATATATATATATATATATATACAGTATATATATATATATATATATATATATATATATATATATATATATACATATATGTGTGTGTGTGTGTGTGCCTGTTTGTGTGCGTAAGACCTCCCATAATACGGTTGGGTTCAGAGATGAACAATACATTAGTTACTACTGCTTTTATATATAACTGATAAATCGTGGATGAAACTCCTTTGTGTCAAAATCACACGTCCCACATTTTCCTTCTTGATATTCATCTCTTTGTGTGTGATTTCAACTGATCTCTATGCGGCTGTCTGTATACCAACTTGGTTTTCATCCTTCTGTTGTTCACTTGTTTCCGTTTAATCCCTTGCACCTGTCAGGTACTCTTCATATTCCGTGGAATTATTTAGAAATCGTCGGACAAGACACATTAAGGTATCGTCTTTAAGGGCAGTTTCTTGCGAATACAGCAGACTATAGCCCTCTCAAAGTCAATCCATTTTCCTTATCTATCTTATTCACGGTATATGTGGTGGGGGGAAGCAAAGGGGATCTAAGTAAACATCCCCTCTGAAATTTTCAGACATTGCTGTCTTGACAGGTTCTTTCCGCATTGCGGTAACAAGTGGGTATGTACCTACATATTCTACTATCCTCTGGTCGGGTATCTTCCTCAGGCCTCCTGTGTTCAAACTCATCTGTCTAACCCTGTCACCTATTAAAAAAACGGACGCACTCTAACCCGGTTCTAAATTTTACTTGAATACATATAATTACAATTTTCCTTGAATAAATCCTTAGTATTGAGTTTCCTG
>JANJGK010000020.1:42461714-42491714 GCA_039081455.1 Macrobrachium rosenbergii | reverse complement strand
AACTTTCCTGTAATCGGAGCGATCAACCATTAAGAAAATATCAATAACATTTATTAGAATTTATTAAGAAAGGAAAAGGCAAAGCAAACCAGATGTTCAATGTCATTTGAATTAAGCATAGTTTAAAACCACTGCAAACATTCTCATACACATACGCGCACGCCACATACAACTACACACAGAGACTCTCAGGAAAAATGTTAAGCTACATGGTATGTGAACCAAGAGCTAGGGAAAACGTGCCATGGTGGAATGGTAATTATGTGTGAAAAGTAAGCCATCGCTTCCATGGATAATTTTGCTATTAAAATAAAGCAAAATCCTTAAAGTTTTATGGCCTGACTCATTCGTTTGATGTACCACGAGAGCTGTTAAGCAATGAACTTTGTAAACAGAAAGAGGGAAAATATTTTAAATACTATATGGTTAAAACGGAACTTTATCTCTGGTAGCAAGAGCTAAAATTCTCCATATTTTGTCGATTACATCTAAACCTCTCCACCCCTTCATGGCCTGTAGTGGGGAACTGCTAACCAACTCTGTCAACAAAGCTGACTGAACTTCTTTTTGATTCATGAGACATTCAGGAAATTCCTGGTAGTCTGGCAACTAGTATGTCATCTTCTTTTGAATTTGGTCTTTTTATCATGGTATGCTGTTGAACATGAATAATTCATACTAGGTTGATCGTCGGTGCTGACTGTTCATGACATGGTTTTTATTAAAATAAAACAAACTATAAGGGCTGACTATTATCTCCCTATGGGTTTCTCAGTTGGCAGGAGTCTTCAGCCAAGCGACAGTCAGGAGCTTCAGAGAACTGTATGAGCACAAGATATGGTATATTGTTGAAATGTACGGAGGCTGCCGAGACCTGCCACATTGGAAAGTAACGCCCAAGCCAAGACACCCTCTGTGCACAGCACGGAAATAACTAAAGTGCTGAGGGTTTGTGCAATGTGCATTTTTACAACGAACCATCAAAAATAATTGTTGTTGACGTTGATGCAATAGACTCCAAACATATAAATATTCCTTGATTAATATTTTTCCAATAGTTCTGTATTGTTGGCAGTCATGCTATAAATCAAAAAGGCATCCCTCGAGTGAGCAGTGGCGGTAAATTTATGAAGTTTTTTTTTTTAATCTGGCATGGGAATTCCATTTCATAATTGTTTTCAAAATTAACTTTCATGGATATGAGTATCAGGTTATACCTGGAAGCATGGTAGTGGAGGCCAAGGAAATTTATTCTATGGCCTCAAACATTTGAACGGGCTTCTTTGCAAGGGCATCGTTCACTTCAATATCTCAAAAAAAAAAAAAGAACATAAAAGCCATGAAAATACTGGATGAAAATGTTCAAGATGAAATCGGTAAAGAAAAGAACAGTGAGCTTAACAAGAGTGTAAATAGATTTATGATGCATTTGATAAAACAGAGAAGCATATAGAACCAAATCCAATGCAATCTACAAATCAAATATAGGGCGTAAAAGACGAATATTGCAATGTGGGGGTCTAATATGGGAATCAAGGATCACTAAAACCTTACAGAAACTAAACATTGAGTATAAGCAAAAGATATACAGATATTTTGATTACACTGATTATAACAGACGGAGGATGCAAAGAGCAAGCATGGTGCATATTCAGCATTCTTCTGTGAAAGCCTTTGACCAATCAAGACTTACACACACACACACACGTGTGGACAGTGATCCATATACAAGATACGTAAACAAGGAAGTGAACGCAGTTACACAGCAGTATTTAAAGTAAAAGGAATTGTTTTCTTACATTTCGTTGTTCATATTTAGCCATGTGTTCTTTGTACCACTTTTTTATTATTCCGGTTTCAATTAATTTTTCTGTTTCGATGTCGTATTTGTATTTCCAGGGGGTATGTTTATGAAAACTTATGGACAAATAGCTGGGATAAACTCGCTCCTTCACCACATATACTTGATCACCAAAACCGAGATTGTGATAAAGCGCCTTCGCGAAAGTATATCCTTCGATGTGCGCGTGGGTCCCAGCTAAGACGCGCTCCACGCACTGCTCTTCACCCATCTCGGGCATGAATTCTTGCATGGGCACCATGTCCAACTTGTCTCCTAGAGCTTTCAAAACTGGATGCGTAGAGGAAGCTAATGCTTCCGGGACAAATTCTGCATAATCTAACATACATAACCTAAAATGATAAAGGAAACCAAATATTTAGTGGTCGGTTAAAGAGAAGAAAATGATAAATCGTATTCTATCGTAATCGTCAACCTGAAAAATTCTAATCACTACAAACAAATTACATTATATATAGTTAACTTCAGTAGCTTTCTCTACATCCATATGTAACCATATATCTCATAGTAACAGGCAATTAATTCACACATCCTCCTGCCACACTGCACTTGTGCTACCCACACACACACACACACACACACACATATATATATATATATATATATATATATATATATATATATATATATATATATATATATATATATATATATATATATATATGTGTGTGTGTGTGTGTGTGTATGTATGTATGTATGTATGTATATATATATATATATATATATATATATATATATATATATATATATATATATATATATATGAATTTTTATCACATCACCGTGATAATTTTTATACACAAACATCATGTTGCTAATTTATTTTAATATCCAATTCTCTATACCACCATGGAAAAAATACCGAAGAGGAATTATAATTGTTAGATGATGGTCACCTGATGAACTCTGCCCATTGACTCTAGCTATCTCTGAATTCAGCAACAAATGCTCTACCAATGGACTCGGTGGGTCGAGTCCAGCAGGTGACTGACTACAACTTGTCAGTTTCAATTCCCCTTCGGTATTATTTCAGAGGTAAGGCGAATTGGATATTAAATAACATCTGTAGCTTAATGTTTGTGTATAAAAAAATACCAGTATGATGTGATAAAAATTCATAAATAGCTACGTGTTTCAAACGTACCAATCAGCTGTCACGGTGTGGGTGGGTTTAGGAGAGCTGTTAATCAGCTCAGTGGTCTGGTTAAACTAAGATATACTTAACTTTTTATGCAGACACTAAATACAAATACCGGCACCTGACGACGGTGATATGCACGGCAGAGTCGGTTTCTACTTATACCTCTCATGACAGTCCAGTGGCAGAGCATTCGTCACTCAATTCAGAGATAGCTACCGTCGGTGGGTCGAGTCCATCAGGTAATTGTCACTTATCACTTGTAATTCCCCTTCGGTACTACTTCCGAGATAGAGCGAATTGGATATTAAAGTAAATATGTAGCTACATACACACACACACATATACATATATATATATATATATATATATATATATATATATATATATATATATATATATATATATATATATATATATATATATATATATATATATATATATATATATATATATATACTACTTTTACTCTTGGAGAGATTAGCCCCAGAAGCTGTTAGCCTCCAGGTTTTGGACAATATTTTGGAATTTACTCTTTTCCGCTTTCCGGCAACTCGCCTCATTCGATTACTCACCAGCTACTGACAGATATTTTGGCCGTATTTGTAAATTCGCACCGAAGAAAATTACTGTTACACTATTATTATGTAAAATGTTGAAGAAGAAATAGTCTTTAAGGTAAATAACATCAGTCAGGGACGCAGGACATTAATCGCTTAAACCAAGAGCTGGTGACTGTCACCTGTGGCATTGTTGCTAACTAAAAGTCATGATTTGCCTGAAAAACGTGTGAAAATTATGGACAATTTCATTTATTGTAATTTCACCCCCATTTTTCTCCACTACCCTTTAGGATATCATAAATCTCTACAGGTAACTTATTTGTTCTGTATAGCTGTGTAATAGTATACGAAACTCACAGAGAGAGAGAGAGAGAGAGAGAGAGAGAGAGAGAGAGAGAGAGAGAGAGAGAGAGAGAGAGAGAGAGAGAGATAATGAAATGCTTAACCGATTCGTACCTGAAATTACTTTCAGATAACTGAAGCGTCGTCTTGATCTTGGCTGGGTAGGCTGGAATTGTGAGTATGGCAATCAAATTGCTGGTGTAAGACATTGCAATGAGCCAAGAACCAAGCCACCAGGGCAGCAGAACACAACGTATTCGCCACGATTCAGGAACTGATGCCAGAGGATTGGACAACAAAAACTGAAATAGACATCATTATCGAACCTTAGCTTACGCACTTATTCAGGTTCTTATAGCAAATTTCTCTCTGACTTTTGTTCATTGAAAGTGAATACAGAAGTAAAGTATACCTGTACGACTGTTAAGGAGTTATTCACAATGGACTTCTCACGTTCATAGTGCAGAAGATGGAATGTAACTGAAGTGAAGATCATGGAAAGAGCGACCGCCAGCCAGACGACCCAAGTAAAGGGATACAAAACATTTTTCCACCGCGGGAAGGGTGGAGGCAGTTTCAGTATCAGCCCAAATCTGCAAAAGTGAATTTAGATTACCAGAGAAAGGCAATGATAAAATAAGCGTGGTATCCTGGTAAATCGAGGAAAAACAACTATAATAATAATCTCTCTCTCTCTCTCTCTCTCTCTCTCTCTCTCTCTCTCTCTCTCTCTCTCTCTCTCTCTCTCTCTCACACACACACACACACACACACACACACACACACACACAAAATTTAGATTATAGGCAAGTTAATGATTACATGAGACAATGAGCGCGTTATCTAAATAAACTCTCTCTCTCTCTCTTTGATGGCTTCTGTAAAACAAGTCATACTGGGTACATTTTTACCTACCTCACTGACGTCTGAACATGCCCTCAACCCGGCCAAAACGCTTGTGAAAGGATAATTAAAAATATACCTTTGGTAATATACACATGGGAAGGGCATGACAAAACCAAAACAAACATATTCATAACTCATATATACAGTAGTTTATATAATAATATTCACAATGGCTTTAAGATGAATATAGTATAATTACAGATAACAGAGAAGGAAGACATAATAACTGACGAACGTGACTTGAAACCATTTATGAAGAACTGATCAATATTTTCCATTAGTTTCAATCAGTTTTACTATTTTTTTCGCACTATAATTGTCTGAAATTTCTCATTGTTCAGTGAAAGATGTTTAAAAACTTAAAAATAAATGTTAATTTTAATTTTAACTTCTTCGGGCAACTATAGTTATTTTACAATTTTTCCTCTTCCTGCAAAAGTTAAGTATACCTTAGTTTAACCAGACCACTGAGCTGATTAACAGCTCTCCTAGGGCTGGCCCGAAGGATTAGATTTATTTTACGTGGCTAAGAACCAACTGGTTACCTAGCAACGGGACCTACAGCTTATTGTGGAATCCGAACCACATTATACCGAGAAATTAATTTCTATCACCAGAAATAAATTCCTCTAATTCTTCATTGGCCGGTCGGAGAATCGAACGCAGGCCCAGGAAAGTGCTAGCCGAGAACGATATCGATCCGTCCAGCGAGGAACTCCTCTTCCTGCAATTTAGGTGAATATTCGCCCTAGTGGAGTCATTCGCAGAACGTCAGGCAGGCGGCATAAATCAAACAAAAATTTCCTACGTGGACCTGAATGTATAGAGCAATAATGCTCTTCGTATTTTCATCTACTAAAGAGTTTTCTAGAATCGAGACTCTGCTTTTACCTCCCGGGATTCTCATCCGTTTACCGTAAAGAGAATTGTTCAGCAGTGAAGTGAACTACGACTGACTGAAATACTGTTTTGCCTACGTTTCTCTTTATTTGAAAGTGATATAATGAACCCTAGTGTAATTAGTTTTCCGTAAAAGAAAACCATTGAGATGGCTATTTGTCTGTCCGTCCTCACTTTTTCTGTCCGCCTTCAGGTCTCAAAAACTGCTGAGGCTAGAAGGCTGCAAATTAGCATGTTGATCATCCACCCTCTAATCATGAAACATATCAAATTTCAGCCCTCTAGCCTCGGTAGTAGTTTTTATTTCCTTTAAGGTTAAAGTTAGCCATGATCGTACGCCTGGCACCGCTATAGGTGCCAACAACGCAGGCCATCACCTGAAAGTTTCATAGGCTGTGGCTGAGAGCGTCATACAGCACTATACGCCGTACAGAGAACTCGATTGCGCCGAAGAAACTTTGGAGCCTTTATTTTACTTTTTGTTTATTGTTTCTAGTTATTTTCAGAAATGCTAAGCACTGATCTTGAAATAAAAAGCAATAATAGTGGTGACTATGATACTTCTCAGTTCGAGAGCCAGCTCCTAATGTCTTATTTATATTAGTCATTGAAGACTCATTATAAGAATTTTATTTTTTAGCCACTGACGATTCTTTATAGGATCTTTATTTCTTTGCCTCCAAATTGTATCATTCTTATTGTTAGGCTCGTGCAGAGAACAGTAAGTGGCGACATTATTTGCTTAGTTTTTTTTTTTTTTTTACTTATTACGTGACATTCTTGACAAATGTTTTTAACATTTAAGTCTGTTTAGAGATCTCTATGGTATTCGGGCATTAGACCAAAAGAGATTGCTGCTGTTAATCGTATCTCTACCAGGATACCTAAACGTGTTACTCAATTTTTCAGTTTTTAGAAACTAGCTGTTAGAAAAACGCACAAGTAAATTTGCATCTAGCGAGGCTTTGAACTTAAACATATTAAGGGAATCTTTGGATTATATCATAATGACTATGAGGTCCCGTTAAAACTTTACTGCTTACCTACGTCATATGTGTATTCCTTCATAACATTCTTAAGACATGTCTCAAAAATATTCCCAGGCTCATATTACCCACTCAGATTTGCGCATCACCCAGCTCTGCTTTTCTTCGAGGCTCTGCATTCATCACACTTTACACATACTCCAACCACACCAGACTGCATTCTCTTCAAAGAGCATCGGGTAACAACAACCACTTCCGATAGAAGAATGAGACAAAGACCTTTCATGTCTGGATTTACTAAGGTCGATTCTCCGACCAGCCAATGAAGAATTGGAGAAATTTACTTCTGGTGATAGAAATTAATTTCTCGTTGTAATGTGGTTCGGATTCCACAATAAGCTGTAGGTCCTGTTGCTAGGTAACCAACTGGTTCTTAGCCACGTAAAATAAATCTACTCCTTCGGGCCAGCCCTAGGAGAGCTGTTAATCAGCTCAGTGGTCTGCTTAAACTAAGGTATACTTAACTTACTAAATCGATCGTTACAGTAGTAAAAATTTTTCAGATTTCGAGCGATACTGCCCTCTTCGCAGTGAAGACTACTGACAAGACTGTTTAAATGTGCTCTCCTTATAATAGTCTCACCAGGCGCCCATTCCCGTTCACATATATGATAATCTTCTGAAGCAACAATGTAAAAAAAAAAAAAAATAGCAGGGTTACGGGTACGGCAATGAATAGCTATATATGGCGGGAAAAAAATTCGTTAGTAGCTTGGAAAGGATCAACAAAAATTATGATTGACTGGATGCGGATCTTTTGGGTGCCGTTAGAGAAGCCGATATAGATATTGTTTCTGTATTTGATAAGCATCATTTGAAGGTAAGCGAGAATGAAGTCCCAGTAAGACCGGCAGGGATTTCATATGCAAACAGTCTCAGGAGTAATCCTCACTAACATTTCTTCAGATATAGAGGGCAATAGCCCTGGAAATCCGTACTATTATAGTTATATACTTCAAAAATCTACGTACGAAGGGTGCCCTTGTTTCCTGCAAAAACAATAATTGTCAAAATTCTTGCGTGCAAAAGGAATAAAAAGTTACATATGCATATCTACCCTTCATATTCTATTGGCGTCGATATCAGAAACTTCTTGTTTTCCTCAACCGTTGGAACTACAATGTTGATCTTCATATCATTCTCTCCTGATTGGACCAACGAATCAACTACCGTTACGTTCACGACAGCTGTGAAAGGAAAAAGTGTCACGAAAATAGTAATAAAAATGTCATTAAATAAGTAACACTGATAAGCACCAATCCCTTTTCTCTAAATATATTTAAAAAGTGAAACTGTCAAAGGTGAAGAAATAAAAAAAAAATCAAATTATATGGATAGCTGCATGCTAAAACCAATGAATGGATGCGCTGAAATAAAGAAAGAATTATTTTCACCAGGAAGGACTGATAAGTTTTCAGAGGAAACCTTCAGTGAGGTATTTCCTATTCAAACGCTTCCTTTGGAATAAAGAGAAGGTGGAGTAAAGAGGTTCTATGTATATTATCATTAAGAAGTCTAACCAGGTATAAACAACCGAGCATCTTTTCATTCAGTCCTGCCGAAAAAGTTATGCCTCTAAATACAAGATTAGTTTATGTATCCCACACTCGCTTCTCAGGGCGAGTGCGTTCATAAAATCACCCCCCACCCACCCCTCCCAACCGACAGCCATCGGTGGACCCATAGAAGAAACAGCAATTCATTTTGGTAACTGATCCCTTAACAAAGAACACCACACCCTACCCACTTCAATTTTTTTTTTTTTTCAGATAGTGAGTCCCTAAGAATGCTCACTGCTTCTGTAATGCTGTTGACTGCTATTAAGAAAGCAACACTAAGAACACTGACCTGAGGCAAACTTTCCATCTGAGGGACTGGAGGTGAGATACTGTTCCCAAGTCTGACTTACTTCCATAAGCCCGTCTGCTGAAAAGCGGTTATACTCCTAATCTTGTTTCACCTAACAACTAAAATATAGATTTTTGGATGATACCAAAGTGCCGAGTGGCTTCGAAGACAAGCTTTTACAAGGTCAAGGAATACTTTAGTTGTTTGACAATGGTCAGTGGATCCTTGCTGGATCTGGCTGGACAGTTTTAGTGAAAGGTGAAATCCACCCATGAAACTAATTCGGAAAGGGACGAGGTGTCCATTGATTTCTAGGTGCCATATAAGTTTAGTGTTAATCATTTCTTACATACGCATAGTAATGTACAAGACGTAACAGCACTAGATTTGCGGCTTGTCGTTTATACAGGGTCATAATTGATTCCACTGAAAAATTCATTGAAATATATGTTCAACTTTGTGGCAGCATTTCCGTTTTCCAACGACTTGTTTATGACTTTTAGAAGCAACTTTTATTTTTGCTTCTCAGGAGGACGTTTCAACAATAAATATTAGAGAGTATGTTTACAGCATCTCTGAGTTTTTCATAGTAAATCTGGCATTACAAGGCTCATTTTACTCACCACTCAAGTCTACGGATATCAGGGCATTTTGAGTATTTATGCATTAGGGCCAAGATTCCCTCTTGCCTTATAAAAAATATTCTCGTCTCTTGGCCATTTACGCGCCTTGGCTTCTAAAGAATCACTGGCTTTGTGTTCCCGGTTATGCTTACTCGTGATTTTCTTTAAAAAAAATCTCAAGTTTTATTCCACTGTGGAACTGCTGGTCTACTTTGCTTTCTTATAGTTTTAGGAGTGGACTTACTTGAATGTATATAGCATTTGCGCATATATAACGAACAGAAAAGAAAGTGTCCTACCCAATTTAGCTAGTAAATTATAAAAAAAAAATATTATTATGAAATATTATAGTTTCTTGAAATTGCTTCAGCACATTTGCTTTGTTTCACAGAGAGGAAAAATTTAATTTAATTTATAAAAAAAGGATAATGCATCAATAGTCATAATACATTAAATGAAATAAAACAGAACTTGTACTTTATAAGAGAAGTTTTTTTATGATTTCAACTTTCAATGTTGTTTGACAATTCCTGTTGTTTCCTTTTTGAGCTATTCCACATTTAATGATATTGTCATTATTTCGAACAAAATCACTGAAAAATTTTTTAGGATTTATTTCATATTCTCACAAGAATATGAGCAACTTAAGAACATTGTGTATTTCCCACTATAAAAAGAGAACAAAAAAAAGAGAGGAAATTTCACGGAAATATCTATCCACAATTTGGTATTATGATAATAATAATAATAATAATAATAATAATAATAATAATAATAATAATAATAATAATAATAATAATAATAATAATAATAATGGACACATAGACTTCTATTCAACCAGGTGCCTAAGAACTGAACTTTTTGTATATTGTTAAGTATCTGCAGTAATCTTTTTATCAGTTATTGCTACATCTGGACATCATGTTTTTTTACCTTATGCTGGAGGCATTGCAGGGACATAGGTGGTTTTCAGGAATAACTTTCGTTCCCTAAAAGTCATATTGCTCTTCCAATTGTGGTTCGCAGTTGACAGTTATTCAAATCACACTCCAGAGCAGAAAGCAATCCAACAAAAATAAATTAAGAAATAATCAAACAGACAAGAGTAATAAATGAAGTAACTTACGTGAGCTTTTAATCTTGTACTTGTAATGAAGCCACTTGGACAGAGACTCTACCAATTGCAGTGACATTCCTGCATCAGTTCCATCTTTTTTCATATAGTAGTAAGGCACGTCTAAGGTGTTGGCCAGTATGTTAATTTGCTTCAGGCTCATGTCCCTGAACCGGTCCACGAAGAGATCATTCCATTCTTGGAAGCGGCTGGAATCCCAGAATCCGATATCTACTAGTCTCTGACCCGAAGAATACGGAAGCCAAGTCCATGCCTTGAACATCGGCCTGGTAGTGGAAGCGTTATGGGGAACGTAGGGACAAAGCATAGCCACTGACGGAGTCCGATGCAGCAAAGGCGTCACCATGAAATCCTGAGTCGTGCATGAGGGAGATGTGGTTACCAGCATAATTGCACTGACTTGCCAGTGATCAGGGGGATTCCAAAAGAGCCACCAAGAATCCTCCCTGGATGTTACCATCATCATTATCACACCTGAAAGGTTTACATAAAAAATATTATAGCATGCTTGAGGCTGCTCTCATAGTTACCAAACAGGAAATAACTGAACTGAAATTCATAACACCTTTGCAGAGCTCAACAATCACTTAGATTTTAACTTTGATCATTTATTAGGAGCAATATTTTAGGAATCACTGCCAGTTGACGGAGGCATCGTAACAAGAGTTATTAGTTGAAGCAATTAATATCTCATTGTTAACAAAAAACACAGAAATGCGACAAGAGCATTTATCAATTTGAACTAGATCTATTGCTACGACTGTCATAAAAACTAAAAACTAAATTTTATGAAGAATTCTTACTTGTTTTGTAGGTAGAGTAAGATGAATCAAAATCAACAGCATCATATGCCTCCTCTTCTACAAAAGGACTCCCATAAAAATGACCAGACTCATTCCAGTATGAAACGTCATCAGGGACGAAATGAACAGAAACCGGCGTTTCTGTTATTCGGAGCAAACCTTCGACGACATCTGCACAAACATCAAGATCACTGGGGCACATCAGGACCACGTGTCTTCCCTTCAGGGGACCCGATATAATGTCATTCATTATCTGAGAAATTGCTTTGTTCTGCATATCCTCTGCATATTCAGTAGGATCATAAGAAGAGAAAAGTACTCCAGTTCGAGAGATTTTGAAATCAGTAACAGTTGTTGTTTCTGATACCATTCCAGTTAGGCAAAGAGCCCACAGAGAAAGGGCTATCTTTTCCATCACTTCGGATCTGTGTTGCAAAACGATGCTAACTCTAGCCAGGAAAATGGCAAAAAACAGCTCGAGGCACCGATGATGCTCACCAGCATGAGTACACCAACTCGACTGACACCAGCAGTCCAGCACAGCAACGGATTCTGGCTTGCGGTCATCGTTGTGACTGGCTATTTACCTGGCTAAACTGACCCCGCCCCCAACAGTTTCCGTTTCATCCAGAAGAGGGTAATGCCGAGAGTATCGGCAATTCTTTTGTAGCCAGTAATGAAATCAATAGTTACTTGGGACCATTCATGACTTATTCCAGATCAATCCATAAAGCATTCCAGTTCGTTCAAAATAATGAGTTCGGTGAAAAAGAGGATTAAAGTGAATAAACTTGATTCAGACACATTCGCGTTGCAAAGAATTAGTATCTGGTACAAGCAAATAATTCCAAATCCGCCGGCAATTAAGTTTTAATATAAATAAAAGGGATATTATTATTATTATTATTATTATTATTATTATTATTATTATTATTATTATTATTATTATTATTATTATTATCTAAGCTAAACCCCCAATCGCAAAAGCAAAATGCTACAAGCCGAAGGGCTCCTACAAGGAGAGCAGGACGCTATGGAAAAAGAAACAGAGCAGTAAAGAATAAAATACTTAAGAGTAATATAAAAAAATTATTTACTGTTCACGATGATGCAAAAGCTATATAGTCTTTAGAAATAGGAAATTGTAGGTCTTTTTCTCTACCCTAGGGGGGAAAATTGCGAAGCCAGAAAACACACAGGGCGAAAACTTCCACTTGCCACCAGAGAAGTTCATCACTTTAAAAACAAACTACTAATGCTCAAGTCCATTATGTAACGAAGGGAAATTTTATACCATAGAAATTATGCGAGTATCCTCGATATTTTCATACCACGTTATATATTTAAACGCGTTGATAAAAGCACTAATCTTCCGAATCCGCTTCAGAATCTGTTCACCTCTCGTTCAACCGCTGTCCCACCCACCTCCCCTAAAGAATTTGTGCATGTGTCTAGTTAAAAGCACTGGAGTATCTGAGTATTGCACAACTGCTTAGTTATGCCATTTATAGGAAATCTGGACGAAGAAGAGGTTGAATTGAGCAGGATGAAAACTGGCGCGGGATGAACGCGCTCATATGCGCACACATATAAATTCATTCCTTGTAAAAACTCCCGGGGGTATTTATTTACTTGAAGTGCTAGCAAGAAGCAGATATAGATTAATAGGATGTGATGGAAAGAAGATTTAACGTTTCACATCTGAAATCACACTGCTTTCTTTTTAGAACCAAACTGTCATAAGCAAACAACACTGTTGCATACTAGTCTTATTTGTCTAATATTTTTATGTTATTAATGAGATCTTTTGTCACTACTTTTTCTTAATAAAATTCCTCAAAGATCTTCATCACGGCATCTTCCTGAGACTTCACCGTAGGACGCTGTATGGTAGTGGTAGTTACTATGTAGTAATTCAGGAGTGTCAAGTTCCCTTTGCTAACGGTATACTTGTAAGTACATAGAAGCCTCGCAATGCGCCCCACCCCCCACACACCCCCAACCCCAACATTCTTTCTAGCGCATTCTACATCAAAAACTAAGACTGAAAGCTCCTTATGTAGATTTCCGGAGTGTATTGTTATGATAATATAGAATTCTTTAGCTTTCGAGAACTAATGACCTCTTCGTCAGGAAGCTAAAAAGTTCTGTAGAGTTGTAATAATAAACATAAAAAAAAAATTTGCATATAAAGTGCCTTGTTGTCGCCTGAATTTCAGAATGGGATTGGTCTTTGTATCACAATAATAATAATAATAATAATAATAATAATAATAATAATAATAATAATAATAATAATAATAATAATAATATATTATTATTATTATTATTATTATTATTATTATTATTATTATTATTGTTATTATTATTATTATTATTATTATTATTATTATTATTATTATTATTATTATTAGCATCTGTCTATCTCGCATCAAATTATTCTTGAATGATGGTCTTCATCAATCACTTGATGGAAACAGAAAAGGAACCATTAATCCTAATTTTTTATGATTAATAAGCTAATACCATCGCGTTGTAAGAACTCTAATTTGCTAGGCGGTAAACTAAGATCATAAGATTTTGAATGGCCAATAAATCATTCCATTATATTCTGGCATTTTTGTCGAAATGACTGACTTACCTCAAATTCAGTTGATATTTTATACAGTCGAAGAGAATTTTAGTTCATGCTGACGAAAACTAAACTGAATTTTAGATCGATTTACCGATTATACACAAAGCAACTCACTCGACCAGGCTTAACATTAGAGATGAAGTCAGTTTCGGCTCTTTATTAGATGTTGCTCAGTAGGCTGAAAATGGTGGGTTATAATTCAGTCACATAATATGAGAATCTGATGTTATTGCGATAGTTATGAAATTTAGAATCGGAGTATGGAAAAAGCATAGTGACATTAGAAAGTAGCTGCATATTTCACGAGAGTTTCCAGACGGACAGAGATAAAAAGAGCCATCGGAAAGTCTGCAATCAATATTTCTTCGTAGGGTTTCTTCTTACTCCTCGCTTAAGAAAGGACAGCGTCTTGCTATTTAATATTCATCGGATTGCTGTCTGATCTGTCAGTCAGTTGTACCACTACGTCAGCAAAATCGAAGTCTTCTAATTAAAAAAATACTCGTTCTGTCGAGGTGATTGAAGTCTGCTCTTTTATACTGCAACAGGCATCGAGAACCGTGACAGGGAAGATCTCGATAACTGACGTGAGAGAGGAATTAGGCATTACCTAAAAAGCCTATATTCATGACTCATCCTGCAATAGATTTCACATAATCAACCGGGTGAAGAAGAATGCGCCTTACTCTTTCTGGGAGATCGAAGGGCCTTGCTGAAACAAAGTTAAAAGTTAAATGTTGATAAATCGATATTTCTCTCAGTGTGTGATTCAGAGCGTGAGATGGACTTCTTTTCCTCGGTAATTTCTCTCAACAAGTAAGTTTCTGGCTTATGTTACTGGCATCGCCGTGAATACTGACAAGGCCCAGAAATAATGGCAGAAACAATCTCCAAAAAACGTTTTATTTTTTTTAAACAAATGTAGGATTATCCTGCTAACAGGGAAGTTTATCGGTGAGCAATCACGTTAATGTTGAATTCCGTCACCGGTAGAAAGTCCGGTAAATTCCTTTCCACACTTTTAAAAGGTAAGGGAACTACCATGTACATTTGGTTTCGACGGATAACAGTTAATGATAACCAAAAAATACTAATTATATCCCTTTTTAATATTTTCCTTGCTGAGAGAGGAATACTTCTATTATAATTTAATTATTTGTTATTTCTGTGTGATTAAAAAAGTAACCAAATAAAAAAAAAACAGTCAGTACTTCAAACGCAGTGGAATGTACTAAATAGTTTGAATGTTGCTTTCAGCAGCTGAATTCAGCCTGCCAAAGCTGATGCAAATGGATTACGCTAATCCAGGCTGGGCGGGAATATTTCCCTCAGACCTTAACCCAGTACGTCCAAAAGCAATGCCAAGTGAAATTAACTCTCTCTTTCTATCACTTCTGGTACGCATTAAAATCTTTTGAAAATATCCTCGCGTAATATATAGATTAAAAAGCTACCGAGGCTTGAAGTAACCATAAATAATTTTGAAGGCTGCATGAGCAATATCAAAGAGAGAGGATCAGTTGAAAAGTTTTCTTCATATATATACATACATATATATATATATATATATATATATATATATATATATATATATATATATATATATATATATATATATATATATATATATATATATATATTTAAATATATATACATATATACTGTATATATATATACATATGAATGTGTGTGTGTTTGTGCGTGTGTGAGTGCTGATTCGATACTCACGTTCCTCTTTATATTTTTCATTCCCTCCCATGGTTAAATAAGTTCGCTAATGTAGCACACACTTGTTAGAATGTCCATTTGTTTAAAGTTACCGAACTTGTTTTGAAACATCATTCCCGCTTATATTCGATGAAGCATTATGTTGCTTTCGCCGATCTTTTATATAATAAATATATATATATATATATATATATATATATATATATATATATATATATATATATATATATATATATATATATATATATATATATATATATATTATATATAAAGGCTAAGGTAAAAATATCGTTTATTATCAAATTCACTCTCTTTATTGAATTTTATATTAAACGACACTCCTGTCTTAATGTTCGTGAATGTAAAAAATGTCACGGTGTATGTGACAGAAATTCTTATATACAGTATTTATTATACTCTTGCTCCACGCAGACCATTATTTAGGCTCGTGTCTGTCCCACAAAGCCAAACACCTGGCCATGCTATTGTGGTTCTGACCTACTTGAAGTTTTATGATAAAGATCAACGTCATTTTTTACTCACCCTGATATTTATATATGTAGTAAACATGATCACATTAGTCATGAAATTCTTCTCCATTTATCCACGCGAAGTCTGCAAAAGAAAAGATACAAATTCCTATTTTCTTACTCACGTTTTCGCACAGCGTCGTGCTATTCCACTTGCTTGCATTGCGATATACTTTACTGCCTTCTAACATTTATCACATTCGCTGGAAATTAGTTTAACGGATAAGCGTAATTTTTAAGGCTTTTGCCCTCTAAAGACGCCAGTTATTTCAAACGAAATAACATTGACCTAAGGTTTATGGTTGACAAGTGATTGTGCTAAGTTAGACAGAATAAAACTTACGTTTCTATGTTATATTGTAAAAAAAAAAAAAATAAAAAAAAACAGTACCTTTACGACTCTCTATTCTTTGTTCCCCACAATTTAAGTTCCTCGTTGGACGAGTCGGTAGAGTTGCAGTCGCTAGGCCCGAGTTCTGAGTCTCCGACCGACCATTGAAGAATAAGAGGAATTTATCTCTGGTGATGGGAATTCATTGCTCGCTATAATGTGGTTCGGATTCCACAATAAGCTGTATGTCCCGTTGCTAGGTAACCAGTTGGTTCTTAGCCACGTAAAATAAATCTAATCCTTCGGGCCAGCCCTAGGAGAGCTGTTAATCAGCTCAGTGGTCTGGTTAAACTAAGATACTTTTTTTCCCCAAAGTTTAAATGAAAGAAACGGTCCTAAATTCAAATACGCGAAACGTTATGAAACCATTAAATGGATCGAATTACCAATATATTCAAGTTATAAATATGAATTTATAATAGAATATTAATTTAAAATTAATATTTTAGATAATTTAACATTTTCCTTCTAGTTTTCAGTGATTTGTTTGTGTTAATTTATTTCTCACAATGAGAAAAACTGGATAATATTTCTCAAGATTTAGATATAATCTATTGTGCACGATTTCACATTGACTAGGAGGGTGTCAGGTATGATAACAACAACGCCACCCGCCCCCCTCTCCGCGCCTGGTCAGGGCATGGTACTGAAGTAAAGGAAAGGTTTGGTTAGGATGTATCCTTTGGACGTTCTTTATTGAGGGGAAGCCAAGGCCAGTCATGCATTCGGATGCTGATATGTTTTCCTCATGCTGTTCTCTAAAGTATACGCTGCTCATATTGTTCCTCTTGATTTTTTAGCAACGTTTTTCTTTAAACCATAATTAAACTTGGCGCTGAACATGTGATTTTCCTGTTTAATACTTGTTTGGAATGTTTTATTTTGGTAATAAATTAGTTGTTCCTCTACAAATGTAAACCTTCGTTTTCCACATGTGAAATCACTTGCGAACGCGTGCTGGAACGACCGCTTAAACTGTGCTGGCTAGGTAGTTAACTATCGACATGTAGAGAAGTCCGCGTCCACCTGCAGCCTGGCTGGCCTGCACTCTGTAGTCCACTTTGCTTCTGGCCGCCTTCGTGGGCGGGGAACTATCTGACTCTGTCCCAACTCTTGCATTTTGCCTTGCTTTATTAAAGGCTCATGTTGAGTATTTTCCAAGTCTTTTGCGTGCATATGTATCCACGCATACATTGTATGCATGCACCGTACTCATATATTTAGGATAATAATTATTGTTTAGTGTAGAATTTAATATACTTTGAATGAAAATAACTTACACCCAAAGTGTTTCGGCACTGTCCGCAATTCGAACCGACGCCACGTTTAGAAAATCGATAGGCGGTGGCTTCGACCACCCCGGCTTTCCCGGCTGACGCCAAGCCACTTATTTAGAAAACTCTTGGGTATTTATATATATATATATATATATATATATATATATATATATATATGTATGTATATATGTATATATATATATATATATATATATATATATATATATATATATATATATATATATATATATATATATATATATATATATATATATATATAATATATATATATATATATATATATATATATATATATATATATATATATATATAATATATATATATAATATATATATATATATATATATATATATATATATATATATATATATATATATATATATAATCATAAAATCCACGTAAGAAGCTGAGTGAAAACAGGGACTTGGAACAAGTACTTTCGTAGTTTATTCAATATTTTCAGGTTCACACTGAATACAAAGGTAGCTGACAGAGTTTATATACAAAATGAGAAGGGGGGTAGGGTTACAGTTTCTTAATCTGGGCAGCATGTTCTTTAAACAGAAATGACAAGGACACAGGATCCAGAGATAATCCAGGGTGGAGATTAAAATTCCTGGTGCGCGTGGCTTCGGTTAACACCGTTTCCAGCAGATTCCTTTTCCGATGGTCGTTGACTTTGCAGATTATCGATGACTTATCCCAGTTAATGGTATGGCCTGTATTAAGCCCATGATCCAAAATGCCATTGTTTGTTAGGCCTCTTGAAAGGGCATATTTGTGTTGGGAACATTAACTTTTAGTCCTTTTGATGTTTGGCCGACATGAATCTTTTTACATTTCTTGCAAGGGATACTATATAACATACTGTTTGAATTGGGCATACTATTCTTAATTAACTTATTTGAATGCTAAATTAATATCAATATTTTTTAGAATGGGCATGACAGGAATGAAATTAGGGAGAAATGGTAAACAAAGAATATTATTAAGTTCTGTGCTAACTCTGGTTGGACTGTAATATGTCTTTTTTGCTTTATTCTTACAAAGTTCAAAAAAATATGAAGGATGACATAAATCTCCTACTTTATCAATACTTTTAAACTTATCTAGGAACTTCAAGATACATACCAGAAAATGCCGAAATCTTAATTTGTTTAGCATGGTTAAAATAAAAATGAATATATGATAAATTATTCGTGGGTTTCCTATTTACTTTAAAACAAAAATTGGTATTATTTCTAATAACTAAGACGTCCAAAAATGAAATGCGATTGTTTTCTTCATATTCTATTGTGAATTTTATGGGCGGTACAAGATTATTAATTGTAATCAAGAAATCAGGGATATTTACGTGGTCTTTTACAATACAAAAGCAATTGTCTACATATCTAACCCAAAATACTCTAGAGAATAGACTTCTTGGAATAAGTCTAGGCTCGAAGAATTCCATGTAGATTTTAGACAATAGGGGTGAAAGCGGGTTTCCCATAGTCATACTAAATATTTGTATATGTTAACTGCCTGGTTCGAAGGGCAGTCTTTTTACTGAAGTATCTGCTTTCAGAACAGAATTTTAGCATCTCACCTTTCTTGAGATGTTACTGGTAGTCGTGGCCTTACCTTGGGTCAGCAGATCCCTTCTCTTTCCGTCATAAGCTTCTCTCTAAACCTACCATTACACAAAGGCCTACTGGAATGAGATACAGATTTCGAAAACTAGACTTTATTAACAAATTTAACGAAAGTAGCTCAGCAAAGACTACGGTTATGAAATGGAGTGATTCACACCCTCTATTAATAGAAGGCCTAACTAGAGAACATACTGATTCGCAAACCAGCATAGTCATGAATTTATGCCAAACAATTCCAGTGATTAATACCCTAATCAACAAACAAAGTAATAAGGTCATACAGACCACAATAAATGTCATATCGTAATGTAATTTCAAGTACACCACTTCCATATCATTTGCCCTCCAGGACTATGTTCGAAATTCCTGTAGGAAGTAACATAACCTTACATTAAAACCTGAAATTAATATGCATAATCAAAACAGAAAAATGGGCAAGTTCATTATGTAGACATCGATCATTTTCACTGCAGCACTATACAAAGTCTGGAAAAATACGTGTTCATGAGTTTGGTACTCACATTCTATGCCCTTAAATAACGTATCTTCGTACTTGCGTGTTCTTTGCTCACTACCCACCAGGTTAACAACACATCTCCGCAATTCTAGTTCACGGCAGTTTCTTCCCAAGAGACTCTGTGTTCCTCTCGTTATATGTCATGGGAAATCGCACATACGCATGTACATGCATTTCCAGTGCATCGGTTCAGTGAACGAACAAACATACATTGTTTCTATGAGCTTAAAACGCATTCGTCAGACATTCCTCGTCACCAGTACCATCGCCTCTACAGCGAAAGTTCCCTGCCAGATCATCAACTGACTCTTCCAAAGGTCACCTTCGTGATTGTTACATATATAAAAATTACCATTGGAAATGAATTTACAATTCTTTACACAAAGGGATGTCAGATTAATAATGACATTGTTGGGTAATCCTAGATTATACAAATCCAAATTTTGTGATAGATACAGAAGTAGGTCACCAATAGGTACTTTAGTAAATAAAGATGCACATCAAAACTGGTTAATTTGTCAGTACTGGATAATTCAATATGAGAAAGTCTAGAGCAAAAAATAGGAAAATCTCTTTCATGGGTTCCGATTAATCCGTACATGTGAGGTAGTGATAGGCTAATCGTTGAAACTTTCTTTTATTGAGCCGAATTCTTTTAGTACAGTTTTTATTTTAGAATTGAAAATTTTTATGACCTCAGCTAATGGGCCACTCCTTAGTTTTTTGTAAGTACTAGAATCAGATAATAAAATTTGCATTTTTTTTTTACATAATTCGTTTTATCCATTATTACAAAACATTTGTATCTGTCGGCTTTAGTAATGTGCAAACTTTTATCTATCTTTGTTTCCTGAATTGCGTCTATAAACCTTTTTGGAGAATTCACTATTTTATTAGGTATTTGAAGTAAGCCGAAGAAAGACCTTTAACTAAATTCAATGAATGTGACGCAATTGTGTTTTTCTTTTCCAGCTTGGCTATCTCTGAGATGGCTTTCCTGCACGAAATGTCATCAATAATAGAATATGATAAACGATAGCCGAAAGCAAGTTTAAAATTCGGGTTCAGCTCTTTGTTTGGGAGGTTTATTACACAATCATCTTTATATTTGTTATTCCAATCACTTATCTCGATGAGTCCTTTCACTTTATGATCAAGGTGGTGAACTAATTTGTTTAGCTTGAATCTAAGGCTATTTTAAATTCTATTCGGTAGCAATGGTATCTAATCCGAGAGAATCGTATTCATGAAATTAAATCTTTCAGTTCTCAGTTTCTTGAAAGTATTGAATTCAAGCCTTCTTGTGTTTCTATATATATTTTTGAGGGTAATTACACACAATTCACTGAAGGGAATTCACTGTCCACTTGTAGTCGTCTTGGCAATAAAAGTCTTTGGAATAACCTGTTCCTGTAGATACTTTTGAAGAAATTTCCGTCAAAGCCGAATACTGTGTTTTCGCTAATGTCCTTTGGAAGTTGAAGAGAACATCTGCCAGAAAAGGGAACAGGAGTAGAAAGTTTCTCGTGGTACCCATATCCAATGTAGCATGAATGAACGCGTGCTTGAGAATGTCATAAAATCCATGTAAGAAGGTGAGTGGAAACTTGGACTTGGAACGAGTACTTTCGTAGTTTAGTCTACATTTTCAGGTTCACACTGAATACAAAGGTAGTTGACAGCGCTTTATATACAAAATGAGAAGGGGGCAGGGTAACAGTTTCTTAATCTGGGCAGCATGTTCTTTAAACAGAAAAGTCAAGGACAAGGGATCCAGAGATAATCCTGGGTGAAGATTAAAATTCCTGGTGCACGTGGCTTCAGTAAACACCGTAAACAGCAGATTTGTTTTCCGATGGTCGTTCACTTTGCAGATTATCGATGACTTGTCCCAGTTTAATAGTATGGTCTGTCTTAAGCCAATGATCCAAAATGCCATTGTTTGTTAGGCCTCTTGAAAGGGCACATCCATGTTGGGAACATCTCACTTTTAGTCCTTTTGATGTTTGGCCGATATAAATCTGATTACATTCTTTGCAAGGGATGTTGTATACAATATTGTAAGGAAGTCAGAGGCATTCATTACGTCGCATTAAAGATCAATTGAAATATATCACTTGACAGCCAGATTTACGGTTCTGTCGGCATATAGACCTGGTCATTAGCCCAAATTAATGGTAACTTCTTTATTACCCCCAATCAACAAAGTTCTGTAATGTTTAAAATATTCGAACGCAATTGCCAACTTGCATATCAGTTCACAAATGGTTATTATTCTGCGTGTGCCTTCAGGTTGTCCGTAGCCCACTGGTTCATATTACATTAAGTTCCAAGCATTTTTGATGTGTTTCATACATATTACTTTTCTTAATTCCCATAGATTATTACTTTTATTAAAATTCCTATAAAGATCAATGTAAATATCGAATGAAAAACATATCCTCCTACAAAACTTGTTCTCTTAAATCATGACGTCATAATCAAACTCATATATGGCTTGAAAAACAAGGTGAACATTCAAAATAAGTTCTTCGAAGATCTGAAACTGTTATTTACAATTAACATCTCCATCTTTCCTTTATGTTCTTCTCATTCGTTTACTAATATTTAACTTAATATGCAATCAACTTCCAGTTGGAGTAAATATCAAATGGTGCCAATTAATTGAAAAATGCTATTTAATATAACAATAATAAGATTTTTTTACATTTTTTAATAAATTATATCAATGATTTCAGTATGATTTATGATCAGCTTCATATAATTGAGATGAATAATCACAAAAATAACAACAGTAGTAATTATGATGATTATTATGGGCAACTGCAGTTTGAATAAGAAAATATCCTGGAATATGGTGCGAAACATATTTAATGTATGCACCAAAATACGGATGAAATCATCGGCTCAAGTATAATACATTAGCGGTCAAAGTTACGTATAAAAAGTAAAAAAAAAAAAAATCAAACGTAAATTTCTGTTCTTTTGTGTATCATAATATAGCCACCACTCAAATGTACAATATTAAAAAAGGTCGGTCTTATGATTTTGCAAAGTCATTGTTGGAAGTACGCAAACTGTCCAGAACTCTCTTATTTTAGCAAAATTAACATCACTGTACATCAGTTTGTGCCATATATTGCCTCAAGCTGAGACAGCTGCCTTGAGCAATAATGTTAAATGCTTATTTGTCCATAATTTTCTCAGGCTATGTGGGCACAGCTTGCTTTTATGTTCAAGGGAAACACTGATCCACCCATGATGCAATGTTGTAGGGGTCGGCCTGTGTTCTGTAGAAATATCTAAAATTCTCTCAAGTTGTGTAGGCACAGTTATGTTTAGTGTTAATGTTAAGTATTGCTTTACCCGGAATTCTCACAAATTGTTTGAGCACTGCACTGCCATCTGTTAATATCCACAATTATTTCAAGTTGTGTGGATACAACTGTTTTGTTATAATGATGAAGAATGTTCTATTATATTTCATCTAAAGCGAATGGACACTACTGAGACGTGAAAACATTCAGTTTTAGTATGTCTAAAACCTTATCATGCAGAGTAAGCAAAATTTTATGCAAGGATACAGTTTAGCCCGTATCCTGTAGAGATCTTTAATGCTGCGAGACAATTGTTCTAAGGTACAACACTTTTCTCTGGTGATCTCTAAAGTTAAACCCATATGCATACCGATCTGCCTCTTGAAAAAGTTAAAAGTTAAAGGACTGTGATTGCTGATATACATGTATATTCATGAATACATATCGAGGTATTTCTTGTCCTTCATATTTTCTAGGACTATCAAACAAAGCACACAAGACAGGCCTTCGTGTATTTTAAGTCTTCTGTAAAAGAAAACTATTGTTCCGGCTTTGTCTGTGCGTCCGCACTTTATTCTGTCCGCATTTCTTGTCCGCATTTTTTCTGTTCGCCCTCAGATCTTAAAAGCTACTTAGGCTAGAGGGCTGCAAATTGATATGTTGATCATCCACCCTCCAATCATCAAACATAACAAATTACAGCCTTCTAGCCTCAGTAGTTTTTGTTTTATTTAAGGTTAAAATTAGCCATAATCGTGCATCTGGCAACGATATACAGTAGGCCAAGCCACCACCAGGCCGTTGTTAAATCTTCATGGACAGCGTCTCATACAGCGTTATACCGAGATTACCGAAAGATACATCTATTTTCGGTGGCCTTGATTATACACTGTAGCGGCTGTACAGAAAATTCGATTGCGCCGAAAAAACCGGCGCAATTTTTACTTGTTATAGTTTATAGCAGCGTAAAATGTCTAAGAAAACACAATCAACTGGTAGTGTCGCTTTATTACTTAAATACTAAATAGGGAAGGAACAGAGATCACAAAAGAAGGTATAGCATGATTCTAAATCGTGTTTATTGACTGAAGACGAACGCGTTTCATGTTAGTATGGATCTACGTACGATTACTCATTTATCGACAGACATGCTTCTCATGACACATTCGACCTTTCCCTCTTCTGTTCTCTTTCGGTAATGTTGCAAGACCCCATAATCTATGTCCTCACAATTAAGATTTGGAGCCTAACAGCTTTTATGAACGTTTCTTCCTCTGTAAAAGATCGTTCACTCAATTTCACTCATTTATTATCTAGAATACTTTTCCTTCAGTATCTTCAAACAATAAATATGGTGAAAGTGTTATAAAAACGCTCAGACCAGTGCCACAGTTTATCATCACATTAAACTTAATTTCGTCTTTTCTTGTTAGAATGAAAGTAGATGAATTTGTTTGTAGATATACTAGGACCTTTATATTATGAGAACTTTAAAATCACAACTAGACTAAGTTTAACATTTGACTAAGCTATACATTCCAAAAGCTGATTTTTAATGATCTGTTTTTACGTATTAATTGTAATGAAACTCATCTTACGTCAATCTACTAAGCTAAAACACTGCAATGATCAGGAGACTAAAATGAGTCGTCAGTGCCAGATTAATTTCATTTTAATTATGGGCAGAGCCAGATTTTATTTGCAGCTACAGCAGTGAATAACAAGATATTGAACTTATAAATATTTATGAACCCTCTTACTCACAGGTTCAATGATTGTCATACAAAAGATTCACGAATGCTTCCCTAGAGATGCTACTGAGTAAATATGAGGCCTATTTCATATGATTTTGATGATATAACTACATAGAATTCATATGTACCATCATTGCAGCAGTAGATATTTCTATAGCTCAGAATATTACAAAATATTCTCTAGTAGCCATGAAGTATTGCATGATCATGTCAGCAAACACACAAAAAGGGCAATGGTTATATGTTAAAATAAATCAGGTATAATACAACTACAGTATTGTCGCTATTCAGTATCTCCAGATTACTGTCTAATTCATGAATATATAAAATACAAATACATGAAAGATAAGCATTTCCTTAACTGCAATTGCAGGTGAGGAGACCTAAACGCTAGATTCAGTGTTCTACCTGTACTCCAGATCAAATGCTGTTATTATACTGAAATCATTTGAGCAATACCAACAGTCTAACTAGAGTACCAACTACTAACGTAAAACACACCAATGAGTAGAAACTAATTCATCTATTGTAAGATCACTTTAAAAGTGAATCTATTTCAGAAAAATTGGTTTGCCAGTTACAAGCCATAAAGAGATCTATTTCTTGAGGGCAAATACGTTCACTTCATTGAGCTGTAGGTATTCGGCTGCTGCAGCTGTTATCTGGATGCTGACGTATCTCCCGATGAAGCCATTGTATCTAGAACACAGCAAATAGCCTTCGCCAAGTTGATATACTTTTGTGTAAGAGCACAAGAGACTGTAGGAGGAGAGAGTTCCGTTGCTAACGAGGGTTTTGCCCACTCGAACCTGCAAAGATGAGATATTTTCACTTGTATTGGTCGGTATTTTTTTTTTTTTTTTTTTACCCTTTATTTCATCTTTGCTCTTCTTTCCTATTTTCTATATAGTAGAATCTTGCTAGGATAGATAGTTCAAGGCTCTTCGGCTGGTCCTATGAGAATGTTTGCTCATGTCAATAATGATTAAAATCATGATATAGATTAGAATATTGTAGAGCTTTATTTCGTAAAATGTGATGTATAATCTGCAAGTGGAATCAACAAAAAATGTTGGTTTGCTTTTGTGCATGTTTATGTTATAAGAAAAAACAAAAATGATTAGCTATCTAATTGCCATCTGAATGTGTTAGCCAGATATATGTTTTTATTTTATTTAAATTTATTTAGCTACTTGTTGTGGAAAATAAGATGCACAGATAACTTCACTATATACTAACATTTGGTTATCATACAGTGTTTGCTACTAATTGATTTAGAAAAAAACTTGTAATTTTAATTAGCATAACTAAGAGGTGGCTTGCATGATTTTCATGTCACGAGATAATAATTTCATAGTAACCTATGACCAGTACAGAATGTGATCTACGCTGTTAATGGGTGAATGTAAATCTGTAGTTTATTTACCTTGAAAATCCATTGCTTGGCCTATTTTCTTTTCTTACATTTTTGTTATTCCATTTTTGTTATTTCAATCTTTCCTTTGAGAAACATCATGTTTATTCCTTATGTTAATTTCACTTTCAAAAAATTTATATATTTGCCTTTCTATCGATTCTGAAAACATTGTGTCCAGAAGACACCCTACTTACTTAGTATGCCAAGTCCCCTAACTCTTTTATCTAGTTACCATACGTAATTCCTACGCTCCTTTTTTGCTGGATACCAAAGCTGTCTATTACATTCTTGAAACTCAGTGACCTTGTGAAGCAATGGACGCCTGTGAGGCTACTGGTAATCTTTGAAAGGATTTCATCACCGTCAATGCTGTTTCCACGGACGAAGATTATTTTCTTGTGCAATATTTTACATTTTTTTATCTTTTATTGTAAGAATCATATATCCATACATTACATATCCATACATTATTTTAAAGTAACACCATGATTATAGCTTATTCCTGTCTTGGTGCCAACGATTTTCTTTCAGCAAAAGTTTCCCTTGGTTGGTTTAAAGAAACTTAGTTTTCTCAAGCAGTGAATTTATTTCAGTGCTGAATAAATGTAGTTTATTGCTGAATATTAAAAAAAAGTAAAATGTCAAAATGACAAACTAAAGTTGCCCTAAAACAAAAATTACTGGAATTTTCTGTGACCAGAAATTTTCCAAGAATAAATAACTAAGATTTTGTAGCTGTTGTAACCTGATCAAATCTATGATAAACTGACTTCCAGTGATATATAGTCTAATGCGTTTGATGCCAACTGTTGTTCAGTAAAACATAACTAAAAATGGGCAAAATTTTTAAGAGTTGTTATTGAGAATCCCTTTATGAATTTCTGCTTTTGTCTTTGTGAAACATTTACATACACGAATACTATTTTGTTTCGTTTAGAATCTGGATAGATGATTTTATCAGTATGTGTTCAAAACGTAAAGCAACAACAATAAGACTTGGAAGTTTTTAATCTGAATAGATGATTTTATCAGTATGTGTTCAAAACGTAAAGCAACAACAATAAGACTCTTGGAAGTTTTTAATCTGAAGTTCTTGAAACACAAAAAAAAAGTCCCAAATATAGAACAAGGAAATATTGTTCCATGAATAACACAAATATGTCCCTGGACTTAAGATACCAGCTAGGCCTACCTCAACGTCATGGAACCTTCCGTAGTACGAGGGGTGTTGCCTTGGAAATATCTGTATTTGATAAATCAGCCTCTCTTCTCCAAGATCAACCTGCCACCAAGGTTTGAGAAGTGAAGCAGAAAAGTAAGCTGCGTCGTCAGCTAAGGATCCATCAACTGCTTTTTGAGGAGGGCAGCTTTGGAAAAAGAATAATATTAAGTAATTTTGATGGGTTAAATTAGAACATGCTCCCTAGCAATTAGTTTTAGCTACCAATGGCTAATTCCATTCCACAGGCACTGAACAACTTTACAGTGGTCTGAAAATTTGGCATTTGCAAATAACAAACCGAACGTCGCTGATGAATGAAAGGGAATTTTAAACTTGTTATAGATACTGAATATCTTAATGATCTTGTAGCTGCCAATTTACTCTCGTTTAACTGAGTCTGAATTCAGTAAGTAGACCAACTTAGGTACTAATTTAATTCAGCAGGATCTTAGCTCTCTAGTTAACATGCCAGTCATGATTTTATGTCTTTAGTTTACACGTCTGTCGAGATCTTACCTCCATAGTTATATGTAATTTAAAATTTTATGTCATTACTTAAGACATTCAACAATGCCGTATATCTCTGCTTAATATATCATTCAAACGCTTCCATACATACGTTCCAGCAAATGGTGCAGACGCAATAGTGGTCTTTCCCCTGGCCAATTCCTCAATAGAGCCATCAAGCGGGAAAATAACGCTTCTGTAGAGGAAAACTTGACCTACAACACCTCCTCCTGAACCCAGCAAGGAGCAAGAATCATCTGTAAGGAAGAATCGACATTCAATATTATATCTATATAAAATAACAAGTTCCATATCTTCGGCTTGTACAGGGTTTCTTAAAGGAGAATCCTTTCTGATTTCAAACCTTGTACCAAGTATCCTGTAGTGTTTTTTTTATTCTCCCTGTGTTTTTGCTAAATTAAAATCCTATACAGCTGTTAAAGTAACGGTTGTAAAACGTTAGTATCTGCAATTTGATTTTTTCTAAGGAATTGCGGCAGACAGGTACAAGGTTTGGCGGCAAGTTATTGAAGGATGCCAGATCTTCTGTGTCTATCGGCACTGAGGAACAACATTTTTCATCTAATTTCACATAATTGAAGAATGTAGCAATATTGTTTTGCATTGGACCGTTTCCCTAATATCAAAATGAATTTGTTGATCTTAAAACGTGTATATTCCTTCTGTGTCCTGCAACACTCAACTTCTATCTCCAGTAATTAATTTGAAAACGATGCAGAACTGAACATTGAGAATCGTTCGCTTATTACTCATACTACGAAAAACATTGTGGTGTCTAAGTATTTTTTCAAGTTGTCTAGATCTTCAGCGTCTGATAATCTAGATTATTCTGATAATCCAGAGTGTGGTTACACCACACTGGTTTCTTCATCACGGCTACGATTTGTTATGCCCACACAGCATGGGCACAAAAAAGAATAGCCACGGGAATAAATGAGTTTTAAATGTTCATCTTATTTTCATATTACTGATGATATTGCATTCCTGATTAAATGATGAATTGGTATCAAAAGTGTCAGTAAAGTCAATTCTCTGTTTTTTTCAGAGTATATATAAGCTTGAGGTGTGGTTGTAACTAAACACAGCCTTATGCAACCAATCACTGTTGACCCCCAGGAGAATAAGCCCCACCATGACACCTCGAAAGAATCTAAAACCTTGCGTAATATTTAGGTACTTAAATAATAAGTAGCTGACATGTGTCTATGACATGTTTTACTGTAGAATGGACACACCTCAAGATGTTTTTATACTATGCAAAATCTTTTTAAATTAACAGTAGTGGCGTTTTAAAGTCAGCCATTTTACTTAGTTTACATTGCTGTGCTTTATTCAGATTGTTCTTCTCTTCCCTACCAGTCCATACCATTTAGTGCAATTTGTGATGACATTGGCACACGTGAAATGTTGCATAATTTGCATTAAAACATTTTTTTTATGGTTAACAAGTCTTATAGTTTCTTTGTACCTGTGTTTTGTGTGGTGACATAAGGCTTCCATTTCATTTTGATACAAAGTTATTTATTAGTGAAGGGTGCGAACTGTTCTTACTAAAACTACTTTCCTGAAGCTAAGAATTGGCATAGACATTCCATTTATATGAAGTAGTTCTCAAATAGTTTTCAACAATGTCATTCATTCTAAGGCTAAGGAAATGTGTTTTTTTCTGATAGACTTTGCTATGATTCTGATGAACTGAACATTCATTTCCATTATAAATACTGGTTAACTCATTAAGACCCACTAGTTGGCACGTTTTTTGTATAACTTGTGGCTCATGTCTGTAATCTTTGTGAGGCATTCATGGGATGGACAGACAATCACATACATAGGCGCACACAAACACACACACACACAGTGCCAG
>JANJGK010000020.1:42434214-42456714 GCA_039081455.1 Macrobrachium rosenbergii | reverse complement strand
TTGCTCGTCTAAATGACTGAACATTTGAAATAGGCTTAAAATCATGAAGCAATGACAGGATGTGAGTGTTTCTATTCACGCTGAATATTTTTGTCTTCTCTTTTTATTTGAACGGTTCAAATTTATGTTATGGAATGTAGGGTTTTTTTAATCTTTTATAATATTATTTGCCCTAAACTGAATTAAACGAGCCAATCGTCTTACCTTCACGTGTTTCTGTAACCCCCTGCCCATAACACCAGACTCATAGGAATGCTGCTAGTTTCTAAGTATCGTTGGGTGGATTCCGTTGTTGGCCGTATGCCCATTTCTCCTTAGATGTTGGTTCTAATTTAAATAAATGATAATACGAAGTTGTTAATATGTTTATGATTTTAAGAATAATACCCTTTCATTACGTTTATCATTATTATTAATGTTATTCATGTCACATTCACGTGAGACATATACATTTTTTTTTTAGTTCAAGTAAAATGCATCTGAATGCGACCTCTGTGTGCATGTTGGGAATTAAATAGACTTTTAGCCTTTTCTGCAATTATGTGATTTACTGCAGCCTCGTTTTTAACCTGAAGACACTCTCGCCTGTAAAGAGGAGAGTGTCTCCATCTATCATCCGTTCGAATCCACAGTTTGCAAGAAATAAGGGAACAGAGTACTTACTTGGTCTTTGTTAACTTATTGCCAAAAGAATTATAATCATCAGTATAATTCTTTCATTTAATAATAATAATAATAATAATAATAATAATAATAATAATAATAATAATAATAATAATAATACTTCAACAACGCCAAAGGAACAATCGAAATTTTTGTAAAAGTTATGGTTGTTATTGTTATTATTATTGAATTTGATAACAATATAACATAATTCATCCATAAAGGAATGTGGTCAAAACAAATGATACCTGTGGATAAAAACTGTACATCACGAAAAATGGAACACTCCTTTAAATTAAAGTTGTCTTTCTTCTTGATATCAACTCGAGTTTCTTGGTCAAGTATACTTTATAGCAGGCGCGTGCGAATAGTGTAGCGCGACTGAATAAGAATTTTCAGCAGTTTTTGTCAGAATTGTTCGCTTAACGTTCGTACAGTGCTCTTCTTACTTTATTTTTTTTTTTTATCTACTAATTGCTGAGTGTGCCACATAGACATCTGCAATATTAATAAGCAATTAACCTAGAATCTCAAATCATATTCAAGGGTTATTAGAATACACATAGGAAGTTCGACTTCTGTTGAAGGGTATCACCATAAATGTCGCCTCTTAAATGTGGGTGAAATGATCTTTTTGTTCTCTTTTAACTTCTTCTAAACTGTAATAAATTAAAGGGCAATACTAACTATAAGAGCACCAATGAAAATCAAAGTCAGTGATTCTCTTCCTTTGTGTGTAGCTCACACTCTTTTACGATCCCTCGGGTGTGCCATATAAAAATCGTCGATTTTGCAAAGTCATGGGATAAGAACAGACACAGCTCAGAACTCTCTATTTTAGCGAAAAAGACATCATTGACAGTAATTTTTGTGTAGAAAAAATTCAGGTTGTGCAGGTGCGTGCGCTATGATCCTTCAGAACTTTGCTCTGTCCAAAATTCTAAGCTGTGTCAACAGAATATGTTTTTTGATACTGTAAGTTTCCAGAAATATGTCAAATTAGGTGGGCATAGCTATGTTTTGTGTTAATGGTGAATACTGCTTTCACCAGAATTCTCTCAAGTTCTTCGGTTAGAGCTGTTCTTTGGTGATGAATACTGCTCGAAACCACAGTCTGTCAAGCTGGGTGAGCACAGCTGTTTTGTGATCATGCTGAATACTGCGCTATCCGGAATGCTCTCAGTTTTTCAAACTGTGTGGGCACAGCTGTGTTTTATTATACTGTTGACTACTACCCTATTTAGAACTCCCTTAAGATGCAAAGGTGAGTGCTGTGATACCATTCAGTTTTCTTCTGTATAGAACTCAGTCTTGCTCTTTAAGAAAAGCTTTATGCTGTGACGCAGTTCAGTCCTGATTCCTGTAAAGATCTGTAAAATTGTAATGGTTTTTGTATCTGAGACACAGCTGTTGTATCTAGAATTTTCCTAAGACGAACCCTTCTACTTACTGATCCGTCTCTTGACAGTGAAAAATCCGCCGAGTGTAAATTATAATACATATTCTTTTACATATACTGTAGCTATCCAAGGAAAATTTTATGCAACCTCCTCTCAGTAGGTTTTCATTCTTACTATTATTTATGTAGCTTTTATGAAAAAAATTTTTATCTCATCTTCTTGTCGAAATATTTAAGTATGTGGCCAGTGCAGCCAGTATAGAATGCATTTTCACAACCTGATACACACGTACAGCTGATTAGCTTGTACACAGTGCGTGTGAGCTTAATTGCGTATATGTGAAATAGAGAGAGAGAGAGAGAGAGAGAGAGAGAGAGAGAGAGAGACGGTAAAATATGAAAATTACATAGTTTATGTATAGTAATCCAAGTTCCTGCGTAAACATCCACAGGAGAGAGAGGGAGAGAGAGAGAAGATAAGATTGTTAGTTCTGAATTAATTTTGTTACATTTAAATATGTTTTATGAGTATCTAGGAAATTTCCACTTCTGAAAGCAACCCTGATCCATAGTCATTACAGAGATTGTGTACTATTTCGACAGAATATATGACCCTTTCAATATAGCTTAAGCAAAATACTGAAAGGAAAGGTTAACACAATTAAATTTTACTCATTTGCTTTACAAACACGGTAGTTCTAGGAATGTAAAGTACGTTGATTATTCATAGCTGAATTATTTATGGATACAAACTTAAAAATATGCAGGAAAACATACATACATACATATATGCAAGCATGTATATGTACATTTGTGTCTTAATATTTGTGAATATAAAAACATCTTACGGTGTATGTGACAAAAAATCATAATTAGCCACTTGCCAGAATCCAGCTAATCACCTTTCATGGTGGGGATGAGTTGATGTCGATTCTAAATACAAAAACCTTAATTCGACAGGCACATGTCCATCAGTGTTTATCAACTTATACCTCAGTGGTCGACGGTCACTGTACTTCGCTGTTTGCCAAACCAGGCGGCAGTCCGAATCCCACTGGTGGCGAAGCACTAATCAATCATAACTCCTTTTAAGTTTGGATATTCCCGAGATAAGGTGAACGGGATAATAAATAACATTTTCGACTTAATATTTATGAATATAAAAATTATTATGGTGTATGTGACAAAAATTTATAATTAGCCACGTGCTACAAATTACCAATCAATTATTATGGTGGAAATGGGTTGATATCGATTCTAAGTAATAAAAGGTCTGAATTCGGCTGGCATATATACAACATAGTCTGTTTCAACTTATACCTCTCCTGACGGCTCAGCGGTCAAAGGTCACTATACTTCATTGTCTGCCAAACCACTCTGGTGGCAATGCATTTATCATTTATAATTCCCTCTGGGTGTCAATTATTCCTGAGGTATACTGAATTAGATATTAAACAATGCTTGTGTATATCAAAACAAAAATCACGGTGTATGTGAAAAAAATTCATAATGAGACACGAGCTAAAAGCCTGCTTATCAGCTATCGTGGTAGAGGTGGACTGATATCAATTCTAAACACAAAAAGCTGAATTGTACGGTATTTACAGAGGTAGAGGAAATGTAAAATATGGCATTAACTTGCTGCTGCAATTCAACACAGAATGGTCTGAACGATAGTTGGAGATCTACTCAATTATTAAATTTTTCTTGCCTGAGATTAAGCTTGCCTCATGCCAGGACAGCTACCCCGCCGGACATTGCTGAATGGCTTGCATCTCTTTCGTAAACCAGGTAGTTGATTATGATAGTCGATGGTTCTTTGCCGCAGTCTAGATGACCTACTGACGAGGTCTTGGCCCGGGGTAATCGGTAGGTCCAGTTCATCCGGGAATCCTGATCGGTAGTGCCAGAGTCAATATACAGTAGATAGGGTCTGTTCACGCGGCGGAGCTTTGAACCTAGCCCCTCCCCTTGTGAAACGTCATCGTAGTTACATCCGGCCAGACTGCCGCATGACTCCACCTCATTGTCATGAGCTGCCCAGCCTCCATGCACACTTTTTTTGAACGATGTCGGGTTATTGCGCTGTCTCCGGTTGCTACAATGTCAGAAGAAACAAAATGTAAAGGGATAAGATATTTCAACTCTAAGTAGGCATGCAAAATCATTGAAATGTGAATCCGGTGTTGTGGTAGAAGTTATATAATTGTTAAGATCAAAAAGTGACACTTTAAAAGACGTTGAAAAAATTGCTGTCCTATCATTTGAGTATAGCAAGTGAATGGAGCCATGATAAAGGGAGTGGCACTCTGTACAAACCATACAACAATGTCCAGGTAATAATGCTAAGAGGTCTTGTTGGTAGGTGGAAACAGCCTATCTTTTATGATTTCGATAAGTCGGATTTACACAATAAGCTGCTGAATATAATAGCTGAAATTGAAAATGCAGGTTATATCATTGTTGCTATTGTTCATGACTTAGGACCTACTAATATGAGAATCTGGAAGCATTTTGGTATAGACCCCGTTAACTCAAATAGAATTTCCTTCAAAAACCCATCCCACGAGCAGATAGAGAAATATTCGTTTTTGCAGATGCACCTCATATGCTTAAGTTATTAAGAAACCATTTAATTGACTCGGGATTTGTTTTAGCCACTGGCAAGTATGTATCATCACGGCATATTCAAGAAATAATACGAAAAACTGAAGATGAATTTAAAAGCTCATAAGATCTCAGAAATAAATCTTAATGTGTCTGGATCTCAAGGACAGCGCGTGTGTCTAGCACCTAGACTTTTATCAAAATCTTGCGCTGCTTCAATTAGTTATTTAGGTGAGAATCGTATGTTAGAAGGTGATGACTGGGCACATACCTCAGGCTCAATCAGCACTGTATTGAACATTTTTTGGGCTGCATCAGACAAATGGCAGGGAGTCATGATCACCCAAGCTCCGTCCAATTAAAGTGTGGACTCAGGAAATATCTGCTTGGCAAGAATGTCTCTCTGATAAGTGAAAAGAGTAATTTAAGTAGGACTGTAAAGAATACGGAATGTGTTTCAAGTGGCAGTATTTCCAGGTAGGTCTAATCCATGTACATCATGTGATGTTTCCCTCACAACTCGTGCAATGCATCAAGCGTAACAGGACTATCAAATGACTCCAATCTTGCACTCGAATTATGTTTAACGTCTATGTCGTTCAGTGATATTGAATTTCATGATAACGATGATGATGATGCAACAGCTGTATGTGATGATATGAGCCCTAATTTTGATAACCCAATGTCAGAGGTAGGTGATAAGATTGAATAAGAGTCTTTAAGATACACGTGGGGATATACGGCAAGAAAATTCATCACCAAATACCCATATCTAGGAACAAAAGATGGCACAATTACTGATAGCAACACATGGATTAAGAGTGTCAGCCGATGGAATTTGTGCTATACATCTGAACGCTTCTCTTCCCAACTATTTATTGTGAGAAGATTATTCAAAGCCATAAACGGCAAGACACTGCAGGATGGCAAAGACTGCCCAATGAATTTGGTTTCGCAGCCAAAGAAATCGGATAAACTATCCTTGCCTGATGAAATTGTGCATTCCTTTGCTAAAATTAGTATTTTCTTTAAAATCTGTCGTTTAAATAAAAAAAAATTATCATAAAAAAAAAGAGTAGCACTAAGCGGATGCTAACTAGGAAAATAAAAAAAAAACAATCTCTTGAAAGAATTTGTGTCTTTATGCCGTGCATAAAATTGTTCAAGTGAAGACTATCCGGAGTTGTTTGTTATTTGTTTGATCATTTTATGCCCAAAAGGACTATATATATTATATAGATTTTTCTTATGAAGTCAAATAATTGCAAATACCTTTTTGTACTTTTCCCGATAATTTTATAGTCGTTTGATGGATGTATAATTATTACCTTTATGTATACAGTATGCGTTATATGTAAGCTTATGTTTTCGGATGTATATTTATGTGATATCGAGTGTTAATGAGAAACTTGCCTCAAATGTGTTCTCTGTATCATATTCTTCATCATTTATTCCTTTGATTCCTTACATGCTATATGATATCATTCTCATACTCATAATATTGTTTTCTTTTTTGTGGTCAAGTCGTGCAAACGCAACTGCCTTTTTTTTACAATGCTTATATCCACATTTTCTATGTATTTATTGTATAACAGTTACGATTCATAATAAGATTTGGAAAATATAATTAACCTATCATTCTACCTTTATCATAAATAAAAAAAAGTTTGTTTTTCAAAATGAGATATAAAAACAACGACAGAATCAAATACATTTCTTAACAGTTATTTGTAATCTTGATAATAATACTACCTGAGAGAGAGAGAGAGAGAGAGAGAGAGAGAGAGAGAGAGAGAGAGAGAGAGAGAGAGAGAGAGAGATTATAACTGAAACCAAGTTGTCATGTTATAAAAATGGACATGAAGAGAATACACCAATCCAGTATATACATAGGTAAGCAAATGAATTACTAAAGAATACACATACAGAAAGCTGTAGTAGCTATGTGTGTTGAATCTGCTCTATTTTATGTGAAAACAAAACAAGGCTTGGTGAGTAAATGAGAGAATGGGTATTAGAAAACATCATGCATGTAACCTATTTAAAAAAAAATTTATCGAACACACCATGCAATGGATTAAATGTATAAAAACTAAAAGTGTCTTAGTTAATTCAATAGGCAAGCTCGGAAGTGTATCGCTTGTGACGTCACAGTATTAGCTCCGCCCCACCGCCTGAGTTGAACAGACACTATTATATTGACTCTGGGTAGTGCTATTATTGTTGCAAAGGGTTTCCTGATAATTGTAGGTTGAAAAATAGATTCCTGCTTAACGCTGAGGTACGGCGGAAGTTGTCCTGAGCACTGTCGATGACACCTATATAAGGTATTAGGTCTTGACGGGTCATTTTATTATTATGCATCATCTTGACCGTACCGCCATGTTCTCTCAGAGAGGCACATCTTGTCATCCCAGCATAAGTGGTGGGTATCGGTCTTAGCATCTGAACCGGCAGGGCACACTAGTGTACCTAAGGGCCTCGAGCATGATAGCCCTTGGATATTTCTCATTACAAGGCTAAAGTTTTTTTTTTTTTTTTTTTTAAATAAATGTTATAAGATTTGTAGTTTGATCCCAGTTGGAGGGTCTGACGTGCACGGAGATAATTTCCCTTTGGGAACATTCATCTTCCCTGTGTGCAGGGAAATAGAAACGCTCCACGGTGGGTCCGTACCTTCCTAGGATAAAATGAATATTGGACAATTATTACATGACCTTTCCTCTCCAGAGAAAGGAATAACAGTAATGATATAATACTATTGTGCGATAAATGAGAGTAGTAATGTGATTTGTGTGCATTTCTTTTCAAGTAGGTAAATTACTAACTTTTGTATATTGCATTATAAACGAAAGCTTGCAATAATTTCATAATAATGTTCACAGTGATAATCATTTGCTTATTTTTGCCTTTCGAACTTATACCTTACGAGAAGGTTGATAAATATTTAAATTCCTTAGCTATCTGTATCTTCATTGCTTATTTTCGCCTTTCGAACTTATACCTAACGAGAAGATTGATTAATATTTAAATTCCTTATTTGTATTTAGCTATCTGTATCTTCAAGATACATTACTTTCCACATTATATTGATCAGAAATTCTGGAGAACAGATACTGATGACATTATCACTTTCCTCATTTACGTCTAAATCCCCCTCAGTACCTTCTCCAAAAGTAATCTTTGAAAAACTGCCTCTTTTCTTTTCATTTGCCCTCAGAGCTTGAACACATTTATGAATTCTTTAGAAGCCAAGTCCCTGAAGAGAGACTTTCCTCGTCATCTCCTTCGCTCTTAAAGGCCGAACTTCCAGGGATTCTTAATAAGGCCTTTTCCCTTTCGAGCTTCATTAGAACCTTTCAAAGCCAAGGAAAAAAATTAATACATTAGACCCATTTGGGCGTAATGGAGTATTCGAGGCATTTGGGAAAGGTCAAATTTTCCTCGTCGAGATTTTTTGGATAATTTGATGGTTTTCCAGTTCGAGTTTTATGCTTTGTGTATGTTTTTCTTAGATAGCTACAAAAAATTTGTGATATATTTCAAAATAATTTCCTCCTACTCTTCTGTTTTTCTTCTCTCTCTCCTTCTCTCTCTCTATCCTGTGTGTATATTTATGTATGTGTGTATATGTATATATATACAGTATGTATATATATATATATATATATATATATATATATATATATATATATATATATATATATATATATATATATATATATATATATATATATATATATATATGTTACAGTCAACATGCGTAATCAGTCATTACGCGTAATGACTGAAATTTCAATCATCACGTGTAATGCACTTAGGGGACATTTGATCCCCCCAGGAGCTAGTACTAAACACGGCGAAACAGTGAGTCACCTACACTGTTTTGCCGGGTTTAGTACTAGTCCCTGGGGGGTCAAATGTATTTCGACGTGTTTAGTAATAGCTCCTGGGGGGATCAAATGTCCCTAAGTGCATTACGCGTGATGACTGAAATTTCAGTCATTACGCGTAATGACTGATTACGCGTGTTGACTGTAACATATATACTCATATATATATATGTTACAGTCAAACTATGAAATCAGTCATTTCATGAAATGACTGAAATTTCAGGCAGATAGCGAAATGCACTTAGGGGACATTTGATCCCCCCAGGAGCTAGTACTAAACACTGCGAAACAGTGAGTCACCTACACTGTTTCGCCGGGTTTAGTACTAGTCCCTGGGTGTCAAATGTATTTCACCGTGTTTAGTACTAACTCCTGAGGGGACCAAATGTCCCCTAAGTGCATTTCGCTATCTGCCTGAAATTTCAGTCATTTCACGAAATGACTGATTTCACAGTTTGACTGTAACATATATATATATATATATATATATATATATATATATATATATATATATATATATATATATATGTGTGTGTGTGTGTGTGTGTGTGTGTGTGTTTTATATATTTTATATATATGTACACTCGGCAAGGAAAGTGAGGATACAGTTTTTTTAAATCTTCGGACATATGTTGCTCAATAATGCGACATCTGGCAACTTTAGAAAGGGGAGGTGCTTCCGTCATATTGTGTTTGTTTTTTGCTTGACCTCTTATAACTTTCAATCATATTCTACGATTATGAAATCATTGATACTTAAATGCAGTAGTAAGTTTCACAGTATTCGTTCAAGTTGTAATTTGCAGCGACAGTTCTGAGCAAAATAAACATTTTTCGACGTATCTTACCAAGCAACCTTACACAAATGAATTTATGGCACCACATTGAACGGAATGCTTGCATAATCGGAAACGCGATCTTCCATAATGAAATCAAGAGTTAAATTTGAGCTATGTCCAACGAAAAGGAATGAATGCATTGTTATGATGAGAGAGAGAGAGGGAGTCTGCTGTTGTGTAAGCCTAGGCCTATATGTACTGTAGAGCTAATTTCATTATTTTTTTTCTTTTAGAGACTGCGCGATACTATATTTGTAAAGTATGTTTTAATAGAGAGAGAGAGAGAGATAGAGAGAGAGAGTTGCTGTTGTGTAAGCCTAGGCCTATCGGTAGAGTACTCATTTCATTGTTTTTTTTCTTTTAGAGATTGGGCTACACTATGTTGGTATAATATGTTTTAGCAATGGCGAGAGAGAGAGAGAGAGAGAGAGAGAGAAACTATGGCAACGTCAAGAAACATCCAGTTACTTGTGTTTTCCCCCGAAGCTCCTGTGCTGCCCTTCACATCATAGAGAACGCTCTTGCGGATTTAAATAGATTTGGTCAACCTACCCTAGGTGTCACAACATTTACTGCCATTAATTCCAGCTGACTTTTAACACCGTGAAATACGAACATGAATGTGTAAAAATTAAAGAAATTAGCATTACCTCGTATGATGATGCAATAATAAGCCTGTTCATAACGGAAAACGAGTAAATATTGCCGTTCTGATGAATAGTACTACACCGAGATATCCACATACTATCTTTTAGATCTCTATGAACGAAGTCATCTGAGAAATTCTGATTACTTCGTACATGCATGGTGTTTTTAAGTATCTGAACGTTTTTGTTTTGCAGATTTAATATATATGATATAATTTGCATTGTATTTTCATATTCTAGAGTAAATTTACCGAGATTATGTGTTTTCTGTAAGAAAAAAATTGAAATTCGATGAACGAAATCTAATGAAAAGTGAGGATACAGTTTTTTTAAATCTTCGGACATATATTGCTAAATAATGAGACATCTGGCAACTTTAGAAAGGGGAGGAGCTTCAGGCTTATTGTGTTTGTTTTTTACTTGACCTCCTATAACTTTCAATCGTATTCTACGGTTCTGAAATCATTGATACTTAAATGCAGTAGTAAGCTTTACAGTATTCGTTCAAGTTGTAATTTGCAGCGACAGTTCTGAGCAAAAGAAACATTTTTCCACATAACCTACGAAGTAACCTTGCACATATGAATTTGTGACACCACAATGAACGGAATGCTTGCATAATCGGAAACGCGACCTTCCATAATGAAATCAAGAGTTAAATTTGAGCTATGTCCAACGAAAAACTTGGGGAACAATAAAGGAACGAATGCAATGTTATGGTGTGAGAGAGAGAGAGAGAGAGAGAGAGAGAGAGAGAGAGAGAGAGAGAGAGAGAGAGTTGCTGTTGTGTAAGCCTAGGCCTATATGTAGAGCTACTCTTTTACATTATTTTTTCTTTTAGAGATTGAGCGATACTATATTTATATAGTATGTTTTAGCAATGGAGAGAGAGAGAGAGAGAGAGAGAGAGAGAGAGAGAGAGAGAGAGAGAGAGAGAGTTGCTGTTGGGTAAGCCTAGGCCTACACGTAGAGCTACTCATTTCATTTTTTTTCTTTTAGAGATTGAGCGATACTATATTTGTACAGTATGTTTCAGCAATGGAGAGAGAGAGAGAGAGAGAGAGAGAGAGAGAGAGAGAGAGAGAGAGAGAGAGAGAGAGAGACTATGGCAACGTTAAGAAACATCCAGTTACTTGTGTTTTCCGCCGAAGTTATTACTGTACTCCGCACACTGTACTCCCCACATCATAGAGAACGCTCTTGCGGATTTAAATAGATTGGGTCAACCTGCCCTAGCTGTCACAACATTTACTACCATTAATTCCAGCTGACCTTTAACACCGTGAAATACAAATATGAATCTGTAAAAATTAAAGAAATTATCATTACCTCGTAGGATGATGCAATTAATAAGCCTGTTCATAACGGAAAACGAGTAAATATTGCCGTTCTGATAAACAGTACTACACCGAGATATCCTCACACTATCTTTTAGATCTCTATGAACGAAGTCATCTGAGAAATTCTGATTACTTCGGACATGCATGGTGTTTTTAAGTATCTGAAAGTTTTTTTTTTGCAGACTTAACATATATGATATAATTTGCAGTGTATTTTCATATTCTAGAGTAAATTTACCGAGATTATGTGTTTTCTGTAAGAAAAAAATTAAAATTCGATGAACGAAATCTAAAGAAAACTGTATCTTCACTTTTCTTGCCGAGTGTACATATACATATACATAGAGTACATACATACATATATACACACACATATATATATATATATATATATATATATATATATATATATATATATATGTATATATATGTATGTATGTATATATATATATATATATATATATATATATATATATATATATATATATATGATTATAATCACACTAACACAATTTATATATGAACATGTACCGCATGAAATATAGTGTTTGAACCGGACTCGTTTTTCTCTTTATATCTAAGATGTTTTTAGAGGACTTATACAAGTGGTGGAAATTTACAACATATATGATAAAGAGGCAGTACAAACGAACGTACAGACCACTGTAAGCCAAATATTCACACCTGCCATGTGGGAGGGGCTAGAACTGTGATCTCATTAGCTGCTGTGGTCAAGTACTCTGTTTACAAATCTGTTTACCTATGCAGGTGGTCTCACACCTTTTCCCTTCTTCCATGCTGACTGTCTTTCTTAAAATCTTCGCATTTTACATTTTTCTGTTCAAATTAATGGATTGAGTTTCTACAGTCTTTGACAATTATTCTTATTCTTACAGAAGCCTTCTTTTTATAAAACTAGACTCAATAGCGCTTCTTTCCATTACATTATTGGAATAAACTATCTTTTTTGCCAGTGCCCAATTGATTGCATGACTGTTTGGACTTACGTGCATGAAAATTCCACTGTTTACCTGTGCATATCTTTGACATTTTCTATGCTGTTCTTCTCTCTTTGCCAAAGTCTTTCCAGTTTTACCAGCATGAAATTGTCTAAGACTTACATGTGCTTACAATATTCGTATTCTTTAGTGTTCTCTGAAGAATCATATTTACTCCAAAATTCTCAGGTAAATGGGGAATACCTTTTAAATTATTACTATATGATAGTACAATAGGTATTTTGCATTATACGTTTCTTTGTTGTTATCATAAAAATTCTCTTTTTTGCCACTCTTAATGCACAGTCTGATACACAACTGGGATATTTTAATTTTTTCCCGGTATTTCAGAGCTACATAAACATTATGCTCCTAAGCATGGATGTGAAAACTGATTTCTGACCTTCATTCCTTTAACCAGAATGAACTGTACAGAGGAATCAATATTGGAAGGAGTTCTGTACACGCTATATTTATTAGAAGCGTTACGACTTCTGTGGTTTAAGCAATATGGGAAGAGGTCGCTATCGTCAGTTTCCATTTTCATAGAGAATTTTATTGATGGAACCAGTTCATTTAGTTTACTAAAGAAGATATTTACATTTTTGTTCCCTGGCCAAGTTCATATGTCGTCAACGCACTGAATCATATTTACACTGAAATTTATATATATATATATATATATATATATATATATATATATATATATATATATATATATATATATATATATATATATATATATATATATATATATATATATATAAATGACAAATGATTGCAGCTCGTTATTTTCCTCTTTGGATTTTTGGTGATACATAAAGAAGTAGTAAATGCAATAGGATTATATTCATGTAAAGTTAACGCTTCTTAATAAAACTATTGGGTTAATCCGTATATTGAAATTATAATTTTGGTTTATAAATATACCCTTTTCCTACAAGAAATCTCACCAGGCTGCCGAGCCTCTTCTACACAACAAGAAGGGAAAGATAAAAAAGAATAAGAAACGTAGGGTGTCCGGTGCTTTCAAAGGAACCCAACAACGGATTGTACCGGCCAGCCTTAGAAAGGACCTCAATCTCAATGGACAGCTGGTGCCTTGGCCAACCTATTACTTGGGAAACAGTTGTCTCAAAAACAACTAACCGCACAACTTTTTAGATATATGTACAAATCAATACTGAACTGTATCACGGTAACAAAGTGTCCCTACTCATCATGACTGGGTTTTAGACAGAATAGAACTGAATGGTATCACAGCACTCTATAGTGCCCATATATCTTAGGAGAATTCTGGACAGGGTGGTAGCCAACATCGTAACAGCACACAGCTGTGCCAACAAAAATTAAAAGAATTCTTAATATTATTACAAGACAGAGCTGTGCTTACACACTGAGAGAATTGTGAATAGAGCAGTATTCAGCATTACCAAAAAACCTTTGTACTCACAAAGCTCTAGAGAATTTGGTATCAGGCAGTATTTATTAGTATCACAAAACATGGCTGTGATCTAAGAACTTGAAAGAATTGTGGTTAAAACAGTATTCATCATTAACTCAAAACATAGATGTGTCCATCTAACAGAGAATTCTGGACAGAGCAGTACCCAGCATTATTACAAAACAATGATGTTACGACACAGCTTAAGAGAATTCCAAACAGTTTTATTATCACAAAACATACATATGTAGACAAAACTAAAAATAAGATTTGGACAGAGCAAAATTCAACTGCGTCTTAGCCAAAGATGCACCTACACAACGTGAGACATTTTCTACACAAACAGTTGTCAGTAAATAGCAATTTTGCTAAAATAGAGAGTTCTGAACATATTCTGTTCTTACAGCAATGGCTCATTAAACTTGATAAAATCAATATTTATAATAATGTACACCTGAGTGATCGCTAAGCAGCATGCTACACAGAACAGAATTACGGTCTTTGATTATCATTGCTTCTCTGACAGGTAACTTTGACCATTATTCTATTATAATCTAGATGGAATTATACTTTATATAAAACTACAAAATATTATTTTGGAGACAAAATTTCTGGTGACATACCTACACCGAAGTTGAATTTCCTGTGCGTTATTTACCTCGAATGTAAATCGAATCAGATTCTGGGGTCATTTATCATTAGTATCGCATAAATCTCTTTCGTCTAATGGGCTTCCCGGTTTCTGCTTCCCGAAGAGGAATGGTTTAAAATGAAACACTCAGAAATGAGGAGACAAAAAAATAAGAAGAGCAAACTACTGCCCGAAGACGAACAGTTCTGCCAGAAACGAATGACAAATTTTTGTCAGTCACGCCTGATTCGCACGCGTCTGTTATAAAGGTTCATTTGACGAAAAAAAGTCGAGTTAACGTTCGGAAGAACATTAACCTTAATGGAAGATTTCTGTGTTTCACGAGGTATTATTATTCTCCCCAAATATTATTGGCTTTGACAAAATTCCTTTCGTCAAAATAAATGATTATGTATCTATGTTTTTTTTTTATTTCTATGGGGTATACTGATGAGGAATGGCATTATATTATTATTTCCGGCAACAGTACTGATGATAATTGTTTTTACTATTAGTAATACTACAACTGTTGTTATGAGGTGTTGCTTAAGTAGTAATGATAATACTATTATTATTATTATTATTATTATTATTATTATTATTATTATTATTATTATTATTATTATTATTAACAAAACAGCAAACGCCTCTTAAGTTCTCGATTTCCTCCCGCTTTCGGATGCCATTACTCCATGTAAACACTAATTTTGAAAATCTCTCAATGCTTTAAAAGTGAGTTAAACGCGAACCATGTTCTTAGCGACCCTAAGCTTTCCAAGTTCGTCAGGAAAGCAAATCATCCAGACATATTCCCTGGACTGATGGAAAGCCAAATGCCGCAAAGAACAAGAACGGTCGAGTAGCAGGAAAATCAAGCGGGAACCTGATATAAACGGAAGTCCTCGCTAAGCTGAAGGATTTTATGTGTATTCAACAACATACCAAGATTTACACAAGAGAAATCGGCGTATATTATCCTCATCCTAAAAAGTACATGATTGTTCTTCATAGTCTTCAGTACTGATACTGATAATAAGTATTTCATATAGACCACGTATAACAAAACCAATACTTTAGAAATTTGTTCATCTTCAACCAGCATTGAAAATGTAGAATCAGGCTATACTTGGGTTTGTGACCTGTGCTCCTTCCTTATTTAGTAACTAAGCAATAAACTGAAGTTAACAGCTCAATGCTTTTTCTTACCTTCCTTATGCTGATAAAAATCTTAAATACTCACTGCAAAGTGTTTTAAATGCCTTGCTATGATAGTCTTAGAAAATTCGAAGGACAAGAATTACCAGTTTTTCACAAATAAGTTTTGAAGTCAATGAAAGAAGATTGTGGGGGAGAGGAGGGTTCATGCAATTTTCTTTAGATAGCCATAGCACGTCTTACAAGAACATACGTCAATAATAACAATCTGGGAATTTTTCACTGTCAAGAGATGGCTCAGTAAGTCCAAATGTTCAAGTTGAGAGAATTCAATAAGAACCAGTTGTGTCTCAAAAGCAACTAACTGCACAACTTTCCAGATCTTTATAGGAATCAGGACTGAACTGTATCACACCAAAGAGATTTGCTTACATAGCATGAGAGAGTTCTAGACAGAATAAAACTGACTGGTATTACAGCACTCAGTGGTGTCCTTACCCCTTAGGGCAATTCTAGATAGATAGTAGCCAACGTTATAACAAAGCACAGCTCTTCCCACAAAACATGAGACAATTCTGGATAATATTTCAGGACAGAGCTAGGTCCACACAAACTGGGAGAATTCTGTATAGAACAGTATTCAACCTCACCTCAAAACTCGAGTGTACTCAAACAACTTGTGCAAGTTCGGTAAAAAGTAGTATTCATCATCAACACAGAATATAGCTGTGACCACAGAACTTGAGGGAATTTTAGATAATGAGGTATTCAATATTATTGTAAAACACATCTGTACCTACGCAAATTGTGAGAATTCTGTGTATTATCACAGAACGCAGTAGTGCCCAACAACTTTGAATTCTGGATATTCTGCAATGTTTAGCTTTATGAAAAAACACAACTGTGCATACACGCCATTAGAGAATTTCAACATTATCACAAAACGTAGTTGTACCCACAAAACTTCAGAGACTCATAGACATAGCAGTATTCGACATTATCACAAAATAAATCTCTCTGTACAAATTGCCAGATTTTTTAGAAGAGCATCATCTAGCATTATCATAATAAACAAATGCGCCCATACTGCTTGAGAGAACTGTGGATAAATCAATATCCAATATTATCGCAAAGCACAGCTGTGCCTACAAAACTTCAGAAAATGCTTGATGCAATCACGGAACACAGATGTGCGCACAAACTTGCAATTCTGGCTAGAGCAGCATTCAACAATAAAAGAAAATGTAGTTTTGCCCAGGTATCTTTAGAGAATTCTGGAGAGCCTTGATGGTCACGTCGGTAGAGCAGCAGCTTCGGACTTCATAGAGGTCTGTGGCGCGGGTTCAAATCTGCAGCCGATCGGTTAGAGAGGCCGACACTTTGCTATCAGTGTAAACACCCCAGGATTTTGTATGTAATCAACGGATAGGTTTGCTTAAAAGCAAATGGGTGTTACAGACTCATACACACGCAAACAAAGCCACCCCAACATCTAAAAACATACAGACACCTCACACGTCTCGAACTGTAGACCTAACCACTCAACTCTCCTTGCTGCTGGGAGAAAGGGAGCTGGTGATTGGTACGATACATGTACGATGCGCTACCGGGGTTTAAGCGATGTCAGGCAGGGCAGCCGATCGAGACTATGGTCTACCCCAAAGCCAAATCAAAGTCGTTCAAAAGAAGGCATCGTGCTTACCCCATACAAAAAATGGGAAAAAAGTACGTTAAAAGAAGAAAAAGAAGATCTTTAGAGAATTCTGGACAGATTAGTATCCAACATCATTACAAAACACTGACAGTCCCACATAACTTGAGAGAATTTCAGACAGTTATATTAATACAAAACATATGAGGTTTGACAGTTTAGAATTTTGGACAGAGTAAGGCTCAGCGGCCTCCTTGCCCAAAGATGTACCTACACAACCTGAGGCATTTTCTTGATAGATAGTTGTGGTATTTTTGCTTAAACAGAATGTTTCTGAACTGCTCTTAGTCTTTTGCCAATAACCTTTCAAAATCAAGATAAAATATATTTTTATAATATAGTACACCCGAGTGATCTATAAACAGTGTGCTGCAATGTTTTGTTACTTCTCTGACAGGTAGCTTCAACCATTATTTAATTACATTTTAGAGGAAATTAAGAAACAGTACGGTAATTTTATTGATGTAACATTCCTGGCGATTTCTCTAAACAGAGGTCCAGTTTCCTTTGTATGTATATCGTATATCTTGAACATGATTGGAATCAGATTCCAGGGAAATGTGTTGTTAATGTTGCGAATGTCTATGTGGCCTAAAGAGTTCCTGTTTTTCTGCCGTCAGGAGAACAAGGATTTTACAAAGCGGACTCCGAAATTAGGAGACGAAAATAAAAGAGCAAGAGAAAATTACGGCCCTAAAACGAACAATTCTGTCAAAAACTGGTGAACGAATTGTTCTGTAGTCATGCAACACAACCTGCACGCGTCTGTCATATATTTGCCAAAAAAAACTCGAGTTGATATTAACAAGAATGGCAATTTCAATAGAAGGTTTCTATTTTTGTTATGTCCAATTTTAAATATTACGGGTTACGGCGCATTTTTTGTCAATATAAAGGAAAAAGCTTCTATTTATATATTCTAGATTTCTGTGGTTTAAACTGATGAAGGATGACGCTATATTGTCATTATTTCCAATAATAATATTATAATTGTCATTAATTTTATTAATATTACAGTTTTTGCTTCTGTGGTGCTGTTTAAGGCATACTAATGATAATCATCATCACCATCACATAATAAATCCCATTATCATTATTATTATCATTATTACTACTATCATCATTATTTAAGAAATAATTATACTGTTTCTTGGAAACAGTGGGTTCGAACAGAAAGCAGATGAAGACACTCTCATCCTTATAGGTAGGATCCAAGCCTTCGTAAGTAAAGATAAGTTAAGTATACCTTAGTTTAACCAGACCACTGAGCTGATTAACAGCTCTCCTGGGGCTGGCCCGAAGGATTAGACTTATTTTACGTGGCTAAGAACCAATTGGTTACTTAGCAACGGGACCTACAGCTTATTGTGGAATCCGAATCACATTATAGCGAGAAATGAATTTCTATCACCAGAAATAAATTCCTCTAACTCTCCTTCAGCCGGCCGGGGAATTGAACTCCGGCCCATCGAGTGACAGTCTACAGCTCTACCGACTCACCCAACAAAGAGCTAGTAAGGATAAGACTGAGATTGATATAAATCATAAATTGCAGAAAAGGCTAAAGGTCTTTTTCATTTCTAACATGCATACAGAAATCGTATTCAGATGTATATTACTTGAACTTAAAAAATGTACATATCACGTGAATGTGATGGTAATAAAAGTAGAAGTAATGATAAGTTAGTCTTAAAATCATAAGTATATTAAAAAGTTATTATTATTTTTTATAGATTAGAACCCAACTTTTATGAAGTGGGAATAAGACCAATAACGGTATTCACCCAGCAATACTTAGAAACTTACAGCATCGCTATGTGTATGGTGTTATGGGCAATGGGTCACAGTGAGACACGAGAAAGTAAGGCGACTAAGTGACTCGTTTGCTTCAGGTAACGGGAAATAATAGTGCAAGAACTTTTGGAAAAAACACTCCAAAAGTCACAAACGTAAAGTTTGAACCCTTAAAATAAAAAAAAAAAAGAGAAAATGGTCAGCGTGAGTAGAGACGAGTACACTTTGTCATTGCTTTTGTGATTAATAGGCTTGTTCCAGTGCTCAGTCATTCAAACGCACAAAACTGAAGACATTGAACGTAATCCTTGCTAGGTTTTGGAGGTCATGCTTTCGGTCTTCCTTTTCTCCATCCAGCGCGCCTAATTTTTTTCAAGTTAAAGTTTATAGTTTTCTTTCTTATGTGTAATAACTATCTTCAAGTAACTATGGTTTGTTTCTTCCTAGATGTCTCTAATTTTCCCATGTTTATGAGTTGCTGGGTTGAATTATTGAGTAGTATGGTGGTTTGTGCTCAGAGATTCTTTTTCTAGTATATTTGCTGCATTTTAACTTTATCCATTTATAATAGCTCATACGTCTATGATGGCATATTTCCGTAGGAGGTAAATTAAATATTTTGGTGTTTGTTCTTTATCGAGGTGTATATCAAATATATTTTATATTCAGTTCCTGCTGCAATTAAGTAGCTCTTGAGGGTCACCGATGGTAGGCTTGACCCTATCATTACGGATTTTGTAGAACACCACGGGTACTTGCACTATAGTTTGGCCTTTTGAGTAAGTTGTTTGCAAACATTTATAACACCTATATTTAGGACCTACTCCATGAAACTTTGCTTTATTACATGATAGCGTTTTGTTTTTACCAGATTCAAAATATGACCTGTCATATTTATAAATCCATCAATTATAAGGTCTAGGTCCTCATTGTGTTTGCCATCTACACATAGCAACAACGAAGCCCTATGACGTCTTGGTCCTATGGGAAAGGTAAAGACTACCTAACTCTTCAGCTGATCCATTTTCGGGCAGTTTATCATTTATCCGGGTAACCGTGCAACAACCAAATCCATCTGCACAGGTAAGTAGTTCGACCCCGACCCTACCCGACCTAGCGACCAGACCCAGCTCGACCATTCTAGCACAGAATTCAAACAGTTAACATGGCATCTTCTCATCCCTCTCACGGTCAATTTGCCGCTCCAAACCCCTGTGACTATTATTGATTTGGTGAAATTATGTGACAATGAAAATGAATTGCTTTCGTTTCTGATGAAATGTGGCCTTTTAGGCGATTTTAGTGGTCTGTGTGAACAGTGGTTAGGATAGTAAATCGTCGATAACTAGATGTTAGGAGTACAATTTCCCCCCTTGTAACCCCTGTTAGCGCGCGCAGTGCAATATTACCGCTTGCCAGAACATACGTGCCTGCCAGGAATCAGTCAAAAAACAGATAAGGTGCACAGCGCCGTTCCGCCCCGCCGAAACTGTGATCAGATTTGCGTAAAAATGACTGCTAACAACTACCGGCTCCACAGATTTCGTCTGTCCGCCAATTTTGTTGTGTACCATTCCGCCAGTTCTCTTGTCAGAGCTTACTGCCATCTAGTGGTAGGTTCTGACTAGAAAACTGGCCGAACACTGGGTTGCCCGGATAAACCTTAGCCACTCCCCATTTTCTTTCCTACCCTCCAGGATCACCTTTATCCCAGGCCATGTTAGCTGAAATGAGAACCTTGCTGTAAAAAGCAAGCACTGGAAGTCTTAGAAAGCTGCTCTCCAAGCTTCTATAATTCTTTCTCCTAATGGAAAAGGCAACAGAACTTTGGAAATATGTTACTGCTGTTTCGCCACTGAACAGGAATGTGTTGCAGACTTAGTTCAGGATGAAACTGCACATCCTATGATAGCTTCCATGGGAGAGGAAACTTCATGATTTCTGTAGACCTGTGGGATGTTTATTTAATGATAACCATTCGTCAGTGCTTCATGAATCACCTCTGCTTCAAAATACAGTGCTTAGTACAGTCGAAAGGCCCTCGAGTCTTCATATGTATGCTCACCTTGGAGTCAGTATGATTTTTTTTTGGTAAAGACTAGGTTCTAAAATCTCTCAATGATTGTTTGATCCTGGTAACCTTAAAGTCTTAAAGGGACCTTCTTGTTTTTTGTCCTGTAGATTTTCAGATCATTGGGACTAGTAGTTCCTGTCCGCATAGGGATTGCTATGGTAATTCTTATACAGACAGGAACCACTGGCTCAATAAGATAGGTTGTTCTTAGTCACTGTTCATGTTTAGAGAAGTTCATGCCATGGCGGGAGTTCCAGTGAACTTCACTCCTCTGAAAATGTTTCTCTCCATGGATGCATCAAAGGACAGACTGCACACACGTCTGGAGGACTTAGTAGTTTGTGAATGTGGAACAGAGACAAATTTCATCAGTATGTCATTGTTCCAAAGATGTGGACAGATCTGTTAGTGCTGAATCATTCTGGGACAGGTCAGTGGGACACTCAGCGGTGTTGAAAAGTGACAACACCTAGGTAGCAAGAAATGGCTTTCCTTCCTCCTTGCAAGTTGGCAAAACAGATGTACAATTGTTTCCACTTGCAATACTTTCAGGCGTCAGCCAGACGCATTGTGAATAAAGAAAAAGAAACCACACAGTAAATGTTGACTTCCATCAGTATTGGGTTAAATATAACTATTTGTCACTTTGACTGCCAGTCTATATATTTTCTAAACAGTATTTTAGTGATTAATCCAACTCTCGCCCTCTGAATAACTTCTCACCCAAGTTTGAACATCAGTGTTATTCCAGTATATCATGGGCTTCCTACCGTGTCAGCAACAATAGCAATAGAAATACAATTTCATAATGTTCTGAATTTGACATATTCTCTTTTTCCCCAGTAACTTAGAATTCCATGAAGACTTGTGTGGAACAAGTGATCCAAAAATTTTATTAAATGTAAAGGACTGACACACTGCTAATCAGAACGAAACATTACCTAGAACATGAGACTTAAAAATACAAAAAAAAAAAAAATCCCACAACATATCTATAGTTATGTTTGGGTTTGTGTCAAAATAAGAGATACTGGCAAGTCATGGAAAGAAACTTCGAGCCATCAGCAGTAAAAAAAAAAATTCTTGACAGCCTGAATGAGTGACCACCAGTGTATAACAAAACCTGTGGGTTTATGAGCAAACATGACCATTTCAATGCTAGAAACTTGCAAGTGGCCCCTGGAGTCTTGTGCGAGTGACAGTTGTTAGTGTAGGATCTAGGAATTCTGCCCAATGAGGAAGACAAATTATGAAAGCCACTATTTTCCAGTATTATAGTTTAAATATTAGCTTTTAATCTCGCTT
>JANJGK010000020.1:42394214-42431714 GCA_039081455.1 Macrobrachium rosenbergii | reverse complement strand
CTCTAACTGGGAGAGGTGTTCGTTGATTGTTTATAAATACATCTCTTAATTCAAATAATATTTTTGTTGGTGAATGACTTTTCTGAATTCTTATGGCACTTTTCATTGATATTAATTCTCTATGGAGATACAGTGGTAGATCACTATATTCAACTTGTAAAGATGAGTTTGGTGATGATCCAAAGGTACCTGAACATATTCCAAGGCCTTCGTTGTGAACTGGACCTAACGTTTTCAGCGTTGCGTCTAATGCTGAGCAATATATTTCTATTCCATAATCAGTGATAGACAACACTGTTGCTTTATACAGTATAGTAAGAGTATGTCTGTCGGTTCCCCAAGTAGTTTTTACTAATTAGATTTAATGCTGTTTTACATTTTGATTTCATGTGTTTTGTGGGCTCTCCAACTGAAGTGAGTATCAAATGCTAATCCTAAAAATTTTGCTGTTTTGGCCAGTTGGAATACGATGATTTCTGATTTTTAAATCTATTTCTTCATTTTTTATCCACATTTTGTTTTTGTAAAACATGACCGTTTGAATTATATTTATGGAAAATTTAAAACCTACAGATGAGGCCAATTCATTTATTTTTATTATGGTTCTATAAATGATTCGTTCTGCATGTTTTATGCGAGAAGCTGGATAAAATATGCAAAATCATCCATATAGAGGTTACTTTTCATTCCAATAGATAGTCTGTTGCTGGTATCATTTATTTCTAAAGTAAACAGTGCGCTACTACGGACACTTCCCTATGGAATATCGTTTTCAAGTAGAAATGTTTTTGACAAAACATCAATTCTCACCTGAAAAGTGCGATCTGTCAAAATGTTTTGGGTAAATTTCGGTAAATGGCCACGGATGCTATTTTTACATAATGTTTTAATTATTGCATGCCTCCAAGTAGTATCGCATGCCTTTTCAGTGACAAAAAAAGATGGCTACAGTAATTTTTTCTTGTTCAAATCCTCTACATATGTGGTCTTCAAAGTTAGATAGAGAATCTAATGTAGTTATGACCCGAATTGAGTGGGAGCCAAAATTTCATTTTCTCGAAAATACCACGTTAGTCGAGCATTTACCATTTTCTCTAGTAATCTGCATAAGCAACTTGTTACAGAAACTGGTTTTTAGTTATTTACATTACTGGGATCCTTTCCTGGCTTGGGGATAGGAATTATTATGGCATTTCGCCATTCATTTGGAAATAAAGTTCGAAGACATAAATTATTAAAAACTGCAATAGGTATAATTCTGCCAAGGTGCTAAATGGCAGATCATTTCCAAAAAAATATTGTCACCTCCAGGAGCAGATTCATTGCTGTTCAAGAGAACATATTCCAAGTCTGCCATACTGAATTTTTATTATGAAATATATTCTGGCGTTCCAAAATCTATTTTTATTAATTCTATATTATTTTTCTTTGTGCGGAAGAGTACCCATCAAATTTTCATCATTACTTACATTTGCAAAGTTTTTTCTGTTACATTACTTGTTTCTTTCGGATCGAGTCTTCTTTTTTCATCATTTAATATGGCATCTCTAGGTGTTTTAACATGTGTACCACTTGTTTTCCAGAATTTTTCCCAAATAATCTTTATATGGGGGTATTATTTGAGAGATCTGAAACAAATTTCCTACATGAAATTATTCTTCCTTGAATTACTTCCTTTTTCAAATTTTGAAGGTATTTTGTTGTATTGAGGTTTTAATGTATCAATTTCTAGTAATATTATAGTCATTTTAGTAGATTTCCTTCTCATATCGGTAATATTTTATTGATTTTATTGATTCTTTTATTCAAATTATCTAGTCGTTTCCCTATTGTTTTATCTTTATTATTCTGCTAGTTTATCAGACCGCCGTGGAACTTTGTGTTTTGTTGGATGAGATTTTGATCAAGATATTGCTTTATCAGCAGCCTTTTTAATGAAATCAACATGAAATTTAATTAGCTTCATTGCGATATTTTAAATACTCAAATGGTGGGACATTCCTTATGAGCAATTCATTTCGCTCCCAATCTGCCTTGTAAATGTTACCATGAGGGACGAGCTTTGCAGAATTATTGTGTAATAAGGAAATTAATACTGGGACATGATCACTGGTGTACAACTCATCAACTGTATTCCAATCTAATCTGTCTACTGCACTTGACGCGCATAGAGTTAAGTCTACTGAGGAAAATGTTCCATGTGTTTTTGAATAATATTTGCTGATTCATCATCATTTATACAGCAAATATCATTTTAATGCACGAATTCTTCTGTTTTAATTCCTGCTCTATTTGAGTTTGTACATTTATAGTCCCTTATTGGGTTGTGAGCATTAAAATCACCAACTCTTGATGTAGTTTCCTTGGCATTGTTAAGTAATTCTTTAAGTTTATCAACGTTGTAATTTTTATGAGGTTGGTTGTAGAAATTATAAATTACACAATTACCCTTTTATTCGTATTTCAATAGTTGATATTTATAGGTCAAAAATGTTTACAGGTACTTTGTCATAAAATATTTTATGTACATATGTGGCTGTACCTAAATTTCCTTCTTCCTCTCTAGATGTATATGCTAAGGTGTATTTACTTATTGTTGATACTGTTTTATTGACATGTTGTAAACATAATATCATTGGTTCATATTTTTTAAGTAATCGTTGTATTCCTGCTAGATATAATCTGGTCTGTAGACCATTTTCGTTCTATTGTATAATATAGCTTTTGAAAATATTATGTTGCAGCTGGCGATATTTACTTTGCTTTTTTTGTATTATCAACTTGGATTTTTTCTAATAATTTACTTACGACATATATTTGTTTATCTTTGTAATATATTACGTATTCAGTGCACATGCAACCTTTTCCATGAGTGTTTAAATCAGTAGTTTACTTTTTTTATATTTCATAAAATTTCTCTTATGCATATTTCTTGTTTCGTTGTTCCTATTGTAACAATTATTGGTGATGAAGTAATCTTTTCTCCCTTGACATAACCATTCGTATCTATGGTATGGCTCTCTTCGGTGTTTTGGATGTCTGCTTCCATTGATTTTACTATTATTTGAGGAAATAAAGGTATATTCTTAGTTTGTTTTTGTTTGTGTTCTTTCTTCATATCTTTTGTCTTTGGTTTAACCGACGTTTATCTAATAACAGCTGGTGTCTTCGTTTTGGGTGGTGTCCTCTCCAAAGGTCTCTTTTTATCTTTAAATTTTCGGTACATCACAACTTTCCTGTGCCACTTCTGTAGTATTTATTATCTTCTTGCGTTCCTATTTGCATTCATATTTCAAATGAATTTGAATAAATGGTATCCACATCATTTGCACCCGTTTCTTAACTCTTTACCATTTCAGTTTTTTTTAATGATTTGTTCCTTCTTGAGATTTATTTTTCTTTTTTTTTTGTCACTTCTGTCCGTTGGCGTTTTTGTTTCATTATTGGTTCTTGTTATCGAAGAATATATAATATGTTTCTTAGCCTCACGTATAGACATCCCTGTTCTTTCTTGTAATATTTTCAATTCTGTCTGTGCATATAATAAAGGCATTCTTTGGACCTTGCATGATGATCTTCCCCACAGTTTATACACTTCGGTTCGCTACACTTCCATTGTGTGGCATGTCCATGAGATCCACAATACGCACCTATGGGATCATTTTGACAATCTTTCTTCGCATCCCCACATTTCCTACAATTTTGATACTGTGGTGGCTTTGGGACATCTGGTCTTAATTCTCTTTTTTGAGCCAAAATCTATATTTTGGGGGGGGGGGGGGCGCCGCTAAATCTTCACCTTCAAATTTTACTTTTGCTATTTTTAATTTCTGTTTATTGTTCTGCTTACTCGGTCTAATATATACATCAAATCTTGATCCCTGGAATCTCTTTTTATTAGAGTCTAACGGCATATTCTTTTCAATGGGTTCATTATTGTGTTCTGGAAGTATAATGGTACCCTGAATGCTGTTCATAATATCATTTTTTTTTTACATTGATAATATCTATGTTTTTTATAGACTTATAATCTCCAGATTGATTTTTTGTTATATATAGTTTTTATAAGCCACGTATTTTCCTCCATCTGTCGTTGATTGCCTATTTAATAAATAATTTTCCAATTTTAGTGCTGCAATCTTTTTATTGCTTTCCAAGGTTACAAACCTTGACCAACTTCCACTCCCAAAGATGGAGTCGAAGTGAGTCAAGTTTGGGTCATGACGATATTTATTTTTGGCGGGTTTACTATATGGTATTATTGTTTTAATACCACTCTGAATTTGGTAACTTGGGCCTTCTTAAGAACAGTCCATTGCCATGCCAAACGTCGTAGGGAGGTTAGGATTAGTCATCACGTTACGGATAACATCAGTTTCTTCCAGAATGAAGTCCCTCTCGCCAGGGAGGTCCAACAGGGGGAGGAGCAATACTGTTACCCACGGTGGTTGCTGCCCTGGGTTCCTCACCTGGATGTACACAATACCCTCAGTGCCTTAGGGGTCATTAGTCCGTCGAGATCGGACCCAGCTCTGAGGGCATGGTTTAACATAAAAATTTCCCTTCGCTCGACCACGTCCGATACTCTAGTTCTATAGATGGAGCGGCATGGCGTCCAACTCACCCTCCTTCAAAGTTACAAGACCAGTGATTTCCGTAAATCATCACCAACCTTACCTTACAGACCTTACAGTTCGTTCTGGTTGCCCCAGGTCCCTCAGTGTGAGGCACCTCTGATGTCTACCAGAGAATTGCTAATGCATCTTCCGGTATAGTTTGCATCTTCCAATCTTGGATGGTCTGGGATGCATCTTAGATATTTGTCGAGCTTATTCTTAAACACATCTACGCTCACTCCTGATATGTTCCTCAGATGAGCTGGTAACGCACTGAATAGACGCTGCATTATCGATGCTGGTGCGTAGTGGATTAATGTCCTGTGCTTTTCTTAGTTTTCCTGGTATAGTTTTGGGCACTATTAATCCACCTCTGCCTGCACTTTCTGATCTTTTTAGCTCCATGATGTTTTCGATAAATCCTTCTATCTGTTTCCATGCCTGTATTATCATATAGCGTTCTCTTCTCCTTTCGAGACTATATAAACTTAAGGTCGTCAACGAAACAGGAAGAAGGGAAGGGGAAGTCTTTTAGAAGGAGGATTAAGAGAGCTACAGGCTCCAATGTTTGGTTGAATCCACAGCAGAGAGAGAGAGAGAGAGAGAGAGAGAGAGAGAGAGAGAGAGAGAGAGAGAGAGAGAGAGTAGGCGTAAAAGAGCATACACTCCCTGCAGTTAAAAAGTTAAGTGTACCTTAGTTTAACCAGACCACTGAGCTGATTAACAGCTCTCCTAGGGCTGGCCTGAAGGATTAGAGTTATTTTACGTGGCTAAGAACCAATTGGTTACCTAGCAACGGGACCTACAGCTTATTGTGGAATCCGAACCACATTATACCGAGAAATGAATTTTTATCACCAGATATAAATTCCTCTAATTCCTCTTTGGCCGGTCGGAGATTCGAACTCGGGCCTAGCCGAGTGCTAGGCGAGAACCCTACCGACTCACCAAACGAGGAACTGCTCCCTGCAGTAGGTCCCTAAGCCCCCACCTCATCAAGGGATTGGGGTCAGGGGGTTATTTCATAATAACATGCGCCGGTCGAATTCGGGTCTTGTAATTAGAATAGATATCAATCCACCTCCACCATGACACCTGTTTGGTGAGTTTGTAACAAGTTATTCATTATGAATTTCTGCCTACCATACTGTTGTTTATTTTCAAAGAAACTCAGTCAGGAAGTTCAACAATCTTGCCTGGGTTACTACTATTTCAAAGCTGTCTTGCACAAATTGGATGAATAATACTATTACTGATAGCATTTGTGCCAGTTCTATCAGCGATAATAATAACCATGGGTATTATTACAGTATTGCACAAGGCCTTAAACTCATGGGTTATTTTGGAGCAGTTTAGGCTACGTAATGTTTGCTTAAGTGATATACCGTCAAGTTTGGGTACATAAGAAAAAATTAAAGCATCAGCAACCATTCAAACACAAAATTTCAGATTCGAAAATGGATGTAACAGTGTAGTAATAATAATAATAATAATAATAATAATAATAATAATAATAATAATAATAATAATAATAATAATAATAATAATAATAATAATATATTCCAGAGCATCTAATAGAGAATACCAGCCTCTTCAGAAAGAAGGCTTTAAGTTCAGCTCTCCCTTGAGGCCTACTCTTCTTCTGGGTCAAGAAACGATGATTACTGGCCTCTTCCTCAGCAGTCTGATTTCAGCAGCAATAGGAGCCTCTCCAAGCAGAAACATGACATATTATGTGCTTACTTCTGAGACGAAGAAACTACTTCCCAGCAATACTACTACATTCCTAACAAGCGTCGTGTGGCCCGATTTTTCACAATCCACCTCAATCCTTGTCGATGTCCCAACCCACACGAGATGCTCCTTTGAGGCAAACAAGGCTAGAGCTGTTGCTTTTACTTTCAAAGGTAAGCTTCATTTCTTCCAACCAGAGGTTACTTTTATCTGATGTCTCTATTTGTTAACTCGTTTGTAAACAGGATTACACAAAATGTTAGGTGTGTGGATTATGAGAAATTTTACTTAAAGTTGAGCTTAATGACTGGCTACAGTTGGTTATATTATAAGGGATATTTCTGTGAATTTTTGCGAGAAAGAACCCTGTGGGGTTGTGTGTGTGTGCCTAAGTGTGAGAATGCCTGGCTGTCTCTTGAATGCCCCGCAAAGATAACAGACCCGAGGCTGTTAGTTGTTACGATCACACCTCTAACTCATACTTGGGAAGACATAGGACTGACATATTAAACAATTTTGATAACAAAGATTTTGTTAATCAGGGATTCAATTTCATCAGTAATATGAGATTAAATGAGTATTTAAAACCCATAAAGTTGCATACATGCGTGCAGCTCTTCAGCTTTCTTATGTTCTTGTTGTGTGGGGGTAAAAGATCAAAGCCATGATGAAGGCACTATGGTCTACATCATCAGACTTGGAAGCTTTAGGCTACTTTCATAAAATACAAGGTTTGAATAAATTGAATATTTTCCTTAAGCACCACAATGTTTTTCGTAGCAAAAGAGTGATCATTTTAAATTTTTTTTTTCCATTTTGAATTCCTAGACAATAATGAAAAAATTATCAGTATACAAAATTTATCTAATATGCTGGATACTCGTCATACCAAGAGAATTTCACGTAACTCTCACCTGTAGTTCCCTCACCTTCACTTTGGCGGTTGTTTATCCTATTAAATGAACAGTTAAATTTCACCCTTCCAGCAACATTTGACTGCTAACACACAAATCAGAGAGAGGGCATGATAGAATCAATGTTAGTGTGATATGGAAAGAACTGAAAAGGAAAATTATAAATGGGTATAAAAGTTGGAAAAAATATACGTGTGAAGGATTTATCAAACAGTGCAACAAGTGAAGATTTATCATCAGGAGAATAATCTTCTGCTAAGACGAATGGAAAGAATTTGAAACAGGCTGTCGCCTGGTAGTTAATCTTTTTAACTTAAGAACACTGCACTTCTCGGCATCTATCTTGATGCGTTTATCTGTTATTTAATTTCAGCTTAGCATATGGTCGTTGCGTCATTTTCATTTTTTACCTGTCGTAATTTTTCCTTTTGTTTACCATTAGCTTACACTTTAAATTTTCTTTCAGTCTTAAATTAATTGGGTCCGGTCTATTTGAATAATGAAAAAGCTACTAAGGAAACACAAATGATATAAAATAAATATGACAGGATTTCTTAATAATAATAATAATAATAATAATAATAATAATAATAATAATAATAATAATAATAATAATAATAATAATAATAACTGCCTGCTCTTTTTTTCAAAATAAGTGTTGAGATGAAAACTGATAATTAGATTTTGAAATAGAGATCTGTCTATTTGAGACATTAGATGGAAAAACATATATTGTTAGTGACAGACTAGGTTAGTAAGTCCTACCTCTCTATTCAGTGTTGAAATAAAGAATATTTTGATATGTACAACTGTTCTAAGGAAGGTTTCTGACGAATATCAAAGTGATAAATATTGCAGGAGACAAAAGAATTCATTTGGACATTAAGAAAATTGCCCAAGGCAGAACAATATTGTTGCAGTCACCATTCATGTGGAATTAGGTGAAAAACTAGTGTTTCTCATTCCTGATATACTAAGAATGGTTTCGCAAAAATAGGTTTTCTGTCATCTTTTAATATCTTGACGCCAATCCTTTACCAGTCTGCCACAGTTTATGGTAAAAATTCTTATCGCAAGTACTAACATTTTATAATTATTACTAACATTCTAGAAACGTTACCTCAACAAACGTATAAGATTTTAATTTAGTTTTAATACAGGGAATAAACACTAAAGGCTTGTTGGTACAAGGTTTAGAAGCAAGATGCCAGATGTCACCATAAAGGTTTCTTCTTTATTGAACCCTCCACAAAACGAAACTATGGAACTTGTTATTTCATATAGACACAGTATTCAAGGTCAGTTCTTCCTTACAGACGGCATTTGCTCTTTGATGGGTTCGGGAGGAGGAGCTGCAGGTCAAGTTTTCCTCTATAGAAGCGTTGTTTTCCCAGCTGATGAATCCCTTGAGGAAGTAGCCAGGGGAAAGAACACAACTGCATCTACATCATATGATACAGTGTATGTACTGAAGGGCTTAAAAAAATATCTTACCTAGATCTTTGGGATTTTGATTAATATATTAAGTAGAGACCTACGGTTTTGTTGAATAATTTAGGTATTAACATAAAACTTTCTTTGATTGACATGTAAACTAAGACAAGATGTCGACTGGCGTGGAAACTCAAGACATAGTATCTTGACTGGTATGTTAACTAAACAGATAAGATCATGTAGAATTCAATTAGAACCCAAGTTTGCTTGGTTAGTGAAAGTGAAATGGAAGCTACAAGATGATCTAGATATTCAGTACCCTTGGTAAGTTTAGAAATTACATGTATTAGTTACTGACATTCGGTTTTTTATTTGCTAAATCCACATTTTATTTAAGATTACTTCAATGTTGATCATTGCCTGTGAAAAAGGCACTGGCCAATGACTCCTCAAGACTTGTTGCTAGAGTTATTGTTTGTCTTACCATTCATATGCAGCTTCAGCTTTAATGATTTAATTGTAATTGTTGTTACATCTTGCTCTGCTTCCAAATGACCAGTTTGTAAAAACCTAAAAAATCTTCAATATCACTTAGAATTTCTTTTTTCCAAAGTTGGCTTCCTGGAAAAGCAGTTGATGGATCTCTGGTTGAAAATCAAGGTTACTCCTCCGCTTCGCTTTTAAAACCTTGGTGGCAGGTTGATCTGGGAGAAGAGAGGATAATTTACCAAATCCAGATATTTCCAAGGCAGCACACCTCGTTCTACATATTCTTCCATGACGTTGAGGTGGGTCTTGCTGGTGTTTTAAGTCAAAGGACATACATGTATTCTTTATGGAACGATATTTTCTTGTCCTATATTAAAGATTATTTCATTCTATTGTGAGAACTTCATTAAAACTTCTAAGAGTGTGGATTACTTTATTTTAGTTGCTTTACGTTTTGAAAACACAACAAAATTGAAATATTCGGGTTCTAAATGAAAACGAAATTGGTATTTGTACCTGAAAATTTATTTGACACAAAGCATCAAAATGAAAATTCTAAAGGGATTCTAAGTAACCATCTTTTATTTATGGTTTTCTGTACGACAAGTGGTATAACGAACACTGGCCTATATATAATTGGAAAGACAATTTATCACAGGCAGAAAAAACATCCTATTAACTTAAAACATCCTATTAACTTATTTTTTTGGAAAATATCTACTCACAGAAAAGTCTAGAAATTCTTAATTTTTGGGGCCTTCAGCGTGTCACTTTGACATTTTAATTCCTTTTTTTTTTATTGGGGGTGCCATTAACAATAAAATACCATTACAACACCAAAATCAGTACCATACCTACAAAACTAATTTATAACAAAGTAACACTTTATTAAAAGAAAAATGCAGTCAGTAAGAGCTGGATGCATTGTGGTCACAGTGTTACATAAAATCGCGTGCAGGTATTCAGGCCACTCTATACAGTACAATATTCAGCTGAAAATGAAAAATATTGCCTTTGAAAATAAATTTCATTCTTGGACATAGCACTGACGGAGATGAACTCCTTTCAAAGGTTAACAATAATCTTGCAGGAGCCCATCGCTTCCACAAGGTCACTGTGTTTTGAGACAATGAAATAGGTCGCTCTGGTTTCCAGCAATAAGGGAGCTTAGAAATTAGCTCTGGGAATTGTACAAAAGAATTTGGGGTCTTGCCATACTGTGAATGTAGGGTGTCTTGTGGACGCAAGTTTGTCAGAACTGACAGGCAAATATATAAATTTTTAAAAAGTGATTTACAAAAAACCAATAAACATGATTTTTATCAAAGTTTAGAATAAAATTTTCATAAGATAAAGAAAATAAAAGTACACTAAAGTTATTTGCATATGCTTTCTGCAACAAGAAGCTAACATACATTTTCTGTTTCATAAATTAACCTCAATATGTGTGATTAACATTTTCAGATAACAATTATGCCTGTAAGTCTTCTTTGTTTATTTAAACTACTCTGGCATATTTTGGTCTTATGGTATATATACAAGAAGTAATACGACAAACAGTCTATTTCTACCTGTACTATCGAGGAAAGACTAGTTCGTTAAATGTCTCTTTCTTTAAAACATGATATGGAAATCCATCCACTTGTAGATTATACATCACATTTTACAAAGTAAAGTTGAACGATCCTTATCTATATAATGATTTTAATCATTATTCACATAAGCATACGTTCTTACAGAAACAGCCAAAGACTTATGAGCTCCTGTCCTATCAAGGCTCTACTATTACTAAAAAGGAAAAAATCAAAGATGAAGAAGGGGTTGGAAAAAAATGTGAAAAAAATAACGATCAGTACAAGTGGAAATATTTTATCATTGCAGGTTCGAGTGGGCAAAACCCTCGTTACCAACGGAACACTCTCCTCCTACAGTTACCTGTGCTCTTACACAAAAGTATATCAACTTGGCGAAGGCTATTTGCTGTGTTCTAGATACAATGGCGTCGCTGGGAGATACATCAGCATCCAGATAACAGCTGCAGCAGCCGAATACCTACAGGTCATGGAAGTCAACGTATTTGCTCTCAAGAAATAAATTTCCCCATGACTTACATGTGGTAAACCAATTCTGTCATAACATACATTTTTAAAGTCATCTCAAAGTAGAAGTGATAGCTTCTGCTCACTGGTGTGTTTTATGATAGTAGCAGGTACTGTAGTTAGGCTCTTGAAATTCCTCACATCATTTTAGTATAATATGAAAGCACTTTACTGGGGTACACATTTATAATGGAACCTAGCGTTTATGTCTCTTCACTTGCAATTGCACTGAGAGAAAATTTTTATTTTTAATCTATTTATGTTTAATATACACATAATTTGGACGATCGTTTAATGATACAGAATACTAAGGTTGGGAGTGGCACTGCCTGATTTATTTTGACATATCACCACTCATATCATCACATAATACTTAATGACTAGTCGAGAATATTGTATAATATTCTGATCTATAGAACTTTCTTCTGCAGCAACAATAATTCATCTGACATCTAGCGCACTTATACCATCAAATCTATATAAAACAGGAATTTGCAAATCATCTGTATGACAATCACTGAACCCATGAGTAAGATCATTCCTATCTATCTGTGAGTTCAATATCATTTTATTTGCTGCGACATCTACAAATAAAACTGAGCTCTACTAATTACTGAAATGAAATTATTCTTCGGCAGTGACAACTCATTTCGTCTCCTGATCATTGCAGCATATCCGGTTTAGTAGACTGAATTAGCATGCCATTATTCATTGACATTAGTATAAACAACCAATCTTTTTAAAACAAGCTTTTGGAAGGTATGTTAACCTCAGTTTGCAACTGGTGTTACACTTCCTAAACTATGTTGGTCTCATTAAATATACTAAGAAATATATCTACATTCCTCCTAACATTGTAAAGATGAAATTAACTTTCTAAGGCTATTATCACAAATCACTGAAAACAGGCCGTGGTGTACTTTTATAATTTACAATAACATATGATGGCTAAGATAACACATTTAACTCTTGGTTTCATTTTAGTGTTTAAATACCGAATAAGGATGAACAACGAATCACAAGCCCAAGTATAGCGTGAGTCTACGTCATAAATATGGGCCGAGCATATTTATGAGATTTTAACCAAAGTCCTCGTTTGAAATTACTGATGGAAAAAGTAATCCAGAGAGTCTACGTACGAAGTTGGAAGGTTGATGTTTCCCAGACACAGAAACGTTGGTAAAAACCATTAGGCTCCAAAGGTTACTTGTGAGATCTAGATTACAGGATCGTACAGCAATATTGGAAGAGGAAAAATATTACAGAAGACAAGGCAACACGCCAAAGATAAGGCTAGTGAGGGTCGTACATGGCATGTCGGTAATGAGTTAATTGTGAATCAATACTGCTTAGATACGGGTCCGTCTTCAACTAGGAAACGTGATGTAGACTCACGCTATACTTGCCCTTGTGCTTCGTTCAACCTTATTCGGTATTTAAACACTAAAATGAAACGAAGAGTTAAATGTGTTATCTTAGCCATCATATGTCATTGTAAATTATAAAAGTACACCACGGCCTGTTTTCAGTGATTTGTGATAAAAGCCTTAGAAAATTTGAAGGACAAGAAATATTTCTTTTTATATTCGTGAGTATATATCATTAATTGCTCTTAGATACTTTTTGTAATTTTAAGAGGCAGATCAATATGTGCATGGGTTCAGCTTTAGAGAAAACTAGAGAAAATCGTTGCATCGTAAAACAAATGCCCTCACAACTTTAAAGCCCTATAAACAACAGCAATGAACATAACATTGTAGAGTTCTAGTAAGGATAAAAAAGTATAGTATCACAGGACTCAGTAGTGCCCTTTCATATTAGGAGAATTCTCATCGAGTATTGTCCAACACTAACAAAGCACAGCTGTACCCACACAGCTTGAGTGAATTCTGTATATTATCACAGGACAGAATTAACATCAACACATCTATTCCCACATAACTTAAGAGAATTCTGGACAGACTAGTAACTGAATTATTACAAAACAGATTGGCTGACACAACGTCAAAGAATTCTGGATAGTTCAGTACTCAACTTTTTTTTCAAAAAAAGGCGTGCTAACACAGATAGAGATGATTGTTGAAAAAAGTACAACTGCCTCATAGCGCACAGTTTTTCCCACACTATTTGAAATATATCTTGATAAACACTTTTGACAATGATGCCATTTTTTGCTAAAATAAGAGAATTCTGAAAAGTTTGCGTTCTTCCGTCAGTGACTCTGCAAAATCATGAAAAATCGACGTTCATAATACTGTACACCTGAGTTACATCTAAATAGTTTGCTAAACAAAAGAACAGCAGTAACTGTCTTTGACTATTATTGCATCCATTATGTTTAACTTTGATCACTGTTGTATTATACTTTAGATAATGATTTCATCCATATTTTAAAGAAATCGGATGAGATTCCAGACTAAATTTTGATCAAAAGTGCAATTGCCCAGTCGCTTAATGGGTTCCTTAATTTTCTTCCCTCCGAAGTAGAATGATACGAAATGACCCACTCACAAATTACGAGATGAAAAGATAAGAACAGAGATGTGCAAACCAAAAGCAAACAAACTAACAAAAAATAGAGATGAAAAATATTCTCCAGATACAACTGACTTGACGCGCACGCGTCTGGTAAATATTTATGCGACGAAAAACAGTCGGGTTCACATTCAAGAAATGGCATTTTTCACGGAAGATTTCCACTCTCCGCAATGTATTATTCTTTGATAATATAATTGGGTTTGACTGCATTTCTTCGGTCAAAATAAGCAAAGAAACTTCTATGCTTTTTCTGCTTCTAAGACGTAAACCGATCAAGAATGATTTTATATTGTTATTGTTTTTAATTATTCACAATAAAAATGATAATCATAATTATTATTATCACTGATATTATTAATGCTTTTATTATGGTGTTGTTGTAATAATAAGATTAATAAAAATTATCATAATTTTTGTGATCATTATAATTACTGTTATTATTGTTGACCCTGAAATATGCTGAAGTTGTTCAGTCGCTTCTCTCATTGAAAGTCACCTGGTGATATTCACTCCAGCTGTAAGTTGATTGCAGAACCGACAGAGAAGGTGGAGATGTTGATTATGTTTAACAGTTTTAGATCTGTAAAGAACTTATTTTGGAGATTCATCTTTTTTCAAGTTGATATTGAGTTGATTAAAGGCGAAGACATGATTGAAGTGAACACATTTAGTAGGAGGATCAATTTAATTTATTCTATAATATCTTTGATCTATAGAGAATTTTTAAATACAAACAATACTCTATGAAAACTAGGAAAAGATAACAGAATGAAATTAAGATAAGATGCATTCAAAATACTTGGAATCTTATATAATTATAAATCAAAGCAGCGAAAGCCTAAACCCATATAATATAAAGGACAATAAACAGTGGTGTAAATTATCGCAAAAGAGGCTCCTCATGGAACCAACATGGAAGCAACCAATTACGCCCCAATATTTGATACATTACATACATATATATATATATATATATATATATATATATATATATATATATATATATATATATATATATATATATATATATATATATATATATATATATATATTATAATATACCGGGTGTTTCGAAATTAGAGCTCCCCCCCCCTCCACAGAACAAATAGAAAATTATGAAGTTTTCTGCTATAGCCTATCTCCAAGTACATTATTTTAAGTTTCTATGAAGCTATTTTTCATTTTGCATTTCTTGTATTTTCAGATTGAGTGACGGAGTTAGATACAGCCATGGCTAACGACTCGGAGGAAATCAGATGAATTGAGCGAATCTGGGCTATAACCTTCTGAGAGGCCAGGGATGCTGGCGCATCCTTCATTTCACGTTCCTGGATAGCTAAATACATTAAAGGAGATGAATCCTTTGTTAAAAGAAACTGGAACAAAAATCCATATGACTGTTGTTACAAAAAGAGTTAGAATCTTGGAGGGCCTGAAGTCCTTTCTCGGGAGTCAAAAGCCATCATAGCTGAGGCAGTGGGTAGACCAAGAAAGTCTTTATGTAAACTGGCGCTTGAACTAGAAACAAAAAGGGGAAAGAATAGAAGTTATAGTGCTGTATATCGTGAGTTGAAAAAATCTGGTATCAAGCCATTTCACGTCATCAACAAGCCCAACATCACTCAGCAACAGAGAGAAGACCGTGCATGGTTTTGTGGTTCATTTCTTAAGGATTGGGATGAAGCTGACTTTCTCCATGTTGCCGCATCAGATGAATTCTTCATTTACACAGTCAGGAAGCCAAATAATAAAAATGACCTCATTTGGGCTGCAAAGTTGGATGATGTCAGCAATGGCGTGCACTATCGCCAAGTTGTGAAATTTCCTGAATGTTTGAGAATTTTTCTGTTTCACAGCCAAACGGTTAATGTGGATCATCAAAGAAAAAGGACAGTCATGGAATGGTGAACACTTCAGAGAAACTGTGCTTACTGGTGGAATATTTCCTTTCCTCAAAGATCCTGAAAATGTGTTATCTGTTGAAGAAGTCACATTTTTGCATGATAAGGCACCATGTTTCAAGGCTCTTCAGACACAGGAGCTGTTTTGAAACAGTGGTATCAATTTCTTCTCGTCAAATGAATTTCCAGGTAGCTCCCCTGACCTTAATGTGTGAGAAAACATTGGTAGTATCTTAAAAGATTGTGCTGAAACTCGCACAGTGAACTATGATGGTATACCAAGCCTCAATGACCTGTGAAGAGAGGTGACCAAAGTGCTCAGGGAAATGGAGTTTAAGTCTCAGCTTTTTTGCGATTTACTGAAATCATACCCCTGAAGAATGTAGGCTGTGGTACAGGCAGATGGAGGCCACACAAAATATTAAATACTCAGAGAGAAACTTAAATAAATACCTATTCTGAATTACTTTTGTTTTTGTCCATATCAATTTTAGTTTATGCTGTAGAGGGGAGGGCTCTAATTTCGAAACACCCTGTATATATATATATATATATATATATATATATATATATATATATATATATATATATATATATATATATATATATATATATATATATATATATATATATGTGTGTGTGTGTGTGTGTGTGTGTGTGTGTGTGTATATATATATATATATATATATATATATATATATATATATATATATATATATATATATATATATATATATATATATATATATATATATATACAATATATAACACAGAAGAACGGTTTCATTGGTAAACGGCAATGATAATACTCCTGGAAGTGAAACAATTCCAGATAAGATTATTAACAAAGTACAATCTCTCTAGTAATGAGTTAACCTCAAGCTGGAGTGTATTACATTAATCTACTCACTTCTTGGCAAGAGGAATAAATTAAGTTACGCACTGTTTCTAGGACCACGCACTGGATATGATAAGTTCACTGATTAAATCGAAGATACAAGAGATTTACTTCTGTTGCGAAGTGCGTGAGAGAGATAATAAAAACGATTCGGAGAAAAAGTGTACTGGCTAACCATTTCCCTCTCCTGGACATACTTTGTTTGTTTCCTGGTGATGCTTGAACACAAGATTTTGGGTTTGCAGAGATCTGTGCTTCTCTTGAGCGGCTTCAGATGCTAAGTATGAATTGAAAGTGAGCAACCACCCTGTCAGAGGGTCAATCGTCTGACGGACAGCGATTCACCCTAGCAAGATGCGGACTAACTGCTGATGTAGGGAGCTGGTTCCTTACTAAGCTTCAGGAGGTTGCTTGGGGCTTGGCTCCAGGCAGTGTCACTGGCTATGACCTGAAGATTAGAGAAATGGTCTCTGCCAGTAAAATGGGAAAAAGCAGCGGGAGGTTAATTAAATTTGAGTCTTAGTCAGGAGGAAACAGCGACTATCTCCAGGTCTTTTCCCTGGAGAGGCATCACTGCCCCAGCTCTTGACGAGGGTTGTGGGCCACTCCTAAATCCTACACATTTGCTCCATCCGCTGTGGGTCTACCTCTGCCCCTACTGTCTCGTGATTTCCCCCTTAAATACAAAGAATCAGCGATCCAGCACCACAGAAAACCATATATATATATATATATATATATATATATATATATATATATATATATATATATATATATATATATATATATATATATATATATATATACATATACATATATATATACATATACACATATATAGATATGTATGTACATATATGTATATACAGTATATATATATATATATATATATATATATATATATATATATATATATATATATATATATATATGTATATGTATATATATATATATATATATATATATATAATATTATATACAAACATGCATATGTATGCATGTATGTATACACACATTATATATATATATATATATATATATATATATATATATATATATATATATATATATATATATATATATATATATATATATATATTTATATATATATATATATATATATATATATATATATATATATACATATATATATATCAAATCAGAGAAATAAATATACGAATACTCAGCTTGTGCAGTATAAGTATGACTGTTTTACTTTGATATATGAGATGGATTGATCTTATTTTCAGGCAAACAACAGGAGATATGTCAATCCAAAAATAGTCTTAGATTAAGGACATGATTACATAAACGTCACACATCCAGGTTTTCCTAAAACAAATCATGATCTATTCTGTGATAAGTGGATGGCCAATGCAGAACTTCAATTCCAAGATTACCCTATAGACAGGCACTCACCATCAGGCTCTTGTGGATGGAATCTGGTCATGGGCCAACTTAAGCAGCACTTTTTCAAGGGTTCCGACATTTATCCCCTATGAAGAGGCCATCAATCTTGACAAGCTTGTCTGGACCATATGCCTACACCCACTCTGAATATGATACTGTGAATCTGCCACTCGCAGCTCAGCGATGGATGTACTGCACTTCTCCAGAGAGGGCCTGTCAGGCCACCACTGACTGGTACATCTCATCAGTCAAGATGACATTTCTTCAGTTATTTTCGTTATGCAAAAGGTGTTCGAGAGTAAACCTCAGACGACATTCCTATATATGTGTAAGCCATCTTTGTATGCTGGGATAAGGCAGTAAATTCCAGCTGTGCTGAATCTGAGTTTCGAGGTCATGGGACGGCAGTTGAACCGCAGATGTTGGACCGATGTTCTCCTGGGATGCACGCAGTAGTGCCATAATCAGGGCATCTGCCCTGGGCATGATTACAAGAGGCTTCCCATCTCGAGGCTGTTTTCAGCAAACCCTCCTCCTCCCACTGGCGGATCCACACTTCCTGATTCCTTTCGTGGTCCTCCCCAATCGATGAGTTTTGCTCAGCACTTTTATTTCACAACTCAAACTCTGTGATTCTGCCTCGTTAAGCATTATTTATGGGGCGCACCCTTCGTGCGTAGCTTTTATGGCCGAGTAATGTTTCGTTAAACAGTAGTCTTGATGCACAGATGTATGCTGGACATATCAACACATCATTACAACAAATACATCTAAATATTATACCAAAACCTTTGATAAAGGTATCCATTTTCTGAAAATTTTAAAGGAATTTGCATTAATTTAACTTCGCTTCCTTCAAGGGATGACGGTGTGCATTCTTTGTCATTTACGGAAACAATTCGTGCAGGAAATGCTTCTAATAATGATAAAAATACATACACTATCAACCTTTGAAGGAAAAAATAGTATAGGTATGATTGTTCGGTAGAATCCCCTGCACCTTTCTGAAGCATTAGTAAATGAACTAAGTGCAACCTCGTTGCTCCAAGGAAAAACCATATAAGGTACTCAAATCTGATACGGTATGTTGAATAAAGTTCAGTAATAGCTGTAAGGTTTTATCTCCATCAGACCTTTTAAATATAAACAAATGCTAAACAATAATCGAGCAATAGTGACACATCAACATTTGTTTTATCACATAGCACTAATTGCTATGATCACAATAGACAAAAAATTATTAATGATAAAGAATGCGTTAAGTTTGACGTTTCCTCTACCGGTGTCGATGATCGGAACCTTTTTGACTTCTACTTCCGTGCTTCGAGAGAAAAAGTCAGTAACCTCCGATAGTAGTAGGGTTTTAACTAACCCACCATATTCGGCATTTGTGCATGTCACATTTCCACATCCTAACACCGGTGTGTGCAGCGAAGTCCTTAGAAACTTTAAGTTAGGCCCATTTCTCCTGTTGAAAACTACGAACATAATAACAACATTGCTTGTGAATTTAAGTTACCACAGCCAGCATGGTATTCTATATTAACAATAATTATCATTAGCTGGGTAAAAGATTAACCAGTTAACAGTTCATTTATGTTAGCCGCAACCTCGCGCAGCCAGTGAAACTGCCAAACGTACTATGCAAGCGTTCGCTAATTTTGTCCCCCACTTGCCAAGGAACTCTTTTACTCTTTGTCGCTCTCCTTCCAAATTATATTATCTTTTCTTTCTCTTTGTCTCGTTATTTGCTTTTTTCTCTGTTTTTTTTTTTTTTGTCTTTCCTATGAATACAAATGTATCTGTGAAAGGGTGAAAGTATCTGAATCTTATTGCGTGTTAATATTTCAGAATATTATTAATAACCGTAATTTATAAGAGAGCAAAAACTGGCGTTCCTTAGCTGCCATCAGCCGTATCACCCACCTTCACTGTGAATGTAGGACCAACCATGCAATAAAACTGAATACAGTAGGATTTAATTTAACGTATAAATGAACTGACAATTTTGGCCACTTTTTTTTTTTACAGCAGGTGGTTTGCAGATCACATAACACCACCGTAAACGTTGTTGCAATTCGCTAACTCTGTCTGTCCTGACTTCCTTCGATCTTTCATCTTTACAGAAGAGGGTCTATCACCATCAGGGGGTTTTAGTTTTTTTAATACTTGACTAAGATGCATATTTGCAGAAATGCTTTCTGTGTAGATCTTGCGAAGAGATATTACGTCTGTTGACAAGTTACAATACTCGATAGGAAATGCTAGTTTATAAATCCTAACTTCCTAAGCACATGTATTCTCATATTTATTTACTGTAGAATATTTTCTTAACTGTAGATTTTACTCTCAGTGTCTTTATCGTCGCAGTACGAACTTTCACAATCACTTTCTTAACGATTAATATATGGAGATTTTGCAATGCATAAATGAACTTCCCTCTCCCCCAACTCCTTCCCACAATGCACTTTACGTTGCCACATCTATTGGGTGTTGCATTAGTTACTTGCTTAACTGTTTCATGGATTCAGTGTTACGCATTCGTGTTCACTCTGTGGCCCATTGGGAGAAGGGGATTTTTGCGCCCAATAACACTTTTGCCATGGCTCAGTGAAGGAAAGTTCCAGCTAGTAACATTATATTTATGGCACCTTGTTATAAATAAAACCTGTTGCTGTGCGCAAATCTCATTCAATCTTGGGTAAAACCTAATAGTGTTTGAAGATTATTGATATAAAATGTTATTCCCCATAACCTGTAATCTTACTGAATACCAGCATTAAGGGGGCCGCTGACACCATAAGGCCCATTATAAATTAAGTGACAATTGCTACCTCATGATTGAAGGGATTTGCTTAAAATTTTTACCAATTATTGTACAATAATACTGAAAATGCACACGTGGGGAAATAAAGAATTTGGCCTCTTAAGGTCATAAATTTTGCAGTTGAAAAAACATGTCATTTTTCAAAAGTAATATGCAAAAAACAAGGTGTACTCAAAAATAATTTTCCCCGCTTGTAATTATACGTATATAGTTATACTACACTCTGTACAAGTTTCATTGAATTTGGTTCAGTCTTCATGGAGATATAATTATTTATTTGAAAAAAGTCAGTTTTGAGAAAGAAGCAAAACAAAAAAAATTTTTGTCACTTTCATGAATCCTGAGACAATCAGGACATCTTGAGCCAGTTATCCATATTTCATTATAACCCCTTTTCTCTATGACGCTACCGCTAGAGAGAATGGAATATTTTAGTGGGTGACACGTATTATTGAACAAGGTTTTTTTTTACAATTTTTACAAGTTTTTACAATTTGTTGTTCACACTGCCATACAAGTGGTGAACAAAATTGTCAATAAACCAAACTAAACATTTATTTTTTAACGATAACGCTTCAGGAAATGTTTATTTACACATAAAACAGTCCAAAACAGTTATAACTCACTTCTACCCACCCAGAATTAGAAAGTCATACAGACATTGTGCGACAATTTATCGCTCAATGCAGCTCACAGGGTGAACAAATATGTGCAAAAACACACCACAAATTTTTTTTAGCAATAATACTTCAGGACATGTTTATTTAGATGTAAACGAGTCCAAAACTACTATTAGCTAAAATTTGATAATTCCTCGAAATTCGTTGGTCGGCGCGCCCCTTAAATGATATTTGCGACTTAATATTTGTGAGTATAAAAATTGCCAAGGTTTGTGAAAAAATTTTACACATACACACGCACACACGCACATATATATATATATATATATATATATATATATATATATATATATATATATATATATATATATATATATATATATATATATATATTAAAACCAGGGCTTGAATGAAGAGCGTCTTTATTAGTTGTGACTAGTTTCGGAGACTTACATTCCTCCATCATCGGCCAATCCATAATGGAATATATGTTACATTTAAAATCAATGAATAAAATTACGTATTACAAGATATAATAGCTTAAACAGGCAACAAAATCTTAAAATATAGAGACAGAAATACACAATGTCTCTTGTCAAAATGGATAGAAATTAAAGAGTCCAAAAACACAACAATTCAGCAGACCTTTCATTAATACAAAGAGAGGGTTTGTCTCTTAGGGTATATAGAGACCCGCTCACTACGAGTTCCATTTCATCGGTCCTGCAAGTAAGGACTGAAAAAATCTAAATTTACAGGATGGTCATATTCTTCAGTGTTGACGAATAGCGCTAAACGATAGTTTGCTTAATGGCCTATTCGTCCTAACAGATCTTCCAGTTTATTCGAAGATGCGAACCTTGAACTGCCGCTTTGATTTTCCGATGTACATTGCACTGCAGCAATGTCATTCTTACTTATAATAATAGACGACTGCAGCTCAGTTGGTACCACATCCTTGGACCTGAAGAATTTTTGCAGTGTAGATTTTGTTTTAAATACCACTCGAATGTTTATAAATATATATATATATATATATATATATATATATATATATATATATATATATATATATACAGTATATATGTATATACATATATATATATATATATATATATATATATATATATATATATATATATATATATATATATATATATATATATATATATATATATGTGTGTGTGTGGTATATATATATATATATATATATATATATATATATATATATATATATATATATATATATATATATATATATATATATATATATATATATATATACAGTATATATATATATATATTATTCACACATCGAGAGCGGGGAAATTGTACTTAGCTTCGGCATTAACCCACCTCGACCATGATAGTTCTTTGGTACGTTTGGAACACGCAGCTCTTTTTATGACATTTTTTTCATCACACTGTGATTTATATACAATCATGAAACTACAAATGTCGCTTAATATCAAATCCACGCTACCTCGGGAATATCCCCGATGGGGAATGATCACCGAAGGAGAATTTATAAGTGATAAATGGACGGGCACTGCCGAGTCTCGATCCCACGACACAGACGCGCCATCCAGCAACTCCAGTCGACGTTACCACTGAGCCATCAAGAGAGGTATAAATTAATGCCGAGTCTGGTGTACTTTATTTACCCGTCGAGAGAGGGGAAATTGTACTTAGCTTCGGCATTAAACCACCCCGACCATGATAGTTCTTTGGTACGTATATAAATCACGGTGTGATAAAAAAATGTCATAAAAAGAGCTGCGTGTTCCAAACGTACCATAGAACTATCATGGTCGAGGTGGGTTGATGCCGAAGCTAAGTACAATTTCCCCCCTCTCGATGGGTAAATAAAGCACACCAGACTCGGCATTAATTTATACCTCTCTTGATGGCTCAGTGGTAACGTCGACTGGAGTTGCTGGATGGCGCGTCTGTGTCGTGGAATCGAGACTCGGCAGTGCCCGTCCATTTATCAGTTATAAATTCCCCTTCGGTGATAATTCCCCATCGGGGATATTCCCGAGGTAGCGTGGATTTGATATTAAGCGACATTTGTAGCTTCATGATTGTATATAAATCACGGTGTGATAAAAAAATGTCATAAAAAGAGCTGCGTGTTCCAAACATACCAAAGAACTATCATGGTCGAGGTGGGTTAATGCCGAAGTTATATATATATATATATATATATATATATATATATATATATATATATATATATATATATATATATATATATATATATATATATAATATATATATATATATATATATATATATATATATATATATATATATATATATATATATATATATATATATAATCATAAGCACTTTAATAAGAGATGTATAATGTCTCCTACAATCACCAGTTGCAAGTTTTGACCGGTTTTGGCTTTATTTCTAAGCCATTGACGAAGGACTTATATATGGTGATAGAAATTTAAAATATATATGCTAAGGGGGACAATACAAGGAAGCATACAAACAGTTGTAAAATCAAATGAAAAACACAAGACAGATCCCAGGGGGTGGGCTTCACAGTTATATGTGCTTAGAGCACGTGCTCTGTTTACAAATTTGACCTTCCTTTTTTCCATAAACATATACTACCTTCCTTTGAATTTAAACATTTTATTTATTTCTTTAAGATTAATGCCCAATTTTATACTTGTCTTGACAAAACTGATGCTATTACAAAAGTTTTCGTTGTAAAACTAGGAACACTGATTTTTTATTTCCAGTGCATTTTTAGAATAAACTATCTTTTTTTCCCCTACCCACTTGATTGTGTGGTAGTTTTAACGAACATGTACAAAAATTCTGCTGTTAACCTATGCATATATATCAGCCAAATTTTTAGGCCTTCTATTTTCCAACGCTTTTCCAGTCTGACCCAGAGAAAAGTTATCAGAAAACTGACATGGTATTTGATATACGCATAATTTAGCATTGTCGAACGTACCTTTGAGCAGGCACGTGTGAGTTCCGTTGCGTGACTGACGAAAAATTTTCTCTCGTTTTATTTTAAGAATCTTTCATTTTAGGTGCGTAGAGTGCGCTTGTTATTTTTGTCCATCTCCTAATTTCTGAGCATTTCTTTTAAAATCACTCTTCTTCTGAAGGTAAAAAAATGGGATGCATTTAGGCCTCATTCACATTGGTAATATTAATTAAAAATCTGCTTCAAGTCCTCTTCAAAGTATATAACACAGGAAATTATACTTCTGATCAGGAACATCACCAGAAATGCTCCCTCTAAAATGTGGAGGAAATTGCCTTTATGTTTTTTTAAGCTCTTCTGAATTGTAACAAAATAATGGTCATTGCTACCTATTAAAGAAGTAACAAAAACTAAAAAACATAATTTTGTTCATTCATGTAGCGCATTGTATTAAAGGTGATTCATCTGTACTATATGATAAACGACGATCTTTGCTCTGTCCAAAATTCTTCAAACCATCATGTTTTTTTATAATACTGAATGCTGCACTTCCTCAGTTTGTGAGAAAACATCTTTTTTTTTTTATAATACTGATGAACATCGCTTTTTCTACAATTCCCTCAAACTAGTTAGACATAGGTGTTTTCTGATGATACTGGATACTGCTCTATTAAGACTCCTCTCTTGTGGGTGAAGCTATGTTTTGTGATAATGTTGAATATTGTTTTATCCAGAAGTCTCTCAAATTCTATAGGCACATCTGCGTAGTGTGACTATGTTGAATTCTGCTCCACCCAAACATATATTTTATGATAGCGCTGATTACTCTGCCGTCTAGAATTCCCCCAAATTGGGTGGGCAAAACTGCGTTTAGTAATAATGTTGCATGCTGTTTTGTCCACAGTTTTCAAAAGCTGTTAGTGTGCATTTGTGTTTTGTGATAATGTTGAATACTGCTCTATTAAGAACTCAAAGTTTTGTGGGCCATGCCGTGTTCTGTCATAATATCCAAAATTCTTACAGTTTGCGTAAGCGCAGATGTGTTTTCTGAAAATGTGACTACTGCTCTATGCAAAATTCTCTCAAGTCCCTCAGTCATAGCTATGCTCTGTGATGATGATACATGCTGCATTTTGCCGAACTCTCTCAAGCTGTTTGAGTACACCCATGGTTTTTGGTAATACTGAATCCTGCTATGTCCATCATTCTCTTAACTTGTGATAAAATACAGAATTCTCTCAAGTTTTGTGGGCACGTGTGTTTTGCGACATTGTTGGATGCTATCCTATCACGAATTCACCTGGGGGACAACGACATTACTGAGTGCTGTGATATCATTCAGTTTTATTTCTCTCTAGAACTCTCGCATGCTCTGAAAGCAAAACATTTTGCTGTGATACAGTTCAGTCCTGTTTTCTATAAGATCTAGAAAATTGCGGGGTTGGTTGTTTTCGAAACAAAACTGTTTTCTATGGAATCCATTCATCTTGACCATTTGCTCTAATTGCTATACCTCTCGGCAGTGAAAAAATCTCTGACTGTAATCATTGATATATTTTCTTATCAGATGTTCTATGGCTATCTATGGAAAATTCTGTTTATCCTCCTCATCTCATTGTCTTCTTTCATTAACTTCAAAACTCTTTCATGAATATGAAATGTGGTATTTCTAGTCCTTCGAATTTTCGAAGACTCATAACAAGGCACTTAAAACAGGATGCAGTATGCATTTACAGTGTATCAGCGTAGGATGACTAAGGAAACGCATTCAGCTGCTAGCTTCAGCCCATTACTCAACTACCGAATGAGGAAAAAACACAGATCATAAACTCAAGTATAGCGTGGTTCTGCATTGTGTTTACTGGTTGAAGATGGACACATTTCTCTACAGCATTCATCAGCTAATATGCTGTATACGACCTTTCTTCCCTAGTGTCTTTGGCATGATGCCTTATCTTCTGTTTAATTTTTCCTCACTCGGTATTGCTGTAAGATCCTGTAATTATGATTTAAGAATTAAGATTTGGAGTCTTAAAGTTTTTACAAACGTTTCCTTATCCGTAAAAAATCATCCACTCAGTTTTATACATTTACCTTCTGGATTACTTTTCCTTTAGTACTTTCAAACTTGGCATTTAGTGAAAATGTTACAAATACGCTCAGGCTAATGCCGTAGTTTTTCATTGCATAATTAATTTAATTTTTCACGGAATAAAACGATTGTGGACACGTTCGTTAATAAACTGAATGGCACTAAAACACTTAGGGAAGAAGAAATATTTTATTAAGACATACCTTCTAGAAGCTTATTTTTAAAAATTTGGTTCTTTATACTGATTGTAATGAATATTACATGTTGATACACGTACTAAACACGTTGCAGCCATCAACAACAAAAATCAGTTGCCATTGCCAAAGAATAGATTAATTTCTGTGATCTGAAGAACTAGTTTTATTTATAGCGGTTATCTTATTCAAGTTCAATAATCACCATACGAATACTTCAAAAACACTTCCCTATAATTCCCTGTGAATATAAGAGCCCTATTTTACAGGCATTTGATGCTATAACTTCACTAGATGTCAAGTAGACTATCAGTGCTTCAGTAGTTTTTTCTTTAGTTCAAACCATTTACAAAATATTCTCTAGTAGCTTTGAATTATCACCAGATGATGTCAGTAAAATGTGCTTAAAGAGCTTATTGGCAATAGGTCAAAATAAGTTAGGTAGGTCAGGAGTCTTGACATTAGTGTTCAGTGTCATTAGTCAGTGGTCTAATTTATGAATATATGGAATTTAAGAACAAAAAAATTAACTTTCTTCCAGTGTAACTGTGAGTGAGAAAATCTACTGCTAGATTCTGTGATCTACTGGCGAACATCTACGATTTTAAAGATTTACTCTAAATAATTTAATAACCTGTACCCGCACTGAAGTAGTTACTGCACCAAAATCAGTTGTGCAACACCATTAGTTTTTAATCTTACTGAAATACAAACTATTAACATTAGCACACCAGCGAGTAAAAACTATTTTATCTACTTTGAGATCATCTATTACAACCAACTTGATGCTTCAAATAGAGGTCATCAACTGATCTATTTCTTCAGGGCAAAAACGCTCACTTCATTCAGCTGGAGGAATTCGGCTTCTGCAGCTATTATCTGAATGCTGACATATCTCCCAATGACGCCATTGTACCTCGAACATAAAAGATGACCCTCGCCTAGTTCATATACAGTTGGGTAAGAACACAGAAGACTGTAGGATGAGAAAATTCCGTTGCTAATAAGGGTTTTGCCCACTCGAACCTGGAACGATAAGAATTTTTCACTCTCCTTTTCAGTAAACATTCAGATATCTTTATTTTATCTGTATAATTTTCTGTTCCATTCCTCTCTTTATTTTGCCTCTTAATCCTTTGTTTCCTAAACAGTCGAAGCTTGCTAGAATACTAGTTCAAAGCGTTTTGGCTTATGTGAATAATGATTAAGTTCAACTTTATTTCGTAAAATATGATTATAATCTGTAAGTGATAATTAACAAAAATATTGGCTTGATTTTGTGTATTTTATATATGTTCCAAAAAACAAAAGAAGTTGGATGATTAAAAAAAAAAAACAAAGAATAGTTGGAATTAAAGCAGCAGTCTGAATCTGTTGGCTACATATGTATTTTCTATTTCATAAATTAAACAATATATCTTAGCGTCTTGTCAAAAGTAAGATGTGAAAACAACTTCACTATAGTAATATTTTGTGATAATATAGTGTTTGCAACTGTGATTTAGATGAAGCTGATAAATGTAAATAGCATTATAAGTGGGAGCTTTAAAAATTGTCATGTCAAGAGCGGATAATTTTGTGGTAACTGATGACCAGTGGAGAATGTGATCTGTGCTGTTAATGATTACATTGCAAATCTGTAGATACCATAAAAAATCACAGTTGGTGAGCTATAGCAGCCATGATTAATCCTGGTTTTTCTTTCGCTTTTTCTTGCGAACATTTCAAAAGTCTCTTTAGGAAATATCTTGTTTATCCCATATCTATAAATCACTCTTACAAAATTTATATATGCAATATCAGCCAGTTTTGTGGACACCCTACATTCTCAGTAGCCAAGTCCCCAAACTCTGTTATCTAATTCCTAAGTTCCCTTTTCACTGGATACCAAAGAGATCTACTTCATTGTCTCGAACCTTTGAAAGTGAAGGTTTCTGTGAGACTATCGTTAATCTTTAAAGGGATTCTATGGCAGTCAGTGCTATGTCCAACAGCAAAATTTATTTTCATGTGCAACATTTTCCATTTGCAGTTGAATATCGTCCTATATAAAGTGCGTCGTATACCTACATATATTTTTATGTAACACTTTGACCACAATGCACTCATCTCCCATTGGCCGGATTTTTCTTTTAGCAAAATTTTCTTTTGACTGATATATATATATATATATATATATATATATATATATATATATATATATATATATATATATATATATATATATATATATACAGTATATATAGATATAGATATATATGCATATATAGTAAAGTTTGTTTATATGGTAGGGTACTGATTTTGGTGATGCTTCTATGTCGAATAATTAAAGCTTACTACTGAATGTTCAAAAAGGAAGCAGCAAAAATCAAATGTTAGAATGAAAAGCTGAAGATACCCTAAAAACCCAAGCAGCAAAAATAAAATGTTGAAATGAAAAGCTGAAGATACCCGAAAACAAAAACGTCTAGACTTTTCTGTGACAAGATATTTAGAAAAACAAAGTAATAAATATGTTTGTATTTACTGTACCTGTGTAAATCTGTGATAAAATGATTTTTCACTGATGTACAGTCTAATGCTTAATATGAAAGTTATTGTACAGTAAACCGTTAATTAGAAAATCCAACATTCTTATGAGTTGTTATTGAGTATCAACTTAGAAATGTTTATTTTAATGTTCTTCGTAAAATAATTTTTCATGTACAAATACTGAATTCGGTTTCATGTAGAACTTGAAGAGTTTAATTTTATTAAAACGTGTTCAAAATGTAAGGCAACAAAACTGAAGTTAGCCAAAATCTTGGAAGTTCTGGATCAGAAGCTCTAGCATCAGAAAGAAATAACCTCAAGCATAGAACAAGGTAATGTTCTACGAATAACATAAATGTCCCCCTGATTTAAAATACTACCTAGGCCTACCTCAATATCATGGAACCTTTTGTAGTACAAAGAGTTCTGCCTTGGATATATCTGGATTTGGTAAATTAGCCTCTCTTCTCCAAGATCAACCTGCCACCAAGGTTTGACAAGTAAAGCAGAGAAGTAAGCTGCCTCGTCAGATAAAGATCCATCGACTGCTTCTTCCGGAGGGCAACTTTGGAAAAATGAAATCTTGAAAATATTAAGTAATTTTTTTTAGGGTTTTTGAGCTAATCGTGGATGTGGAGTAAGATAAAAGAACAATTACAGTTAAATAATGATAGTCGGAACCGTATGTGAAACGTCAGGTGAGAACATTTATTCTTGCAACAAGTTTTGTGCAACCATTGGCCAATTCCTTCTTCACAGGTAATGATCAATTTTATATTTAATTTGGCTTTTACAAATAACAAACTTAATGTTTCTGATGAATGAGAATTATTTTTATAATTGCGACAGGTACTTGATATAGTAGCTACCATTTTACTTTTGTTTCACTAAATCTGAATTTAGTAACCAGACAAACTTTGTTACAAATTGAATTCTGCAGGATCTTACCTCTTTAGCTGACATGCCAGTCAAGATGTATGCTGTTAGTTTATACATTAGTCGAAATTTTATCTCTTTACTTTGCAGTTCAACTAAAAATTCACATCATTACCTAAAATATTCGACACAACCTCAATCAAGAATTTTGTTAAGCAAATTCACATCATTATCTAAAATATTCGACAAAACCGCAATCAACAGTTTTGTTAAGCCCTTTTATACATACTATGAACCATATGGTGCAGACGCATTTGTGGTTTTTCCCCTAGCCACTTCCTCAAGAGAGTCATCCATTGGGAATCTATAGAAGAAAACTTGGTCTGCAACACCTCCTCCTGAACCTAGCAAGGAGCAAGTTCCATCTGTAGGGAAAAACTGACTTTGAATATTGTATCTTTAAGGAATAACAAGTTCTATAGTTTTGTTCTATGTTCTTAAAGAAGAATCCTTTCTGCACCAAGTAGACTAAAGTGTTTTTCCCAGTACTGTTGCTGAATTAAAACCTTATACATTTGTTGAGGTAACGTCTCCAAAATGTCAGTATCTGCGACTGAATTTTCCAAGAAATTGTAGCTCTTAACAGGTTTGGGTCCACGATATTAAAAGATGCTAGAAAACCTACTAACGTGGCACATTGCTTTTTGGTTAGCACCAGAAATAGAGTTTTTCATCTAATTCCATCTAAATAGAGACTGCAGCAACATTGTTCGTCTTTTGACAATGATCTTATTGTCAAAATTAATTCATTGGTCATAGACTGTATATTGTTTATGCCCCCTGCTGTATTCATCACTTTGATATTCGTGAGTAACCATCTTTAGAACAGTTTACCTATCAAAATATTCTTTATTTCAATATTAAATGAAGGTAGGACTTCACTAACACTTAAACTTTGTATCTTGATTTTCCTATTAATGCCTCAAATTACATAGCCTTCTCATTCTAACCCAACAAAAAAAAAAATAATGATTTCTATTTCTGTGACGTCTTAAAGACAGTTTTCTTTCAATTTATTTTGAAAAAGAATAAGGCAGTACGAGTATTATTAATATTTTTATTGCAAGAAATCTTGTCATATATTATATATTATCTATATGCATTTACTATCTTTTGTACAATTTAAATATACAGGGACTCATCAGCTTTAGATTGATAGAAAATTTAAAATGAAGGTGTAAAGGAAGACTAATAAAAAAAATTATAATGAGTAAAAAGCAAAAATTACATCACGAAGATGATTGGCAAATTAATATAGCAAGATAGTTGCTGACAAGTGCAGTGTTCTTATGCTAAAATTACTAATTACCAGGCGGCAGAATATGAAAGTGCCTGTTTCACATTCTTTCTCCTGATGGTAAATATTGATTTGTTGTATTGTGTGATAGATCCTACACGTGGACCCTGATTTTTTCCAAATTTTACGCCCATTTTCCTTTTCCATTATTTTCATCTTCCACTGACACTGGTTATTCTAAGCCCTTTCCTTTACCTGTGCGTTAGCAGTCAAATGTTCTTGAAACGGTAGAATTTAACCTTCCATTTCTTAGAATAAACCTACAATCAAGTGACCACACAACAATTACAGGTGAGAGCTAAGTGAAATTCTTTCGTTACGACGAGCAGCCAACGTATCAGTTAAGTATTTGTATCCTGGTTATTTTCTTTATTATCCAGGATTGGATTCCTAAGACAAAGGAATGTGTTAGAGTATCTGTCTTAATCCTTAAGAGATATGGAATGCTTTAGACCCTTCCCATTTTCTTAACCTCCCTCATAGACACAAAATGGTGATGAAGACTAAAGGCTATGAGCTGATCTAGACATTTCTAATTGGCTAAAGTATAAGCCACCCTCGTCAGGCTAATCACCTCCTGTCTCCAGTGACCAAGTTGAATATACAGTACAATTACCACAAAGAATTGCCCAGTTATTACTCACATGCTAAGAAAAACATTGTGGTTTTTAAGAAAGAAAATTCAGTTTGTTCAAGCCTTGAATTTTCTGAGTGTGATGATCTATACCATAGTGTGGTTTCACCACGCGCTGGTTGCTGCATCATGCTATTGTCTGTTATAACCAAAATGCACAAGCACAAGAAAGCAGAAGAACCACATCAATGCATGCAGCTTTCAGGGTTTTAAGTGCTCATCTCAATCTCATGTTGATAATGATATCGTATTGCTGGTTAAAAGAGTCATTGTTATCAATCCTCCGTTTTTCAAAGTATGAATTCGAAGTGTGGTTATAACAAAGCACAGCCTTATGCAACCCATGCAACCAATTGCTGTTAATCCCCAAGAGAACTGGACCCTCCAAGAAAACTGGAAAGAATCAGAAACATTTCATAATATTCAGGTACCTGGAGATTAGCAAGTTTATCTTTTAGACATAGTATACTTTTTAGCAACTATCTTCTTATCATTATCCAGTACTGGCCGAAACGTCGTTCTTAATCTACAGTCACTGACTTGTTTTTTATTTGTTTAATATATGCATATCATTTGTTGAACACGATGTTTAAGAAATGTTTAACTCTATTGTGGACGCGCCCAAAGGCGTGTTATTCCATGTAAAATTTTGAATAATTATCAGTAACAGAGACAGGTTCATCTGGAGTTTTAAATTCAACTATTTTACATAACTTGTAAGACCATGGCATGTTCACAGATTTTTCTTTTCACACAGTCTATACCGTTTGGTGCAACTCATGACGCCATTGCATTGGCACATATGAAATGTTTTATAATGTGTGCCAGAACGTTCTTTCTTTTCATCTAACACGTCATATTTTTGTTTGTTCTTGTATTTTGTAATGGTGCCTTGACTCCTCCACTTCATTTTGTTATCAATTTATTCTTAAAAAGTCAATTCTCTAATAGTTTCCAACAATGGAATTCTTTCCAAGACTGGGGAAGTGTGCCTTTTCGGATAGATTTTGATGTGATTCTGATGGATTAAACATCCATTTCCATTGTTAATGCTTAATTAGGTCATTAAAACCCCCGTGTGTCATGAAATTAGCAAACATCATTAGTAAATTATTCCTCTACCCAAAAAACCCTGTTTTCCACTTTGGGACCCATATTATTTGATATAAGGGTATTTTAGTGGGTTAACAGAACATTTGCAAAGGAAATGAATATCAAAATCATCAGAACTACGGCAGGATCTTGCTTAAAAACTATATTTCACTTGTTTCATATTTATACATGAAGTGTAAATCACTTTATGACTTCAAGCTCTACAACTTTTCAAAGAGAGAAATAGTGGTCAAATGTTTTGTCAGGGTTACATGTTAATTACTACTGTAAATTTTCTTTCTTTTTCAAATACGAAACTTCTACTCGAGAGAAGCGTATTTCTATTCTAGAGAAGCAAACCAATGGCATTTCAAGTATGTTCGACAAGAATATTTTCAAAAGTAATAATGAACATAGTGTGTCCAGTACCAGGTGAAAAATATTGGCCCATTCCATTCAGATTTTGCTTATTGCAGTGTTACACATTTAACAAGAGAGAGACTTCAGTTTACTCATTAGCAATAGCTACTTGGTATACAATTTATGGCCAGAAACCACTGTAAGGTGAGGCTCTGACACCCAGTTCATGCAATACCTAATAAATATGAAAATTAATAAAGGGCAATTAGAGACTACAAATCGTCGGCCAGGCTACCTGGGATATGTTGGCATAGACATGTGCGTTTTTTTTTTTATTTTTTTTTTTTATAACCTGTGGTTCGGGTCTGCAATCTGTGTCAGGCATTCAAGAGACAGACAAAGTGTCACACACACACAGTGACACACAGGCGCAATTAGAACCCCAGAAGGTTCCTTCTCCCTAAAAGTCACATTTCTATCCCACAATTTAACCAAATGTAGCCAGCCATCAAGCTCAGATTTAGGTAAAATTCCCCTAAATGATCAAGACAACTTTTAGTGTAATCCAACTTGTAAATACACAAACTAAACCATATACAACCTCTTATTTGAGGTAATGAAGCTTACCTCTAAAAATAAAAGAAACAGCACGAGCCTTCTTCGCCTCAAAGGAGCATCTAATGTTCGATGGAATGTCGACTAAGACTTTGGTGGATTGCGAAAAATCAGGCCACAGGACACTTGTCACGGTTGTAGTAATTCTGCTGGGCAGCAGTTTCTCCATCTCAAAGTCAAGTGTATAATACGTCATGTTCGTGTCTGGAGAGGCTCCTGACGCTGCTGAAATCAGACTGCTAAAGAAGAGGCCTAAAATCATCGTCTCTTGACCCAGTAGAGGAGCTGGACTTCAAGGAGAGACAAGTTAGTTCTCTCTATTGGATACTCTGGAAGGTATTATTGTTATTATTATTATTATTATTATTATTATTATTATTATTATTATTATTATTATTATTATTATTACTGAACTGTTACATCTTTTTTTCGAATCTAAAGGCGCCATTGTGTTTTAATGGTTACTAATGCTTTATTTTTTCTAATATAAGCTAACTTGACATTATATCGCCTAACCTAACCTCACATAGCATTAACTATCTCAAAATTTAGAATGTGTACAGTACATAGTGTAATATTGTATTAATACCCTTGGTTATTGTTTATCAAATGTAGAATTGGTCAAATACTATCAGTAATAGTATCCCTCTTATGATTTGTACTCGATAGCTTTGGAATAGAGGTAGTGCAGCCGAGGTTATTGAGCCTCCTGACTAAGTCTCTCTTAAAATAAACGGTAGTCTTGACAGGCAGCAAATATCAGAAAAAACGCTGAGTCTGGATAAGTTGGTCTATAATGGCTAGAGTTGGTTTATTTGACAGTAGGGCTCGAAGGGGGGTCAGTGCTATTCAAGGGTGTTACCAGGCTCATTGCTTTAAGGGAATATTTAATGAGAAAAAAATGGTGTTCGGTGACTAAAGGAATGAAATTGCTCGAAAAATCATTCGTTTGTCAAAAAATACACATTTTCCAACTACTATTATTTGTACCATTCTTCAGTCAAAAGCAGTAGAAACGTGGAATAAGTGTTACTACATCTGCGATCGCCTGTCTAAGGATGCTTAATAAACTGCTTCTGTGATTAAGGAACAATACACACTTTGTTCTTCAGGCAGCGTGGTAGATTCATTGCTAGCTGATTTCATAGTCTGTGTCTCTAATCTCTAATATGATGTTTATTTAAGACTAGAATTACTAGTGTATAAATTTTCGTCAAACACATGCGAATATAACGGGCGCACAAGTCATTTATATATACATATATATATATATATATATATATATATATATATATATATATATATATATATATATATATATATATATATGTATATATATATATATACAAATATATATATATATATATATATATATATATATATATATATATATATATATATATATATATGTGTGTGTATATAAATACATGTATTATTATTGTTTAATATCTAATTCACTATAGCTAACAATTAACTTATGAATTTTTGTCACTTATACACGCGTGGCTTTTCCTGTTCATAAGTATTAAATCACATGTAAAATTTAATATGCAATTCAAGTAACCATAGCACATAATAAACACAAATACCTTCCACGGATCCTCTGTGCAACCTGGACGAAAGTCTGGTGTGGTAATGACAGTGAGGGTTTCAAGCAAAGAGCAATTTGGCGTATAAAAAAAAGTATGTGAAGAAATGTAACAAAAATGCATCGATGACAACAGATATGCGTCGACAGTTTTTCCGTTTTACTGCACGTTTATGCTCCCTATCATTCGGTTCTATATCATTCTTAGAAAAACTGCATCCTGAATTATTCTTTTCTGATACCGCTGTGCATTCCGCGTTCGTGAAAGTCTAATGACTTTCATTGCAAGTGATCTGTATTTTGCTCTCAGTATCTCTATCTCTATTATATCAACTCGCCAATTCGTCTTGGACACCCTGGACATTTCGTTGAAGGTCTATTCCTGTGACCATAATTTAAATTGTCCGATCATTCAACCCACTGAACCCATAGGAGAATGACTCTGACCAAAACTTCCAAAACGAATGGGGAAATTTAAGTTTTTGTATTGCAACTAAATAAACCATTGAGCTTATCTGCTACAAATTTCTGAAACGATGAGGGTGAGATTAGCCATCCGATCCCATGGACCCCAAGCTTTGCAAACACATGGTTAATATCAATTCGATATAAGCAAGGTTAGAGGCTGATATATAAGCTATCACATGGAGGAACCATGGCTTCCAGCATCCTAAGAGCCCAGTCAGTTTGACTCCCTCTTTATGCAGACTTCCCTGTTCCTCACGAGCAACTGCCGCTCACATCAGGCTCCAGAGGCTGATTGCAAGTGTCTAAGCAGTAAAGTAGTTAAGGTAGGTCATCAACTCATAGTGTTTTCTGTTCATTGGTGGTTACCTGTTCAAGCACTTGTCAGATTAATGTGATAGCAACAGAGCTGCAACTGCTCCCCCCAACATGTATGTGTCCATCTTGTCATGCTTAAAACTTCCAGGTTAGTACTTTGGCGATGAGGAAGAAATAATCAAGAAAGCAACTATTTTCATAAGAGCAATATACCTTTGTTTTGTACAGTCGATGGTATAAATCATCTTTGTTTCTCGTTTATCTTATTTTGACACAAACCCAAAAGGAACTGTAGACAAGTTTTTAGATTTTGATTTGTTTTCACACTCATGTTCTAGGTGGTTTTCTTCTCTAATCATTAGTGTATCAGTCCTTGATTTGAAAAAAAATTTTCGAGATGATTAATTTTACAAGTCTTTATGATATTCTATATTAATGGGGAAAAAAGACAATATGTGAAATTCAAAATATTTAAAGTTCCATTTCTGCTACATGGAAAAATTCCCATGTTATATCAAAATGACACTGATATCCAAACTTGGTATGGAAGTTATTCAGAGGAAGAAAGTTACATTACTCGCGCAAAATAACATTCAGACAACATAGATTACCGGCCAGAATGAGATATAGTCACTTGTTTTTAACACACTACTGTGATGGGAGCCAATATTGACTGTGTGGTTTCTGTTCATCTGTTCACAATGTACCTGGCTGGCAGTTCGATGGATTGCCAGTCCAGACACTTGTGCATCTGCTTTGCCAACTTTCGAGGAGGAATGAAGACTATTCCTTCATGCGGGTTGATGTATGCCACTGCCATGGTGTTGTTACTTTTCAACTCCACTGAGTGACTCACTGACTTGTCCCAGAATGTTTGCAATACTAACAGTGTAATCCACATTTTGGGGATATTGATGTGCTGATGAAAATTGTCT